>JBCHWC010000113.1:0-593340 GCA_039654765.1 Mylopharyngodon piceus
CATTAATTTGATACGTTAGTCTACATATGAACAGACATACCAACTAGTTACTGACCTGATGCAGACTAATACACGCATAGATGAAGCGAACTGATATCGTTCCTATCTGGAGTATGTTTACGTAAGCTAATAAGGAAATAAGCAGAAATCTGTCTCAGTGGCTCCCAATTAGAGGCAAGCGCTGCAGTCCTATTTTTCACCACAGATTTTTACATTGGAAAACTGTCAGGCGCTGTAGAGCTGGGGAGGGTTCAGGTACCCGTTGCCCCGCTTAGTAGCCTATACACAGGTGCTGGTCATATAATTAGAATATCATCAAAAAGTCGATTTATTTCACTAATTCCATTCAAAAAGTGAAACTTGTATATTATATTCATTCATTACACACAGACTGATATATTTCAAATGTTTATTTCTTTTAATTTTGATGATTATAACTGACAACTAAGGAAAATCCCAAATTCAGTGGTCTCAGAAAATTAGAATATTGTAGAAAGGTTCAATATTGAAATAGCTAGACTGGTGCCACACTCTAATCAGCTCATTAACTCAAAACACCTGCAAAGGCCTTTAAATGGTCTCTCAGTCTAGTTCTGTAGGCTACACAAACATGGGGAAGACTGCTGACTTGACAGTTGTCCAAAAGACGACCATTGACACCTTGCACAAGGAGGGCAAGACACAAAAGGTCATTGCAAAAGAGGCTATGTGCCCAGAGCTCTGTGTCCAAGCACATTAATAGAGAGGCGAAGGGAAGGAAAAGATGTGGTAGAAAAAAGTGTACAAGCAATAGGGATAACCGCATCTCTGGAGAGGATTAGGAAACAAAACCCATTCAAAAATGTGGGTGAGATTCACAAAGAGTGGACTGCAGCTGGAGTCAGTGCTTCAAGAACCACTACGCACAGACGTATGCAAGACATGGGTTTCAGCTGTCGCATTCCTTTTTGTGTCAAGCCACTCTTGAACAACAACAAGACAGCGTCAGAAGTGTCTCGGCCTAAGCAAAAGACAAAAAGGACTGGACTGTTGTTGAGTGGTCCAAAGTTATGTTCTCTGATGAAAGTAAATTTTGCATTTCCTTTGGAAATCAGGGTCCCAGAGTCTGGAGGAAGAGAGGAGAGGCACACAATCCACGTTGCTTGAGGTTCAGTGTAAAGTTTCCACAGTCAGTGATGGTTTGGGGTGTCATGTCATCTGGCCCAGGCAGTCCAATGTGTTTTCTGAGGTCCAAGGTCAACGCAGCTATATACCAGGGGAAGTTTTAGAGCACTTCATGCTTCCTGCTGCTGACCAACTTTATGGAGATGTAGATTTCATTTTCCAACAGGATCTGGCACCTTGCACACAGTGCCAAAGCTACCAGTACCTGGTTTAAGGACCATGGTATCCCTATTGTTCTTAATTTCGTCAGCTCTGCAGCTATCTTTGAAACGCCTCTCGGCATGCAAGTGCAGCTCTTATGTCTTTGAATGGGGAAACATCAAATTTTCCAAGGCTGTTCAGCCAAGCTTTCTTTACTACTCATATTTGAAATCACCGAATCACCAGTTTTGCTTGTAAACACTCAAAATCATGGACAAAAAAACGGTATTTTTCAGGCTGGATTTGTTAATGCACATGAACAGTCTCAAGCACGAGTGTCTTTTAGGAAGCGCACGTCTGACTGTTTCTATGGGAACCGGAGTTTCTAACGGCAGCTGCAGTGACGCAAGATGACTTTACCAATCGGGCGATTGGCTCTTATTTAGAAGGTGGGACTTTTTCCGCCATAGTTGATCACGGTCAGATATCAAATCACGCGCATCACGTCCAAACACATCCACACGTACATATCGCCGAAGATTCCGATAAAATCGCACCCTTTCGTGTTGCTCATTTCAGTTGCTGACTATCCATGCGACAATTCCACGCTTGTGCCGCGCACTGACCTGTAGAGTAGGATCTCTTTCACCCCTCCGGGGCTGCAGATACCCATATGGCAGAAAGACGTCCGAGCCTCGACGGTATGACATGGTAAGGTTAAACACCATCTAGCCCAATCAAAGAGCCGGAGTGACTCGGAGACTCTAAGTTCATTCAGATCCACTTCTGCCGCGGAGGCCGTGGAGCGCGCTCCAGTTGCGCATCAGTTCGCGGTGGTGTATGATAACGGCATCAGCGCGGTCGTACGCGCCTCTCTTCGTGGTAAAGGTACAGCCCTGGATACCATAACGCACAGCACAGTCGGGCAGGGGATCCCGGTTACCGAAGGGTCTCCACCAGATCAGAAGCGTCACATTTGAGTTTTCGGTTCGCAACCCACCGTCTGTAGATGCATCTAACCGCGACAGGGGGAAATTCGTTAGACTTAAAACAAATAATACAATCGCATACCCCAAAGCCAGAGCGAAAACCCACTGGTATGACTTCGGAAATATAAACACAACGCGACATTGTTTCTGTCGGCACGCGCTGCTCACCTTTGCAGGTCTTAGAGTATTTCTGTATGATTTGTTGTCTGTCCACATATGGAGTGGGTGTCCATATATCTATATAAGTGACACTAATTGTCCTTCATCCGTTCGGCACAAGTGATTCCTTTGAACAAAACGCGTTCTTATGTCAGTCCAACTTGGTCACCCGGCTTTAGAAAATAGCTCTGAATGTTGAAGTTGTTTTCATGTATTGTATATATATTACATATTCGGGTTTCTACAGGAAAGCTCGTTATGAAGCTCAAAGCGCAGAGTTTGCGACGTCCTTATGGAGAGTAAGCGTGTGTACTTTACCCTGAATTAAGTCCTTTTACTGTTATATTGCAGGTGCTCGACATGGCACCGGGTCACAGCTTAAAGGGGTCTTTGTTTACACCCATGGCGCTATGGGTTTAACTTGAAAGGAAATCCAAATCACCTACTTCAACATTTCTCCCTCACGAGTGGATAGCAAGTAAAAAAATTATATATCAATTCATAGTTGTGGCTGTCCACTTTTTTTTTTTTTTTTTTGAGTATTTTAATGTATTTATTCCAGTGTATGTTCTTATTTTTTGTAGGTTTGCATTTATTGTTGTAAAACACTTCAGTCAACTTCTGCTATTTCTACTAGTAAGTTTGACATTTTTAGGTATTAAAACAACAATTGTATACCGTTTCATTGTAATTTTTCATAATACCACTAAATTTGTGGACCAGAGGAAAACAAGTGAACTTTTACAGTTCTCAAAATCTCACACACCTTGAAGGCAAACACACACTTCACTTTCTCAGATGTCATAAAAGCATTTGTGGGTCTTAATCTAAAGGTTCCAGAGGACATGGAACAATTGTATTCTTTGAGAGACTACACTAAATATTTGTACTTTAAAAATTCATTTGTCACATTACAGCTTGACTTAAGTCAAATAAAACGAATGGCAAAAGTAATTAAAATGGTGAAAAATTTAAATGGTGACCAATTACAGTTCCTAAATTACATACAATACATCCACATATATCAAACGGGTTTAGTTAAATTATATGCATTGAAAGTATTTTTAAGACAGTAGTTGAGATAATTGTTGTATACATACACAATGTTTGGTTGACATGGTACTGCTCCTCCCTGCAAATGCATAATTATAACAAAAATAAAAATAATTGTCTCATCTTTAGAATGTAAGCTGTGTGATGTTAAGAAAATCACATCATGCACAGACAAAACCTTCTTGACATGCTTAAAATGTTCAATGATTATAATTAGGCCTACACATTGTTGTGAACATATTAACTGCATGCTGATGCATTACAATCTTGGGTCTTTTTAAATGTCAAACTCCTATTTTCCATAGAAAAGTATCATAGCATCACCTCAACTTTAATTCAGAACAAACAAATTTCTAAGCTTTATGTCAGAAATTAAACACTTACACACGTGTCAATATATGTTATTAAAAGGCTCTGCCATCTCAAACAGTCTGTGATGTTCACTTGTGCGATGTGCAATGTCATAAGCGGTCTCTCCTGCACTGTTTTTCAGTCCTGCCTGTAGGGTGCGCTGTGATAGCAATAGCTCAATCGTCTTTCCAGCTGCAGCATTTCCAGCCGCCAGTTGAAGTGGTGTGAGTCGGCCCGTTGTCAAGGCATTGACCTCTGCCCCCCATTGCAAAAGACAAGAAGCTACAGCGGCATGACCCCAGCGACAGGCACTATGTAGCGGTATCCAATCATCGGTCGTTCTCGCATGAAGATTCGCTCCAGCATTCAAAAGAGCAGAGACCATGGAATAATGGCCACCATAAGCAGCACGGTGTAGAGGGGTGTAACCATCGCTATCATGACAATTAGCAAGTGTTGGGTTCAATGTGAGGAGACGTTCTACTGTTGCTAACTGTAAAAGAAAGAAGAAAAAAAGAAAGGTTAATGCATCAATACTTAATTTCTTCTGTCAACGAGCAACTGCCATTGAGGTGAATGCTTAATGGTAATGCTATTGGTATTATTGACCAGTTTTCAGGTTAAAGCCATACTGAATACCACTTACACATGAAACTTTCAACAAGCAACCAATACAATAATATTTTATTAAGTTTACATTAAAACACAATTTATTAAAACCAAGTCACATCAAAGTCTAATAAAGTTTATGCGCTTTTAATTTTTTCCCACATAAACATTGCATAAACTATAATAATACAATAAGAATAATATTTCCAGTTTCTTTTATTTTTATTACTGGATCATTATTCATTTGTATTGGCAAGTGGTGTCACTTTACTTTGCAACAATCTAAATAAACTTTAAATATTAAAAAAATTATAAAAATGTTGCATATTTGTATTATGCAAGTATGTAAACAATTTGTGCACTTTTAAAAGTTATAAATAGTTTTTGTTTTAAAATATGACAAACATTTGTGAATGCAACGAAGAGATCTTATATAACGGGAAAACAACCTCTGCCAATCTACAATTGGAGCAAGAGTAAGAGTCAGCTTCAATCACGTGTACCCCATAAAACAATCACATTATTGCCTTGATGTCAGTGAGTTGTACAACAGTAAATCCCTGTTTGCGTATATACCACAGAAATGAACAAGAAGGGCTGTAAATGGAATATTACCTGTCGCAAAATATAGGTGCTGTTATACAGGTGCTGGTCATATAATTAGAATATCATCAAAAAGTTGATTTATTTCACTAATTCCATTCAAAAAGTGAAACTTGTATATTATATTCATTCATTACACACAGACTGATATATTTCAAATGTTTATTTCTTTTAATTTTGATGATTATAACTGACAACTAAGGAAAATCCCAAATTCAGTATATCAGAAAATTAGAATATCGTGAAAAGGTTCAATATTGAAGACACCTGGTGCCACACTCTAATCAGCTAATTAACTCAAAACACCTGCAAAGGCCTTTAAATGGTCTCTCAGTCTAGTTCTGTAGGCTACACAATCATGGGGAAGACTGCTGACTTGACAGTTGTCCAAAAGACGACCATTGACACCTTGCACAAGGAGGGCAAGACACAAAAGGTCATTGCAAAAGAGGCTGGCTGTTCACAGAGCTCTGTGTCCAAGCACATTAATAGAGAGGCGAAGGGAAGGAAAAGATGTGGTAGAAAAAAAGTGTACAAGCAATAGGGATAACCGCACCCTGGAGAGGATTGTGAAACAAAACCCATTCAAAAATGTGGGGGAGATTCACAAAGAGTGGACTGCAGCTGGAGTCAGTGCTTCAAGAACCACTACGCACAGACGTATGCAAGACATGGGTTTCAGCTGTCGCATTCCTTGTGTCAAGCCACTCTTGAACAACAGACAGCGTCAGAAGTGTCTCGCCTAGGCTAAAGACAAAAAGGACTGGAATTTTGCATTTCCTTTGGAAATCAGGGTCCCAGAGTCTGGAGGAAGAGAGGAGAGACACACAATCCACATTGCTTGAGGTCCAGTGTAAAGTTTCCACAGTCAGTGATGGTTTGGGGTGCCATGTCATCTGCTGGTGTTGGCCTACTGTGTATTCTGAGGTCCAAGGTCAAAGCAGCCGTATACCAGCAAGTTTTAGAGCTCTTCATGCTTCCTGCTGCTGACCAACTTTATGGAGATGCAGATTTCATTTTCCAACAGGACTTGGCACCTGCACACAGTGCCAAAGCTACCAGTACCTGGTTTAAGGACCATGGTATCCCTGTTCTTAATTGGCCAGCAAAGTCGCCTGACCTTAACCCCATAGAAAATCTATGGGGTACTGTGAAGAGGAAGATGCGATATGCCAGACCCAACAATGCAGAAGAGCTGAAGGCCACTATCAGAGCAACCTGGGCTCTTATAACACCTGAGCAGTGCCACAGACTGATCGACTCCATGCCACGCCGCATTGCTGTAGTAATTCAGGCAAAAGGAGCCCCAACTAAGTATTGAGTGCTGTACATGCTCATACTTTTCATGTTCATACTTTTCAGTTGGCCAAGATTTCTAAAAATCCTTTCTTTGTATTGGTCTTAAGTAATATTCTAATTTTCTGAGATACTGAATTTGGGATTTTCCTTAGTTGTCAGTTATAATCATCAAAATTAAAAGAAATAAACATTTGAAATATATCAGTCTATGTGTAATGAATGAATATAATATACAAGTTTCACTTTTTGAATGGAATTAGTGAAATAAATCAACTTTTTGATGATATTCTAATTATATGACCAGCACCTGTAGAACATTTCATTGTAAACTCTAAATATAGCACACTCCAAAATAAGTATTTAAATGGCAAACATACTGAAGATTAGTGGACAGGCTGTCAATTCATTAAGCACAAAATACACTGCTCAAAAAAATTAAAGGAACACTTTTTAATCAGAGAATAGCATCAAGTCAGTTAAACTCCTGGGATATTGATCTGGTCAGTTAAGTAGCAGAGGGGGTTGTTAATCAGTTTCAGCTGCTTTGGTGTTAATGAAATTAAGAACAGGTGCACTAGATGGGCAACAATGAGACGACCCCCAAAACAGGAATGGTTTTACAGGTGGAGGCCACTTACATTTTTTTCCCTACTCATCTTTTCTGACGTTTTGCATTTGGCTAGGGTCAGTGTCACTACTGGTAGCATGAGGCGATACCTGGACCCAGAGGTTGCACAGGCAGTCCAACTCCTCCAGGATGGCACATCAATACGTGCCATTGCCAGAAGGTTTGCTGTGTCTCCCAGCACAGTCTCAAGAGCATGGAGGAGATTCCAGGAGACAGGCAGTTACTCTAGGAGAGCTGGACAGGGCCGTAGAAGGTCCTTAACCCATCAGCAGGACCGGTATCTGCTCCTTTGTGCAAGGAGGAACAGGATGAGCACTGCCAGAGCCCTACAAAATGACCTCCAGCAGGCCTCTGGTGTGAATGTCTCTGACCAAACAATCAGAACAGACTTCATGAGGGTGGACCCATTGTCAGACCCTACGCTGGTGCAGTGGGTCCTGGGTTCCTCCTGGTGCACAACAATGCCCGGCCTCATGTGGCAAGAGTATGCAGGCAGTTCCTGGAGGATGAAGGAATTGATACCATTGAATGGCCCCCACGCTCGCCTGACCTAAATCCAATAGAACACCTCTGGGACATTATGTTTCGGTCCATCCGATGCCGCCAGGTTGCACCTCAGACTGTCCAGAAGCTCAGTGATGCCCTGGTCCAGATCTGGGAGGAAATACCCCAGGACACCATCCATCGTCTCATTAGGAGCATGCCCTGACATTGTCAGGCATGCATACAAGCACAAGGGGGCCATACAAACTACTGAGTGCCATTTTGAGTTGCTGCAATGAAATTTCAGCAAAATGGACTAGCCTGCTGCATCATTTTTTTCACTTTGATTTTCGGAGTGTCTTTGAATTCAGTCCTCTGTACTATAGGTTGATAATTTTCATTTCCATCAAACGATGTGGCATCCTTTCATTCCTAACACATTACCCAGTCCATATCAGTATAGATATCCAGCATGATATTTTTCCCCATTGAGATCTGATGTGTTTTCAAAGTGTTCCTTTCATTTTTTTTGAACAGTGTAGTTTATTCAGCGTACTGAAGCAAAGTCTCTTTCAAGGAAAGTCATTTCACTCTGCGACCATATTCGCATATTTCAGGTTACCCACCAATGAGTGGCAGAAAGACTGAGTGGCAGCATTTGTGTTCAGCTTAAATGCACCGAAAACACATCTAAAATGGGAAAGAGCTGCTGTGCGACTGCCTGTACAAATAGGTTCACCAATCAGGGCTATCTTTTTACAGTTTGTTCAAAATAGAAGCAGATGGATCACTGCAGTTCATAGAAACAACTGGCATCCAGGCACCAAAATGGATTTGCCATGTTGTCATATCCATGTTGAATTGTGGAGTAAAAATCATATCGTAGGTTATAAATTTTATTGGCTACTCATCAATTAAATATTTGGCATCTTATATTCTGTGTAACGTAACATTTTTGTCAGCATTTATTAAAAAAAAATGTGCTAACACTTTACAATAAGGTTCCATTTGTTTACGTTAGTTAACTACATTAGTTAACATGAACTAACAATGATAAATGCTTCTTTTATTAAAGAATAACATTTAATCACTACAGTAATTCACGTTTATCGTTTATACTCTTGAAAGTAAAGAAAACGCACCAGTGTTTTCTCGAAGAAAACTTGGTGCAAGTCAACCTGGCTGGTAATGACAAAGTTTACCGGACAAAATATAATATAATTTTGAAGAACATGTATGCAGAAGTTGTACTACAAATTGCCCCATTACGGAGTGCCTATTTCAAGGCCATAGAGTTTAATAAAGATGCTAGGGACGTGTCCTGACTAATATCCAGTGACATCCTAATGTACAGTAGGTGGTGGTATTGCACCTTAATGCTGGTTGGCACCCGTCATAAAACACAAGCAGACAAAGCGCGCAGCTGTGTGAAGAAGCATGTCGTCGGATATGACAGACGAGACACTCTACCTGCGTTCCAAGAAAGTTAGCTCGCCAGCGTGGAAGTTTTTTTTGATTCCACAAAAATGACTTGTTAATCATCCCAGTCTACAGGACTTGCTGATCAACAGTGAGAGCAAAACAGATTATCCTGCAGATTTGGCCACTGTACAGAGTAAGTTGCAATTATTTTGCTAGTCCTGGCATGGGAAATGTTACATTAACCTGTTAACTGCTGACACCTTTCTGTTTTAATATATTTAGTTTAAATTTAAATATATAAAGTTTAAATATATTTATATGTAACCACTGTTGTCTGTCTGTGTCTTGTGGTTTTCATTTATTAATTTTTAATATAACCATTATTTAACCAGGAAAAGTCTCAAAGTCTTGAGATTAGGAGTGTGTTCACACTTGGAAGGTTTAGTTCGATTAAAACGAACTCTGGTGCGATTGCTCTGATAGTGCGGTTCATGTGAATAAGTGTGAATGCTGCCATCCAAACCCTGGTGCGCACCAAACAAGCAGACTGAGGCTGCAGAAAAGATGGGTCTTGGTCTGCTTCCAAACAAACTCTGGTGCGATTTTTCTGATTGCTAATCAGAGAAGAAGGCAATATCTGTTTATATCATCTATCCATGCTATCAAAAAGAAATGTTAAATATTAGGGCCTGGTTTCACAGACAGGGCTTAGCCTAAGCCAGGATTAGGCCTTAGTTCAATTAGGGTATTCAAGTAGCTTTTATAAATGTTCACTAGAAAAAAACATTACTGGTGTGCATCTTGAGACAAAACAATGGCACTGACATATTTTAAGATATGTCAGTGCAAGTTACTTTCAGTTAAAGCAGCTCAAACATGCATTTTAGTCTAGGACTAGCTTAAGCCTTGTCTGTGAAACCGGGGGAAATGTCTTATGTTTGGTGTTGCTAATAATTTTCACTGTGTTCTTATTTATTTTATTTTTGTAATTATTTCTTAATGTTGAATAAAAGTGAATTGATCTCCAATTTTTCATGGTGAAGGTAGACATTCTTATGGTGATTATAAGAATGCATGATGTCGCAGCAATTTGTCTTGAATAAAATATTTTTTTCAAAAATTCCTATGTTTCTCTTTTTAAGTAAGAAGAGCTGAGAATTGAGTAGACATTTCATAGTTTATTTCGAGATTAATTTCCTTCATTACAAAATTTCTAGTGCTGTTTTTTAAATCTATAATCAAGCAATGATTCACAAATCAGGAATTTAAAATGTTCTGAGTAAAAACGCTAGGCTACTTTTTCTTTCCAGATCCACCAGTTAGAACAAAATTAAATATTGCTTTTTTTTTTTTTTAGCCAACGCCACCATTTTCCATTTGTTCATTTTTAGTCCATCTCCTATCCTGAAAAGTCTGTCTTGCAGATGCTGGTCGACTCTCAATCTGTCTGTCTATAAAGCCTATATATATATATAAAAACCAAAAAACCAAAAAACAGTATTCATGTATTTTACAACACTTCAGCTTGTGATTCTTATTAAGTGGGGGTAATTTTTTAGGATTCTTTACCTAACTTAAGTCTCTGAGATCCTGACACCTTGCACTTCTGGGAGAGTCCAGATAGGTTGCAGTTCTGGAAAATGGTGGCGTTGGAGACTAAAAGGGTTCCTGATGGTTTCACACTTGATTTTTCACCTTAATTCTTAATTTTTTGCAGTTCCCTTTCGAAAGGGAACTGTACTCTGCGTTTGACACGCTATGGGGGAACGTCACACGTGAACCGATGTCTCCAATCTCTCCAATCTCCAATCTCTCCAATCCTATTGGCCGGCGACAGCCTATGACGTCATCATAGCGCGACCCGGAAGTATATAAGGAGCGCCTAGAGAATCAGTCAGTATCTTTTCGTCTTTCGGGACTGTTCTGTCTGATCGCGATTGTATCGAATCCGGTAAGGGAATCTATATTATGCCTTACAAACGTTTCAAGAGAGTGTGTTCATCTGTGTCCCAGGTTTTGACACTTGATATACACATTTCTGGGCATTTTCTGTCTGGGAGAGGAGCGCGCATAGACAGTGCTTGAGGTGCTATCGGGACGCTCCGTTCTCGTTTGGCACTCTTCTCGAGGAAAGAGGTGTCCGCATCTGTGCCTGGTGATTCTGGCCCGTTTGTGCTGAGGCAAAACGTCGGCTGCAATCATGGGGCTTGCAGGTGAGCTCGTTGGGAAGTTTGAGAGAGTTGTATTCTCTCTCAATGACGTCTGTGTTTGATGTCATCGCATCCGGCAGCAAGCGCTCTTCTGGCTGCTTTATATGCGGAGCTGCTGGTGTTTGTGAGACGCGCTTCTGGCAGGCTGCGGCTGCCGTGACGGCGCGTTAAGAAAGGGGCCGCACGCGGACGTCTCAATGAGCGGTTCCTTTCCGTCCATAGGCTCTGCAGCTCCCATAAGCTTTCCATTCCTTCCTGATCTCCATGTTTGAGATCGGGAGGGCATGGAAAAACCCCTAGCCGTTCAGATTTGTATCTGAGCCCAGACAGACGGGAGTGGGAAGAAGCGAGAGTGAGATGGGTGATCGATTGTAAACACCGCTGCGTTTTTAATCGATCCCCCAGCTGCAAAAAGGGCGATTTACATCTACCCTCTCCTCTTCTTCTTCCACCTCCTATATATATATATATATATATATATATATATATATATATATACACACATACACACACACACATATTTTATATATATGTGTGTGTGTGTGTATGTGTGTGTATACTTATGTATATATATATATATATATGCATGCATATATATTTTATAAACATATATCATGCTCAGATGCTTCTTATGATCAGACTGATGGCTGGGCCCATAGTGATTATTTTCAGTCGGCCCGCTTTTCCGGTTTGATAGTGAGAGGATATTTTTAGGCTTAAAAGAACCCTAGATTCCATCCTTTCATGTAAAGAAAAAGGAGAATGAGGAGTCATCGGTCTTCGAGCCGCAGGAAGGTAAGCTGGGTCCATATTTTATGTTTTAAAATACGACCTTGTTTTTCCTGTATAGTTTTTTCTGAGCATGTAGATAGCCAAGAGGCTGGTCCGTCTCGAGCTAAGGCTCAGAGACAGGGCCAGAGGTCCAGTATGGCCGCTCGAGCGCCTCCTCCTTTCGGAGCAAGGCACAGAGACGGCGGGACTCGAGGAGGAAGAAGCAGGTTTTAAGGGAGGTGATCGATCACATACGCCAGTAGCGTCGGTAATCTATTCCCTCTCGTTGTGAGGGCGACCTTACATCTGCCCTCGCCCCTTCTTCATCCGCCTCCTGGGTTTTTGGTTTTATTTAACATACTCAGGCGCTTCTTTAACAGTCAGGCTGACGGCTGGGCCTCTGATAATATTTTTCTAAAGGCCCGCCTTCTGGCTTGATAGTGTAAGAGGCTCTTTTAGGCTTTAAAGAACCCTAGATTCCATCCCTCCTTGTTAAAGAAAAGGGGAGGAGGAGTCTTTGGTCTTCGAGCCGCAGGAAAGTGAGCTGAGTCTATATTTATATTTCTAAATATGTTGACCTTGTGTTCCTGTATAGTTTTTCCTGAGTATGTAATCGGACAAAGTAGATGGGTTTTTGGGCAAACTGAAGTTTGATAGGTTGGCTAGTATGATATTTTGTGCAGGCCACAAAATGGCCGCCTCTTAGCCACCTGTTGTTTAGAGTAGCTTCTCATCTGCTGTTTGCTAGAGTAGTTTGAGTTAGCACTCGTCACTTCAGTTAGTATCTATGTTTAGGTCGGCCTTAATCGGCCGCCTGTCACTGTTTGCTTGTTGAGCTTCGCTTTATTTCCTCTTATCTTGGAGATTCAGAGGTGAGCCCAGGCGTTGCTATGCGTGTGGCCCCGTAGGCCCACTGCTTAGCGGCCCAGGCTAGGATAGGTTTAGGTGTTTATTGTTATAAACCACCCCTTGTAGTACTATCCCTTGTTAAGTTGTATAGTTCCTAGTTCTGGCTTCCTCCTGAGGGAGTTGTTAGGCCGTATGCCCATTTTCCCCTTGTTTATGTAGGTGCAATGGCTGAGGTTAACAGCTAAGGTAGCAGGCTGTTATTAGCCTCCCTGGTGCTGTTTTCTCAGGTGGTAGGCCCTTATCTTTGCATAGATAAGTGTATGCAGTGTATGGTATGCCCCACTCACTAGAACTTTATTCATGCTATGAATTTGTCTTTCCCCTGAGCCCCTTGAATTAACATTCAAGTTTGAGTTACGGTGCTAGCTTTTTAGCTTCCGTTTCTCTAGGGTGCAGTACAGATCTGTAATCTGTTTGGTGAGAGCGTTTATCCTTTTCAGGATAGCATGTATTTACAAAGCATTATGTTTGCTTTGGGTTCTAGCCTTTGCCCTACATGTGAGCTTTACTCTAGTGCTGCCACAGGTTAGCACCTGTTCTCATAATAGCAGGCTTATGTTAGCCTCTATTTAAGAGCATGGTGACTTTTGTACTCCCCGGTTAGGGTTTGTGGTATTTCACTGAGTGCATCACCTGTTGGATTGCACACTCAGGTTGAGTGTAGAGAACCTCACTTTCAGTTTGGTTTCTGTTAGCTCCTGCTGGTTTTATCTTTGCCACAACAGCTATATTGCATATACTGTATGAGTTGTAGGCTCTAAATGGATTTAGCCTCCTTCTAGTTTAGCAGCTTGTGTTTATAAGTGTTGTTGGTATATGGTCATGAGTTTTGCTCACTTAGTTTAGCACTGCCACAGGTTTATGCTCGTGTCTGTTTGAAGTAGTAGGCCTTTTAGGCCTCCTTTAGACCATGTTGGCATTTCATTGTACCCCTGTAATTGTATATTGGTACATTGCCTGTTGGAATGTGTAGACTTAGCTCAGGTGTGTTAAGCTTCCCACAACTGTTGGTTGGGTTTAGAGCTGGTCCCCTTTTGAGCTTGGTCCCCTTTAAGACCACTAGCTGGCGCTGCGTGTTGCTGAAGTTGTAGGCCCCGCTAAGGCCTCCTTTCAGATTACATGTTGCACAGTTCTGTGTTGGTCTTGCAGAACCCATTACCGCCATCGGCCACGCCCGTCTCTGCTAAGAGAAGGCCCTAGGTCAGGCCTCTCGTAGAGTATTGTGGCGGAGTGTGTACTCCTCTTGCTTTAAGAGTTAGAGGTGCTTTTACTGAGTACATGGCATGTTGGCTGGTTTGATCATGATTACCACTAGCTAGCGCCACGCGTTGTTGAAGGCCCCACTAAGGCCTCCTTTCAGTTTACATGGTGGCACAGTTCTGTGTGGTTACCATCGCTGCCATTGGCCACGCCCGTCTCTGCTAAGAGTACGCCCTAGGTCAGGCCTCTCGTAGAGTATTGTGGCGGAGTGTGTACTCCTCTTGCTTTAAGAGTAAAGGTGTTTTTACTGAGTACAAGGCCTACTGGCTGCTTTGATCATGATTGCCACTAGCTGACGCCACGTGTTGTTGAAGTTGAAGGCCGCGTTGAGGCCTCCTTTCAGATTACATGTTGGCACAGTTCTGTGTGGTTACCATCACTGCCATTGGCCACGCCCGTCTCTGCTTAAAGTAGGCCCTAGGTCAGGCCTCTTGTAGAGTATGGTGGCAGAGTGTGTACTCCTCTTGTTTTAAAGAGTAAAGGGTGTTTTTACTGAGTGCATGGCCTGCTGGCTGGTGTGGTTATGATTGCCACTAGCCGATGCCACGTGTTTACAAGTTGTAGGCCTTCTGGGCCTCCTGTGTAGCAATGTTGGAGTTCGGTTGTGTACTCCTCTCACTTTGAGAGTAAAAAGTGCTTTTACTGAGTACGTTACTGAGTGGCTGACCTCTCAGGGTGAGTTTTTGTAATAAACCTTACTGTGGTTCGGTTTTCTACATTTACTTCCTTGGGCATGGCTTATGTTTATCCTTTAGCTCTAGTTGAGCTAAGTAGCTGCCTCGTAGTAGTTTGGTTCTATTTTGCTCCTAGAACTTTAGTGGCCACTAGACTAACGCCACGTGTTTACAAGTAGTAGGCCCTCGGGGCCTCCTTTTAGAAAATGCTGGTGTTTGTTATAGTGTACTCCTCTCGCTGAGAGAGTTAGAGGTGCTTTACTGAGTATGCTGCTGGTTGGCCAGGGCCCCAGGTGACTTTTTAACCTCCTTGTAGTTCGGTTATTTGTCCCTCCTGGAGCTTGGAACACTGCCATGGGTTGACGCCACGTGTCTGACTGAGGTTATAGGCCCGTTTTTTGGGCCTTCCTTAGTTCATGATGGCGTATGTTGTACTCCTCTTGCTTTAAAGAGTAAAAGGTTCTTTTACCGAGTGCACTGCTCGTTGGATTGTGTTGGATGGACTGTTACGTGGGCACTCACAGTCTTATCTGCTGTTACCAAAGTCATGTGGTTTGTTCTTGCTCCAGCAAGTTAGATGTTCATGTGAGCGGCCTTGTCAGGCTGCTCTTGGACTTCCCACTATGTGACTAAGTATACTAGTGTGATATGTAGTTCTCTGTGCAGAACCTTTGTCATGTTGTAGGCCTCTTTCTGTGCCTACAGTATGGTCTATCTTTTAGGTTGAGCTTTGTACTCCCCTGCTAGGGTTGTGATTGTAATAGTGCTTAGCTCCCTAAGCTGATCATTGGTTGAAGGCTTCTATGAGGCCTCCCGTTGAGGATCAGCCCCTAAGCTGGTTTGTGCTCCCCTGTATCAGGGTTTTTCTAGCGCACAGCCTCCTCAGTGCTTTATCAGACGCTGAGTAGATCCTAGGATTGAGCGGAATATACTCCCCTCAATAAGACGGTAAAGAGCACTCAGCTTCTGAGTTCTGCTCTCAGGGATGCCCGTCTCTACGCTCGGGATTGAGTTGCTTACTGCCTTTCTGCAGTCACTCTTACTCGCTGTCTTCTCTGAAGAATGCGTTGTTGAGACTCTGTATACAGACAGGTTGCTGGCCAGAGACTAGGTTTTTGTCAGACCAGGTCGGCCTCCCTGGTGGAATTGGGGTGATTTATTTCCCCCTTCTAGTGACTGGCCGGGGTTCCTTTCGGTTCCCTGGCCACATTCCCTTAAAGGGACCTTCTTTCCAAGGAAGATTTGGTCCCAGAAGCCTTTGAGCGGCTTTGGTAGGCTTTCTATGGAAGGCCTCTTTGAGGCTCAGCTTGGGCTGTTGGCCGTAGGGAATGCTGTCACTGACAGCCTTGTGTGACCCGAAGGTGAGCTGCTTTCTGGCGTTTCCTTCGAAACTGCTTGACGTTTGTCTAGCCATTTTTGGCATGCACTCTCCTTAAGCATGGCGGCATGGGTATATCGTTCTCCATAGCGTGATCAAACGCAGAGTTGAGTTCCCTTTCGAAAGGGAACGTCTCAGGTTACGCATATAACCATGGTTCCCTGAGAACAGGGAACGAGACTCTGCGTTGCCCTGCCATGCTTCGGGGCTGCCTGCTGAACAGTCCCTCAAGACGATAAGATAATGACTGTTTCTCTAGGCGCTCCTTATATACTTCCGGGTCACGCTATGATGACGTCATAGGCTGTCGCCAGCCAATGGTATTGGAGTGGTTTGATTTTTGGCTTTCAGACATTGGTCCACGTGTGACGTTCCCCATAGCGTGATCAAACGCAGAGTCTTGTTCCCTGTTCTCAGGGAACCATGGTTACATGTGTAACCTGAGACGTTTTCATATCATCTGACCATACAGTGGTGGGCTGTTTAGACGTTCCGTTCAGACTGGAACAGCGCGATGCGGGAGGGCTCGTGCTCTTCAGATACAATGACAGAATATGACAGAGAGTTTGTGTTTTAAAGCGAAACAGACACTGGAATGAATAATTCTCTCTGCCATCTCTGATATAATCAGCACGGACTTTTAAGATCATCTAACTGCGTAACGTAAATTACGTTATGACGCAATTTCACATGCTTCCATAATTTTTTTGCGTTAAATGAGTCAAATTATTTTGAATTAATCGTATTGCGTTAACATGTTAACGTTGACAGCCCTAGTACATACATGTTGCTCACATATTATGGTAGCCTAGTTCGTGCTCAATACAGTGTAGAATACAGAATAACTTGTTCTCCATGTCATTTAATGTTGAAGAAAATGTTGAATGACTTAGGCCTAAAGAAAATTAAGGCGAGATCATGAGAAAACAAGGAAGAAAGAAAAAAATGTGCATGGGCTCTTAGGGCTCTTTACAGTAAAAGCAATAGCCTACAAATACAAAATACAAAATACAAATACATCTACTAATACAAACTTTTAAATGCGACATACATGGGGACGACGTAGGCTCAGGCATCTTGTAAGGCGATGTAGATGGAGACGACGTATGTATCTATAGCGCGGACTCCGTGCCAAAATCAAGCGTCAGAACGACCGACTGATCGATCGAACGTCAAACCGAACGTCTATCCGAACGTCTTGTACTTTGAGCGTCTAACTGAGCGGGTGACCCACGTGACGACCTGACGTGACGTCAGCGTCTAGAAATTACCTGGTTTTTAACCACGTAAGGAGCCAAGCTGATGTGTAAAGACTATAAATGGACATTACAGGCACTAAATACAGATATTTTATACCTAAATACTAAATTCTGAATCATGGACATTACAGGCAATACACACCTAAAACAACACTAACATACTTTTTCCTGAATCCATGTGCTTGTGAGTGTTTTACTTTCAAAAAGCAGACTGTCCATACAGACATTCCATATTCTTAATTTGACCTATATTATCATTCTAACTTGTTTTTATTGTTAATTTTATTGCCTGCTGTAGCCTACAATGTTCAGAGTCCATGCAAGTGTTACAGTAGCTGCAGCAGGGATGAGGCGAAATACGGACTTCTAACATAAACAGGGTCTTTATTAAACAAGGAACAGAACAGCGACACAAGACTTAACACAAGATAACATCAATATAACATTAAGAACGGACAGGGAGTGCAAGGAGTGAGTCCAACTTAAAGGGAGTGCTAATGACGAGGAACAGGTGCCGGGAATCCAGGGAGAAGCGGGAAGCTGATGAGGGAAGTGCAAACAGGTGTGGAGCAAGGAGGATTCTGGGAAATGGAGTCCAGGAAGGCGTGACTGTGACACAAGACACTCCAAATTAATAAATTGTTAATTATTATAGTAAACCATCAGACCAGTCTCTTCATCCTTTTTCCCAGGAAATCAACAGAATATCCAGATGATATCATGTGAAGCCTCAGAAGAGCCTTTAAAATGTTTTTGAATGAATGTTTAACATTACAATTCCTTTAGTGGACAGTTGCTCTTACCCTCATATGGTCTTTGGGGTCTGTTTCCTTCATCTCAGTTGAATGAGTTGACACACAAATAAAAACTGGGATTGATTTGGTTGTTTTAAAGGTATGTACCCCTCAAAAGTCAATATTGAGGAATGCCTTTTAGAAAATATATTATCTATATAACTTGTAAATACTTTACATTCTGTAGAAGTGTGTTGCTGTGTTTTTATTTTATTATCAGACATGACCTCAAAAAATACATACTTTACAGAAACAATCACCAATCAAAGGGTAGCTATGTATACATACAATTTTAGGTGTGCAGTTTTACAGTTTTTCTCAGTCGCTTTGGTGCATTTGATAACTGAAATTCTCAAAACTACTTGTTCAACCTCCAAATCATCTAGTCTTGTGTAGGCTACATCATAAAAGCAATTTCTTATTCTGTTGAAAAAAAAAAAAATTAAAATGCTTTGGTACACTCATGCAATTGATTATGTAAGTGTCTGCTGTTTCCTAATTTATCAATTGTTTATGTCATGTTGATCAAAATATATGATATGGTTCCCTGTTGAATAGTCTTACCCCTCAAAACATCTAGGTATTAGTTCCCTGCATGAGTCATTAAATGCAAAATGGTTGAACTAGTTGCCATAAACTGTCAAGCATATTTTCGATACATTTCTATTAGACATTTTTTTTTTTTTTTTGTAAATGTGTCATGAATTGATGAATTGCAGAGGTGAATTTTAAATTTCACAAATGAAGGGAAATGTAAAGGGCTAGATCAGAACACGATAGACAGTCACTTTTTTAATGAAAGATCAAAAGGATAAACAACAGATTTTATTTCCACAGCCGAGTTTTTGAACGGATCTCTTGAATGAATGATACAATGATACATCAAATACATTTTATCAGACACTTGTCGCCACCTAGTGGAATAACATCATATCATTATTTCATGTAACACGTTCCTACATGTGCTTACGTGTTGTTAACGCGTTCCTATGGCGACTGGTTCCAGTGGGTGGAGTATATGTGAATATTCATGATATTTCCCCTGTTGTGGGTGTGGCCTTGAGACAACGCGCAGACGAATGGAACTGAAAATATTAGTGCTCAAATTGCAACTCGTTTAATGGATTATTTCGAAACGGTAATGAAGTTTTAATGTTAAGCATTAACTGCAACAGTTGACATTTTCAAAACAATTAATATATTGTGTAATATGATAAATCGTCTGTGCTGTTTTGCCTGATTGATTACAGACACAGCAGAGCAAACAATGAGCGAATAAACCCATGCTCGTCTAGGCTAGCACAGTTTATTACTATTTGATGTCTTTATCTTTTTTTTTTAAATTTCATTTGTGAGGTTTTTGATTTAATTTGAATATTTTGTTTAGTAGCCTGTACTATACCTTTTTGCCATTCGGTGACTACAGTACAGCAGAGTGTTAACAACAATGCCTGAAATAAACTTCTATGTATCTGTGCCCTAATAAAATGTATATAAGCTAGCCTGCTGTGAGTATTTGTGTAACTCTTAATTTATTTTATAGCCAGTGTTTCCCAGCCTCCACAGCCACGTCAGTAAGGCTCAAATTTCCTTTATCAACACCAAACTACACATTTTTATTTTTTTTTTTCTTTAACAAAGCAACATCAAAATTTTTCCACACCTATTTGGGAATCACTAGTCTCCAAGTACTAATCGATTATAATAGATTAAAGGTATACTCCATCCAAAAATGAAAATTTTGTCATCATTTATTCACCTGTTTGAAACCAGTATGTTTTCTTTTCTTCTGTGAAGAAGATATTCTGAAGAACACTGGGAACCAGTAGAACTAATTTTGGTGCCCATTGACTTCCATTGTATGAAAAACACACTGATACGTTTTTCAAAATATGTCCCACGAAAAAATTAGTCATACAACTTTAAAATAAGATGAGGGCATCAGAATTTTTCAAAAGTTAAAAAAAATTAAATAAGCTATTGATATATTGCATAAAATATGCTGAGCATTTATATCAGACATATAACCTACAACATCTAGCCTACTTATATATATATATATATATATATATATATATATATATCTCAGTGGTGTGCGGTGGTGTTTTAAAATGAGGAGGCAACGTCCTCATTTATGTCCCTGTTACACAATTTTCCTGGTTAAGTTAACATTACATAAAAAGAGAGACCAAATACAATTCTATTTTCTTATTTTTACACTATGTAATGTTCTATTTATTAAGACCAAGTATAAATTTCATCAAGTTAGTGTTTTTACTCATTTTTACATTTATTCCAAGATAATAACTAAAGGCAGTAACAATTTAAACAATATAGGCTATATTATTTATAAACTAATATTCAGCTTTTCTTTTTAAAAGTCAATTTATTTTCAGCAGTCATCAAGCTTGTACACACTGGTCACTCACTCACAGACACAAAGATGTACCTTTAATTTCACCACGCTGATTGCTCACTAAAAAACCCCGCAGTCATCATGTTTTCAGGCCATTTCGAGTTTGATTTTGACATGAAATGAAGTTGTGATATCTAAGTGACAGTTGTTTACTTACTTTTTAATTAGTCTTCCCATTAACGCCATCACTGTCTTCATTCAGGCCGATTCGACGAGAACGCGCACGAAAACAAAAGGCGGGATTTATCGCACAAACCAATCATATCCAATCATAGTGCGATGGAGACATTGCCTCCTCTCACGTGACTTTCCCCCATTCATTCTCAGTTACCCCCCACTAAACCCACCGCACGCTTAGGGGGCTCTGCTTTGTTTCTATGAGCTGAAGGGAGGCAGAGAGACGCAGACTCCCCGCTGTAACTTCACCTGCGGGTGTCGCTGTTTGACAGTGACTTTTACACTTTTTTAATGTCGAATTTTGTAACATTTGCGTTGTTTTATTTTTGTAATATCGATTATTTTCTCATCCAGTTTTTTGAGGAGGCACTGCCTCCCTTGCCTCCTCAGAGGAAACACCCCTGACATACATATATATATATATATATATATATATATATATATATATATATGCATTAAAAATGATTACTACCTATCTTATAGACACAGATGAGGAAGTATGCGGTTTGGTTTATTGTCTTACACTGTAAAGCATTAGTCACATTAGTAAACAACAGATCACACAAATGACAAGGGAAATATTACCTCGCACACACACTATCGGAATTCGTGTTCGGCTTCTGTAAACAGTAAAGTTTGATTTGATTGGCCAAAAACTTTAAAAAAAATTTTTTTCATTCTAATTTGTTACAGAGTGTAAGGACGAGGCTGAGGCGGCGTTAGAATCCATTTGCGGAGTTTTATTAGGAGTGAGTGTAAAAGGCAGGAACGTTAAGCCAGGCGATAGGTCACAACCAGAATAGCAGTCCAAACGAGCAACAAACACAAGGGTAATCAAAAAGGCAGAGGTGAGTAAACAGGCAAAAGGTCCAAACACAATCATCAGTCCAAATCAGGCTACCAAAGTAAGGGGATAATCCAACAGACGTAATCAGGGAAAACAGGCAGAATCATACACTAGGCAACCAGGCAGGAATAAAGAAAACGCTCGGTAAGGCAGATGAACTGGCAATACTTCGCAAGGGGCAAGTGCACAACCACACCCTGAAATACTGAATAAACAGGAAGTGAGAGTAGAAGCAGAGGGAGTGAGACAGTCAATACTCAGGCGAGGGCTCCCTCTGCTGGTGTGGCGTTACACAGAGCAGTGAATTGATCATATTATTTAACTTATAGAAACAGAATAGCTGCAAGATTCCTTAATGCTTATTATCAAATTATTGAGACCCTAACCCTATTTATAATTACATAAAACAATTATAAATTAATTATAAAATACTGACCCTGCATACAACAAAAAATGTTTTCTAATTTTGCATTTGTTTTTTTATCAATAGGCCTATTTGATGTGACCAATACTTTGTTTTTAGAACCACACCAATTTGACTACATAAAAGTAGACATTTCAAGCTTTCTATAGATATATTTCTCATGTCTGCGAGGCAAGCAGCCTATAGGCTGAGTTTGTGTTCATTTAGCCTATAAGACGTGCTCCAGCTCACGCGCAAGTGATCGCGCCCGCGCCTCCATGTCATGATTATATTGTCTGCTATATTTGCTTCTTATTTATTAAATCCAGGCAATTGGTTGATGAAACATTGATTAAAATTAAGATACAATTTTTACAAAACGAAATTCACTTTAAAGAAAGGCTTGCTAACAAAACTTAATGTCTCCCGATATATTGCGCATCTTATGATGTATCCTCTTATCTTACTCATGCTGTTCACTTTTCATTATCAAATAGATGAAATTTAAAAAATAACATTATAATAGGCCTATTTAAACATAAATATGAAACTAAATACGTTTTCTTTAATGGCTACCAACAGTAGCCTACAGTACAGAGAAATTTCATGTCGTGAGCAAGAGCGGAGCATGAGTCGAGTCGGATCAAGCAGAATTTATTTTTAGACTTATTTGTTGGCCAGTTGTGGTCTGTGCAATAAATATTAAAAGTTCTAAACCATCTATTGTGTTTTATTGTTCCACTATAGTAATGAAAATATTTACAATAATATATTAAATTTGATAGGTGTCTCTCACATTGTCCCACAGCAACATTAAAATAGTGTAGATTAGTGTACAATGTTTTATAATAAAATTTTATTCTATTTAGTGTCCATTTTATTCGTTTAACATATTTATTATTGGGGGCATCCAAGTTATTTGACATATTTGAAAAAAGAAAATTAAAAAGTAACGAAATTTACTTTCCCTGGTAATTAGTTAGCCTACTTTTATAATGAAGTAGGCCTAACTCAGTTACTAACTCAGTTACTATTTGTGAGAAGTAACTAGTTACTATAACTAATTATTTTTTTAAAGTAACTGGTGAAAAAGGTGTATAAAGCAAGGCTATACAATTCAGTTCCTGCAGGGACACGACCAGCAGAGTTCAGTTTAACAGCCCGCACTAAAGGCTCTCCTGAAGCACATGACATCACCTGATTCCTCCTGGGAAGTAGGATAAAGAGACTGGTCTGATGGACTGGTATATTGTACAGTAGGCAATAAAGTTAACAGTTAACATAATTATACGGGTCAAATTAAGACTATGGAAATATCTGTACAGTTACGTGCTCTTAGTAAAACACATACTTTCAAGCACAGGATTCAGTATTTAGTATTTAGGTATAAAATATCTGTATTTGTGCCTGTAATGTCCATTTATAGTCTTTACACATCAGCTTGGCTTACGTGGTTAAAAACCAGTTAATTTCAAGACGCTGGTGTCATGTCAGGTCGTCATGTGGGTCACCCGCTCAGTTAGACGCTCAAAGTACAAAACGTTCGGATAGACGTTCGGTTTGACGTTTGATCGATCGGTCGGTCGTTCGGACGCTTGATTTTGGCACGGAGTCCGCGCCATAGTCTGCCGCCCCATCAACCCCATTCAAAAATCTACACGGACTGACGGTGATGGAAGGATCGACTGCTCCTTCTCCTGGTTAGTGAAAAATTTGGCACAATCCACCGCTCATAAATGCATAAATCACACCCCATATGAAACAGGCTTTACAATACACACGCGCTGCAGTGTGCAGCTCTGCTATGCTCTTTCACACGCAGTCGTATCTGTGACTCAGCGGCTCACAGTAAATGCTGCTGCTCCACGCAAGTTTATACCATTACACCAGTATTGTGGCATTAAAATGTAATGTTGTACAACACTGAAATGCTTTATTATCTTTTTTTTTTTTTCGTGCACAACCGACAAACTTAACAGGCTGAAAGTAGCAAGCTACAATAACTGTGGGGCTGCTGCTTGGTATAATAGTTTCAAAAACATTATTGATAAACTATTTAGCCTAGGCTATTAAAACGAACACCAAAACTTAACATGAACAATTAAAAATTATAGCAATTTATGCAAAAAAAAAAAAAAAAAAAAAAAAAAAGATGGAAAGCTGGCAGTCTGTAGGTTTCTTGACCACCAACTTCCTTATGGATCAATTTTCTGTTCTGATCTCAACAAGGCGGAATCCCAAATGGCACCCTAAACACTCGTGGTCTTCCTCTGAGTCTGCACTTTCGTGACGTAATGCCGCTTTGACTGCCGGGTAAAGTCCTCTGCATAGCTCGCAAACTTGCGGGCTCAGCTGAAGTGCGCATCGAGGGCGCTCGCGAGCTCCCTTCTGAAACCTAAAATGATGAATGGGACACCCTACGGTCTCGCGCACACGGCAGCCATTGTAAGTCCACAAGACCGAAAGTGCATAGAAGTGTGCCATTTGGGATTCAGCCCAATTAAGTCTGTCTGGGCAAATACCGACTCCGAGTAGGCACCAATCAGAGGGCACATTTTTATGATGTCATCATGTAGACTTCTTACAAAGTATTTTACAGTCATATTTTACATCAACCCTATCAAATACAAATGACAGAATCCTATTTTATATTTAAAATACTGTAACAACCACACGAATAAGAGGGCAGAGAACAGTACACCAGGATGGCAATTAATTGGTAAAAATTATTAGGCTTAAATGAAAATATCATCACAGTGAGACTTGGTAACCACAGGTAAATCCACTGTCAAATGATATTATATTATGATATATAGGTCTATAAAAAACACCTAAACACAGGTAAAATACACCTTCACAAAGACATGAATTATATATTCCCTTACCCACCTAATAAATATATTGCAATATAAATGGCTATAACATAGTTTTCAATATAAATATTCCACATTTCCACAAACCATGGTAATTAGTTTATTCAGTTTCAGTTTATTCATGGTAAAAGTTTGTGTGTTAGTGTGGTGATTTTGGGATTTAAAAGTCTTATCTTCATTCATGGCACGTTTCTCCTGTTTTCCTCATCAGTCTTGTTGGGAATGTGTTGAGGCTGTTTCATCCGATTTAAAACTAGTTTAATCATCGAGTGATTTGTAGTTTGTAAACGAGAGGTGTGTGTCGAATTGAAACGCTTCTCACTAGATGTCGCAACGCTGTTTAATAATGGTGACCGGGAATAAACGCGCAGCTCCTTTAAGCTTTCGTTCCGTTATCCACTGGGCCGTGCTGCGAAGTTCAAAGTAAACTAGTGAAACGCCTGAAAACAGCGCTGTATTTGTTGTTACTGACCGAGAAATCACCTCAGATGATTCAGTGACAGAGCGGTCCGAATGAATCCAAATTTTTTCAGATCGTTATGCAAGCGCATTTGGCCAATTCAAGGAAAAAAATCGAGACAAAAAGAATGATTAATTCACGAATGACTGATATCGCTGGTTCCGTCGACAGAAATACGGGTCTGCTGAAATATTCACAAGGAAAACGTTTCTCAGGTCAGTCGGAGGAGCGTGCATGGTACGAACAGTGCGTATATAGCCGTGCATGCGCCACTGCGGCCACGATATCTAACCAAATTTAGCCACACCGCCAGGAAAAGAGGAGGAGGGAGATTGGGGTGCCGCGGGCCAGATGAATATGATTGGCGGGCCGAATTTGGCCCGCGGGCCGCCAGCTGACGAGCCCTGCTTTATGTACTGCTTACAGCATCTGTTTTTACAAGAATAAAGTTCAACATATGCATATATTATTTAAATACCAATGTAGTGGGGTCTACGTTTTTTAGTGGAACTGAAGGTGTGAGAATAAACACGAAACACATGTAATGGTTGTCATGCGGTGGATCCGGCCAATCGTGGAACAGTTGTGTCGTCATCAGAGCTCGTGCAGCTGCTCTTGAGAAACTGCGCTGGCTGACTCAGGCTGACTGACTCAGGCTGACTATCGCTCTCGCGGTACTTTGAAGCCATACGTCACAGTCACATGGTGTCGCCGCTGTCTTAAGTCGGACAAAATTTCTTTCCGGCATGCACTGTTTCAAGTCAGCCGCCGATCAGTCTGTGCAGCGCTGCACTAAGTCGAACAAGCCTAACATCACTGAAGTTCACATGGTTGGAAAGTTCAAGAAACTTATCAACATAGTCCTCAATAGTCCTATGACCTTGATGTAGACGAAGAAGACAAACTGAAAAAACGCAAAATGATTTACGGTCGTGTACATGACAAACTAACATGGCAAACATGAGGGCTTAAATACATAGACAAGGGGAACAATTAAATGACTATGACACCCAATGAACAACCAACTCATAAACATATGACATGACAATGAACCAATGAGAAAATAGAACTGAAGAACACATGACTAGATTAACCAATGAGAACATTATTTGTTTCTGTCCTTTTTTATTTATTCATTTATTTACACCAATTTAAGGCCCCTAATCCCAGCAAAACATTCACGGCGGAACTCATGGGCCGGATGGGCTGGATTTGTCCAGGGCCGAATTTTAGCCCCAGTTCAGCCCTTGATGTCAGAAGGCCAGAGATTGGAAGTCCTGTTGAAAACAAAGAAACATACAGGAATTCAGCCAGGCTTATTTGTAGTTATTCAAATATTTTCATTGCTGTGTAAAGGCAGACACACGCAGTCACACTTACACACAAGTTCGACCATTAACTACCTTAACTTCAGGACTCATTGTTGAGCTGTAATCTGTGCTGTTGAAAGAAAGATGAATGAATAAACATTTACGCATCTATCCTTCTGCTCTCCGCATCTGCACAGGTGGGTTGAAACTCAAAGCCTTATTTAAATCAAGTAAATCAGAGAGTAGGGATTCTGATAAAAGCTGTTATAAGATGGTTATTAAAAGTAAAAGTCGCTTTAATGAATGAATTTAATCTGACTGGAATTTTTAGTTAATGGAATAATTAATGCTTGAACATTTTTAATGTGGTTGTTGCTATTTATTACTATCTTGGTTTGATCAGATCAGGTGAACTGCAATTTGTGAAAAATGTTACAAATTTAACTTTAACTGATTTAAATTTTAAAGTTTAATCAATATAGCTTGATATTTAACCATGCCTGGGGCACAGTTATTAGTGTAATTCAGATACTATGATAAAAATAAATATAATATAAACACTTTTTACTAAGTAATTAAACTTATAATAATTACTAAAATACTTTTCTTGTTCAGGGCCTCAAGAGATGAGTAAAAGATGCTGTGCTTTGCCAACAAAAGAGCTCGATACATCACCTTAAGTGTGAGTGTGATCATCTGTCTATTTATTTTCTCTCGACCTTCTGTACAAAGACATATCTTTGGAGCATGTGCATGTGGTCAGTGTGTGATAGACCTCGCTCATGACACCTGGTTCCAACAGCGATACGACCCCTACACTCAACCCTTACTGACTAAGAAAAACAGCATACTCAGCACTGCCCTCTATTGGTGGTGGCAAGTAAGTGCCTCCCCCAATATAGCCACAATGTAGGATTCTCTATGCAATATCATTATTGACATTAATTATAACTGCTAAAGTACCTTGAAGAAGAAAATTTAGTTGATTGTACCACTGGAATCCATTAGATTAAACTTGTTATTTATCAGAAAAGACAGCTCTGATAATCATGTATGTTTTTCTATAATATTTGAACAGAAGCTACAATATAAGAGTAGAGTGAACTACAAAGCAGTAGCTGAGATGTTATTTGGCATCTTCCCAAATGAAGAAGATTACTCTGATGCTGGTCCAGGCCGCTGCAGAACCTGTGCTGTAGTGGGGAATTCTGGGAACCTCAAAGGATCCCACTATGGTGCTCTCATTGATGCCCATGATCTTGTCATTAGGTGAGTGAGAAAGTGTTAACTGCATGGAGTCTCCATAAACTTGAATAATTATACAATATGTATTTTTATCGGTCTTCTCTCTACATGTTGGTCATTCTATAAATATTCCTTAAAAATAAATGGATGCATGTTAAATTCATCTTAGCCAAAGACAAATTAGTGTTTGAATTAACTTGGTTATTAGCATTGCAAGAGGTGATGCATAGTAAGTCAAGTACTAAAAACAAAATCATTACAATGATAACTTGGTCTGGGTGTTGTTGTTGTATGCACTATGTATGAAGCAATTAAGTTTTACTGTGAAGTAAGTGTCTCTTGGCAGTTCTAACTTTGCATAGAGCTATTTAAATGTAGTGTTTGCATGAAATACTACATTTAAATAGACGTCATGGGGTGTATGCTTCTAACATGCATGTTTCCAAATCACTGAAATATGCACTGAAATGCCCCTGAAAACAGACACAGAGCATGGTTTGGTCTTGTTAATGCAGACAAACTGCTGCCAATATCTGAGACTGGAATCCAGCCTCTGGAGGATTGTGCCTGTGATACTAATAACTAATAAGCTTGAGAGTTGTTATGACAGTGTAATAGACTGCACTAAGTTCAAGAAGGACCAGCATGTTGAGGGCACCTGAATCACATGATAGAGGTTATTTACTACCGTCAAAAGACTGTAAAGTGGGCGAACCTGTCAGGTGGCAGAACTGGACTTATTAATCAAATCAGCTACAGAAAATTAATTTGTTAGTGTGAAGACAGTCAGGAGTAGACTGAAATTCCCTGATTAAATTCTAGGACTTTAACGGGCAGTTTCCCAGACAGAGATTAAGCCTAGCCTTAGACTTAAATGGCCTTCTAAATCAGATTAACAAAATCTGCTGTCTCTGTCATGGTTCTAAATAGTCTTAGACTTAGTTTAGTCCAGAGTTTAATAAGCTGACTTCCTGGAGGAAGACTAGAGCTACTCCAGAACTAAATTTATGCTTAAATTAAGCCTACCAGGAGGCTTGAGATTATATATATATATATATATATATATATGTTTATGAATGTGAATTTGTCCATTCAAACGCAAGAAGATAAGCTTTAAAGAGAGCTCAATTCAGTATTCGCGCCCTGTCTGAGATGCAGCTTTCTGGGCACGCGCTTCAGATGTGTGCGCACAGAAAACAAATTGAATTGAGTTCCCTTTTGCATCTTCTTGTGCTTGAATATTTGAATTGGCAAGGTTCAAACTTTTGTGATGATGCAGCACTGCCCCATCAACTGTCCCGAGCACTGTTCATGTTTATTTTACACAAACAATGTTTTTTTTTTATTGTGCATTCCAAGTAATATCAATCAAACTGCAGTCCAAAAAATACAGCTAAGTTACAAAATTAAAGTTCACTGTATGTTTTTATTATATATTAAAAGTTTGTTTTTTAGCAAATGCAGATAACTCCAACAGTCGTTTTTTTTTTTTTTTTTTTTGGCAAAAGCAGATAACTCCACATTTCATGTTTCAGAGTTAAACCAAACCAAGTAATTGCTTTGTAATTGCATTTAAAACACACTCAAACACACGTGTGCACACAAACGCACACCCACACTAACAGATCAGTACACACATACCCACGCACACACGCATGCGCGCTCACACATACACACACACACACACATACACACACACACACACACATACACACACACACACACACACAAACACAAAAGGAAAACCAAGGCTTCAGCATGTAAGACGTGTATTTTGTACAAGGAGTTGCAGGAGTCGAAATTATAAATCCTCGATCACTTTTAGTCAGCTTTGACGAAACTCCCCTCAGCTAGTGTGTCTTTTTGAAGTGACTAGCAGCCTTGTCACCTGACCTGAATACTGCCCACTTATTCGCTAAAACAGACTTATCGGTTTCTGTACACAAACAACAAGGGCGCTTGTCGGTTTCTGCTGTAAAATGTGAACACGCGATGTCTTGACAGTGGCCAAAACTGACTTTTCTGACAAAATGTATTTAGGGTTCAGATCGTGCTATATGTGGAGAAACTCTTCATATATATATATATATATATATATATGTGTGTGTGTGTGTCTTCTTCTTTGAAACACAACATTAATCTGAAGTTAAACCTGCCTCCTGGTAGGTTTAATTTAAGCCTCAATTTAGTCCAGGGCTGTGTCTGAAATCACCCCCTACACCCTTAAATAGGGCACTATTTGAGTTATTAAGCGCACTCGTTCAATCCCATAATGCACTGCAATAACGAGTGTACAACTGATGTACACTCAATGGCTAGAGAATACCCATAGGTTTTGAGACCTGATGGTTACACACCAAAGAGGTAATGTGGAAATGGTTTAGAGACTAAAAGAATGGAGGAAACAGGTGAAAAGGAGGACAAGATGAAGGTAGAATGGACACAAGTAGATGGAAGAATAGGAAAGAAAGTAACTTAAAAGAGGAAAAAATGAAAGGAGGAAGGATCAGAAAGTAATTAGATAGCTAGTGAGGATAAAGGGGGTGAGAGAGATAAGAACAAGAATGAATATAGTATAATATTGAAGTTTAAGGGAGATGAAGGCGTCTCTGGGCTAAATCCAATGGCGTTGACTTATGACTTGAGAAAACTAGTGGTGAGATTACATTTGCAGAAGTATTACAAGATGGTACCTTGTTGATAGAGTGCAGGAATGAAGAAAAGAAAAAAACAAAGTAATAAAACTAAAGATGGTGGGAAAACAGATGGTAATGAATTATAAGACTGTAGGACAGAGGTTGTGGGTGTATGGTGTGATAAATGGAGTGTCATTAGGAGTTAAAATGGAAGAATTAAAAAATAATCTAGAGGGAGAAAAAGGGTCATGGATGCAATTTGTTTACAAATGAACAGAGAAGCGAGAAGAGTAATTGCCAGAAGTATGGTCAAACTGCGTCAGTATTTAAAAAGTCAAAATCAAGCAGTTTCAAATGAAAAGCCAGACCCACTCTCCCTTCAGGTGCACAACTGGGCTGTCAGTGACAGCACTCCCTATGGTCAAAGAACAAGCTATAAGTCTCAAAGAGGCCTCCATAAATGACACATGAAGGCCTGCCAAGGCTGCTCAAATGCCTGGGACCAACAACTTCAACAGAAAGGGTCCCTTTCAGGGAGTGTGGCTAGGGGGCCCGAAGGAACCCCAGCCAGTCACTTCTCAGGAGAACAAAGTCAACCCTGAATGCCACCAGGGAGGCTGACCTGGTTTCTAACTGTACTAGTAACCTAGTCTGCCAACAACCTGTCTGTTTCCTCAGAAACAGAGTCTCTAGACACAGAAGTCTTATGAAGAGACATCCAGAAAAAGGGACTGCAGAAAGGGCAGTAAACCAACTCAGAATGGACCTTGGCGTCAGCTCGAAGCTATGCTTGGGCTACAAGGGAGCATACTAAATGACCAGCACGAAGTCAAGGTCAAATACCGCTCGACCTGAGCCGCAATGGTGCAGGGCAGATAAAAACAGAGCTATAAGCGAAACACTCAAATAACACCTTGTTTTAGAAGGGAGTGCTATCCGCCTGACCCTGAGAAAGCTACAGGGCGGAGGCCTACCACAAAGACTCTATCATGACAGAAATGATATCTGTACTCAGCCCTAGGGGAAAAAGGGGGCGTTTCATGGAAAAGCACAATCAACCCAATGCTTGAATGTTAGTTCAGTGGGCTTAAGAGAGAGCTTAGCGAGGGCCTAACAGTAACTAGCTTCTGAAATGCAGGGCCACAGCAAAGAGCATTCTATTCACAAAGTGAAAGGGGCCAAACACCGCCCAGGAGACATCTGCACCGGGGAGGCCTATCCAGCGGCCTACAACCCTAGTCGCCACCTATTCTGCCTCTACACCAACCTGCATTAAGCCCCAATGCAGAAGGGGGCGGGCCTTGGCCAGATGACTCTCTATTGAGAGGAGGCCAGCACTAGGGATGCCAACGGGAAATTACACTCACCTAATGAGGGGTCAGAGGCAGGAATGCTTAGCAGACAGCCTTACTCTCCCCAGCGTTTAGCTTAGGCTAGCTGTCACAAAGCATAGATCTACCTGGCACTCCTCAGAGCAGTGGCCTCTACAGAACAACTCTCAAAGAAGAGAGGAGGCATAATCACTCAATCTGAAACCGCTAAGGTGGCTGATATTTCCCTTTAAAGCTTTAGCTATCCTAATTAAAAATAGGGGGAGCGATGCTGACCAGGTAACAATGTCAGTTTGCTAGACATTTAATCTATCTGAAGTCAAAGCGCTTGTCTTTTTTGTTGTTGTTGTTGTTTTGTTTGTTTGTTTGTTTTTAACAAAACAGCCCTCCAAACCATGTAGGAGAGGAGACAAACTACTCTATCCTGAGGTGGCTATCAAGGCGGCCTGAAGAGGGCCAGCCTGTATCCGAGCAACTGCCTCAAAACCACTCTCAAGTGGGAGGAAGCCAGCTCGCTCACTAATAAAGAGAAATTAAAAAAGAGCGGTGGTCTCACCAGAGAACATACAATAAGCAAAACCAGAACACTCACCTAAGAAGACCCATTTTAATGGTACTTCTCTCTCTCTAAAATCGTTCTAGCCAACCTACAGGGAGCTTCAGGGCCCAAATTACACTTTTTTTCTTCTTTTTTTCCAATTGTAGATGAAAGCCCATGCTAATCCTACACAGGGAACTGTGGTCTATGAAGAAATACATTAGTATTTTAATAGCTTAAAAGACCTGAGAACAGTTCCACCTGCGGCCACAGGGTGGCGACCTCATTACCATGGAAAAACATGTGGTCCACCCTTATAAGCCTGAAAGGGTCTTCTCACTTTCAAAGCCAACAGCAGACCATCAGAATCATGATTAAACTCATCATCGGCCCAGCGACAGGCCTGATGTAAGAAGCTCCTGGGCTAAAGAAAAATTGGGAGAGGGTTTAGATCTTTTTAACCCTCAGAGAGAGGAGATCCATCAGTGATGCTGACCGTGTTTCTGATGGATCACCTCCCTTAGATCCTTCTTCTTTCTCGAGCCTCGCCTCTTCTGCGACCTACTTCTCCATGGAGGGGGCGCACGAGTGGCAACACTTTTTTTCTGGCCCTGTCTGCGGCCCTCGGGCCGGGACGGGCCAGCAGACTGCCTGGGTGAGGGCTCAGACCTCAGCGGTATACAGGTCTTAAATGCAGCAGAGCGCACCTTCGCCTCTCTTAACTTTCCGACCACCGCCTCGACAGAGGTCCCTAAAAGCTCACAGGGTGAAACCAGGGCATCGAGGAGAAAGGCTTTTTCTTTCTCCCCGATGTCAGCGAGGTTCAACCACAAATGGTGCTCCGTGGGCACCATTGCCGCCATCAATCGTCCGATTGTGGCAGCGGTCTGTTTGGTGGCCCGGAGCGCAAGATCCGTGGTGCGGCGCAGCTCCATGACCGCTTTAGGGGAGAGACCCTACCCCTGGTCTAAGTCCCTCAGCAGGTCAGCCTGGTACGTCTGCAACACAGCCATTGTGTGCAGAGCAGCACCGGCCTGGCCTGCTGCCGCGTATGCCCTCCCATTTAGACGTGGTGTCACTTTAAGAGGTCTAGATGGCAGGGTTGGAGCCTTCAGTGTCGATGTCCACCCCAATACGAGATAGTTCGCGAACGTCTCGTCAATCGGTGGCATCGACACGTACCCATACTCTGCCAATCCCTCGACATCAGCAAAATTAGCCCGCTGATTTCGTTGGATTCATGCTGAATATGGGTTTTTCCATGCCTTCTCGACCTCAGTATGCAGGTCAGGAAGGAATGCAAGGCTCACTAGAGTTGGAGGCTTATGGCCAGAGAGAAACCGATCGTCAAGCCAACCACGCGCGATCTCTCTCCTAACGTGCTGCCATGGCAACTGTAATCTGCCGGCAGCGCATTTCTATAACCTCAAGTAAGTCAGCATACACAGGGCAGGGTGGCTGAAAGGATTCAGTAAACTCAATAAACTCACCCTCTCTATCCACCTTAGCCATCTCCTGCTCAGCTGGAAGAGCACTGGCTGTTGGACCTGAGGATGCAGATGAACGCACATCCTCTCCCAGCAGCTCTGCCTCATGAGCCGCTGAACTGCTCAAGAGGTCCACGCCCCTCTCTAACTGTTCGGCGAGCTCCATCTGGGAACCCCATGATCTGAGTCTCCGCTCTGCCTCAGCGCGATCGGGACCAGAACCACCGGGTCCAGATGCAGAACTCTCTCCCCTCGAGAAGAGAGCCAGATGAGAACGGAGCGTTCTCAACGGAAAACGCTAGCAATTCGCACAGGCAGCTCCCTCGAGAACTTCCCGTGCGTGCTCTTCCCCCAGACAGAGAACGCACAGCTTGTGTGTGTCATCTGGTGTCAGTTAACTAGGACACTGATCCACACACTTAACAAACCTTTCCTAGTCAGTCTTTGGTTTTCTCTGTGCTTTTCATTTTGCCAGTGAAAGTGCTTCAAACATAACAGTCCCTGAAGACGATAAGAGGATGACTTCTAGGTGCCCCTTATATACTGATGGGTCGCACCGTTATGATGTCCTGGGCTGTTGCCGGTCAATATGATATTGCCGAGATTTGATAAGTGTTTCAGACACCGGTTCATGCGGAGGCGTTCCCCTAGCGCTTTTGACGCAGCGCGAGTTCCCTTTCGAAAGAGAAAAGACTTTCTCTGCCCCTCTTACATGCGTACCTGTTCCCCACACATACTCCCCCTAGTGGGCATTTACCAATCAACAGTATTAAGTGAACACAACATCTCCCCCAGACTTAATTGATTAATTCTGTACTACAGCTTCACTGAACATTACCAAAGATACAAAACAGTATACTCTGTTAATTAAAAGGTTTTCTGATTTTTAGTTGACCATTACTTTCTTCTTGCTTACTGTGAAAATTGAAGTTACATAGTCTTTCAACCACATTGCCTTCCTTCTACAACAATATCTCTCTGCTTGGATGTTGACACTTTCCAGTGGTGGAGCCGAAGCTGATTGTTCAGCCAGAGTGAAAACTGTATGCAGTAGTGCCAAATGAGGCCCGTTCCAAGTTTGTCCATCGCTCAGCTTGTAACAGTGTGTTCCTTTTCTCATTATAATCTGCATAGGGTCACTGAATTTTGATTTCCCTTTCCTGACATGCACAGGTTTTCTCACCCTTACAAGGTCACCTTCCATGAGCTTCGGAATCATTGCTTTATTTTTACCTTATTCCAACAGCTCCATTTCCTTCCGGATGGTATATGGAGGTGCAAATGTGCTTGACATCTCTTTCCTGCAGGAAGTGTTTGAACCCTGATGACAGGAACTGAGGTCCATTGTCTGTGACAGTCTCCAGTGGATTCCCCTTGTGGCTGAACACTGATCTCAGAAAACTGGTAACAGTAGACACAGTCATGTGAGGTAAAAATGCAACCTCTGGCCAATTTGAGTGGTAGTCAATTAATGTAATGGCATATCTGCAGCTAACGGGGCCTATCTCAAAAGACCTACCACATCAATGCCCAATTTCTGCCACAGACCTGCTGGATACTGATTCGGGGTCAGTGGTGCATGTGTGGTTTTAGCTGTCTTATCGTTTAGTTGGCAGGTGACACAGGTTGCAATTGTGGACTGTACGTGAATCCATCTTAGGCCACCAATATAAGACTCTAAGTCGTTGTTTGGTCCTCACAATTCCTTGATGGCCTTTATGTACTAGTGACCAAACGTGAACGCAAGCTAAGTGGCACAATCAGTCTGTGAGTTCCTCTCAGCACATAAGAGTCATGGATAGATAGTTCATCTCTTACTGGAAAGTACATCAGCAGGCAATGTTTTAGATGTTGCAGGCCAGCCATTCTCAAATTAATTGATAAAGTTTGGTGAGCTCAGGGCAGGAGGAGTTTTCAGCAGCAAACTCAGCAACAGGAACAGCTGACATCAGGGTGGTGATGGCAGCTACAATTTCTGGTTCTGAATCAAAGTCAAAGTCTTGCAGACCATCAAGCTACTCTCAGTCCAGCGTGCCCCATGCCCTTAGTTGTCAAAAGGGTAGTCAAGGCTTGCTGATCTGTTCTTAATTTGATTGGGTATGGGTATATGGGTATGCCCCATAGATATATGTGTATGCCCCATAGATACGTTTTCCAACACTCAATGGCCCAGACACAAGAGAGGGCTTCTTTTTCAACTACAGAATATTTCCTCTCTGCAGGGGGCGTACGAAGGGCTGGTGTAGGAGGAAGTCTCGATGGAAGGAACCAGGGTGGTGCAGATGGTGGGAGGAGCCAGGGAGTAGCCCAGAGCAGGGGAAGCCAGGTGAAATCGCATGGCAGCATCAGAGGAGGACGGAGCCATGGCGGAGATTCCCTTGACGCGGCCATGGCGATGAATGATGGTGACAGAGCCGATGGTGGTGGAGCCCTAGGCACAGATGGAGAGCTGATGTTCCGGTATGACGCCATAGGCTTTGGAGACCACGACGAAGCTGCAGCGATGACCCCCTCCCCCACCAAGGTGGAAGGGCTGAGGCGAAGCTGGTGGTAGGACAGAGCCAGACGGAGCCGTAGGGGTGGAGAGACGAAGCACTGCAGACTTCTCATAGGTCCGTGGCGTAGGCATGGCGATGTCTGACCGAGGCGAAGCCAGTAGGTCCCTGGTGGAGCCGAGGGAGGGAGGAGCGAAGATGGAGGAGTCAGGATGACGGGGATCCAATCCGCTGTGAGGAGGTTGAGGAGGAACAGGAGACAGTAAAGACTGGGTAGAAGGACTGGCTCAGGGAAAGGTAGGCTGGGCAGGATCTGTATATGAAGAGTCTGATTCGGGTGGGATCAAGGGGCAGGGAATCATCCTCTCCAAAATCAAAATAACAGTTCATAGAGTCCAACAACAACTCGCTCACAGTGGCGGGAGTGTGGGCGGGGCTCAACTCCATTCCCTCGATCGCCACTAAAACTCCCATGGTGATGGACGATGTGGCAAACTCACACACCTGGTCAGACGTGTACTCAGTTCACTTAATTGAGGATAGTAAGAATGCAAGGGCTTTATACTTATACTGCTTTGGATGCGACTAGCTTAGTGCCCTAGTAATTGGCGATTCTATTACACAGAACGTAAAAATAGAGACACCAGCCACCATAGTCACATGTCTGCCGGGAGCCAGAGCGCCTGACATCAAAGCAAATTTCTTAATCGTGAATTCTCTGAGATTGTTATTCACGTCTGCACTGTAGCAAATTAGCTCAAAGGGGAAATATTAATAATTATTTATAACTTATTATGATTATTAATTATGATTAATTATGGATATTTGAATCAGTTAATCAGATTAACTTGATGTAGCTACAATAAAATTACAATCAATCAATCAGTTCATTCTGTGAACACTCAGTATTGATTGTTAATTAATTCTAAGAGAAATGTATTTTTCATGGCCATAGAAAAATAATTCTTTCTTAGCATTTACAGCGCTTAGAGCTGGTAGCAAGATCTAAATCATTTAAGAGGCAATTTATTGCAGACAGTCAGAACCAAATATGTATTGTGCACAAGTTTTATTAACTAAATCACAAACACATAACTAAACTAACAAACACATACATTCACACAAGTCACACGTACATGGGTAAAATGAGAAATGATAGAGTGAAACAGGAAATGGAGCTATGGAGAAGTCAATTAAACAAGCTGGAAGGACCATCAGTTTTCTCAGTAATAAAGCACCTTTGCTAACAAAGGTGATTCACAAATTAATACTAAATCGCTGTTTAGCGTTCAAATATATGATACTTGCAAAATGCCTTTAGATGTTGAGGAGCATCGCATCTGCAGGCTGAGGAGAAATCCTTGATGGTTCGGTCCGAAGTTGTAATCAATATCTTCTGCATTGGGTGAAGAAATATGTAACAACTTAAGCTGGTAATTTGACTCTTGTAGTAAGAAAGAGTTATTTCTCTCCGGGTTAAGCACATGGTGGGGGAAGGTCGAGGCCTACAGGCCTTGCAGGCCCACAGGCAGAACCCCCACAGATGCAGTTTCGGTTGGATCAGCAAGAGAGTGGGAGGAGAACTGTGCGCTGGCTTTTAACCTCTGGTGCTGGCCATTCCTCCTCTGGGTCAGTGGACCAATCATACATGAGCTCCCGACAGGAAAGTTTACGATACTTTGTCTTGAGCAGATTGTGTGCATGTAACTGGATTGGTTACACATGGAGAAGAAACTATTAAAGATTCTTTTAATACTGATATGTTGCACAGGTATCAACATATAATATACACAAGCATTTAAATCTTCATGATACGAACCCACTTCAAGATACTAAACATAGCATAATTGAAGTTACATTAAATGTATCATAAAACATGTGAATACAATACTGAATACAATACAAGAGAAAATACACAAACAGTAATAATGGATACCCTGTCCTAGGGATATGCATGTTCATTTATAGAACAGTTTGTCTATAAGTTAATGCAGGAGAGTCTGATTTTACAGGCTTTGTGTCTTGTCTTTGTAGCCTTACTCACAATGACTAAACTATGCAAAGGTCTGCATAGTTCGGGGTCATAAAACCATGGCAACTAGTTTTATTACCTTGGGGGGTCAGGCAGACACCCTGGTTTGCATTCGGTGAGGAGTTTTAAGAATATGTGTTAAATATAACAAATATTTGTGTCTGATTTATCTCAGTCGTTACAGCACAGTAATGATAGCCTGGTGCTAGTGTCAAAATGATTGATCGTGACCTCTGACCTCTCTGACCTCTTGACCTCTACAGGGCCACCCACGACATTCCCCTCCCCCACGGGCCACCCACGAAGTTCTCCCATCCCCCCATGGTTGACCGTTGTATCACCCCAATGACCTTTGACATTGTTGGTGATCCTCCGGGGACCCGATATGACCTTTGACAGCATATTTTGAATACCTATGTTACCATGTGAACCTCTGGATGTCTTCTGGGTGATCAAATTGCAGAAGGATGATTTTAAAGGATTGAGGGTCATTTTAAAGGGTTGAGGGTCACATGTGCGGTGCGACGGCATCCGCATTCCGGCTGGCTCATGCTCATTTTTAATGACGCTCTCATCTCTCTGTGCAAATGAGATGCAACAAGAGTCTAGAAACAGTCGGATCAAAATAACAAAAGAATAAACATGGTATATTTTATGAAATACATTACACACACAAACACACGCACGCGTGCGTGCAGATGTATACATTTCAATCATTCTGTTCTTTTAAGGAAGATGGTAATAAACATAATGTACTGAATAGTAACAAACAGTTACTAAATTTACTGAGACCATTTAATTATAGTTTTAGCTATATAAAAAAATAAAAACCAATAAAGCCAGGAAAAAGATTTCCTCGTGCAATGATGTTCGAATTAAATTGGTTTTACAATTGCTTATGAAATATAAAACAGAAAATGAGTTTCATCAAGTAGTTGAATATTCATTTTAACATTGTCAAAGCCAGGCACGGATTAACGCACAGGCTTGCCTAGGCTGCAGTGTGTGCAGGGGCCCCAGATTGGCCAGACTATTTTTTTATTATTATTTTAAATTTACTTCTGCGCGAACAAAAAAAGACCCTCATTGGCCCATAAGAAACATAAAAAAAAAAAATAAGCAGGTGATTGATTGGATAGATGTGACATTTGGGTCACATCTGACCAATCAGCTGGTGATCAAATCATGTCAATCATTTTCATTTATGTCACTGCTATTGCTAGACGGCATAGCGGCAAAATGTCCGAAAGAAATTATGATAGTGAAGCACAAAACATGAACAAGATATACTGAAAAAATTCCTAAATTGACTTGATACTTCAAGGCATTGGATACATCAAGACAGAATGTGGCGAAGTCACGCAGTCCGTGAGGGAGAGATCGTTAACGGCAGGAAATCCAAACATTCGCATATCATTCATCGAACTCAAATATGGCTTATCACTTGAAACATGTAAGTAGTAACTAGCCTAGTCCTAGATAAATGTGCACTATTAGGCGCATATCCATGTTTGTGTGGAGAGCGCGCTCGCTGCATGACATATGGAGGCGCCGGTGCGGTCACTTAAAATACTCCGTCATTGTGGTCATACAGATAAGAGTAATACAAACTGTAAAGGGTCTATTTTTATTTCTGTAAACTCACAATAACAGCAAAACGTTGTGCTTTTGTAAAATGAAAACAACCAGGATGCGCGTTCTGCCATCTCTGTGAACATGAGCACGTAACAAACATGAACCTTATACTTCCCTCACAGACACAAGAAATATATTTATAGAAAGCTTGAAATGTCTACTTTTAATCCAACCAATTCAAATATAGGCACGTCCACTACTGCGGACATGACGAATCAGCATCGTCGACTTCATCTCTGCAGCCGAAAAAATCCCAGAGCAGGATGGAAGGATTACGGCCGCCTCCGAAGCTTCAACTGATCGGTAATGTTGCTGAAAATTGGAGGCGATTTAAGCAAAGATTTCTTCTGTTTTTGTCTGCAATTGATGGTCGTAAGGCAGTAAGGTCGTAAGATTGTAAGGCAGAAAAAATGAAAGCGTCATTATTTCTTCATGTGGTTGGCAATGAAGCTTTGGAAGTATATAATAATTTCACTTTTGAAGAAGGAGAGAGTTTGAAGTTGCAGCCGATAATGGACAAGTTTGAAGCGTTTTGTATACCGAAGAGAAATGTTACTTATGAAAGGCATCGATTTTTCACGTGCATACAGAAAAGTGGAGAAACAATTGACCAGTATGTGACGGAGCTCAGACATAGGAGTAAAACATGCAAGTTTGGAGAGTTAACAGATTCCCTGATAAAAGACAGAATTGTGTGTGGAATACCTGACAATGGATTGAGGGAACGATTGCTTAGAGAACAAGATTTGGACTTAGAAAAGGCTCTTGCTCTTTGTAGAGCGGCAGAAACTGTAAAGACACAAGCTAAAGAATTGTTGAATGAGACCTGTGCTGTGGATGTCGTAAAGAAGTTGCAGACAACCAGTGTAAGTGCAAAACAAGCAACGCAACCAGAACAAAAGCAGAATGGTAATTGATAAGCAGCAAAAAACATGTGATCATTGTGGGATGCAACATCCACCGAGAAAATGTCCAGCTTATGGTAAAAGTTGCAACAATTGTGGAAAAAATAATCATTATGCATGTTGTTGTAAAGGTAAACGAACATCAAGCCAAGTAAATGCAGTTACTGAGTGTGAAGTTGAAGAATTCTATGTGGATGCAGTAGCAGAAGGTGGAGGAGGTTAACAGAAAGAGTGGACTGTACAACTGCAAATAAACAATAGTACAGTAGCGTTTAAAGGAACACTCCACTTTTTTTGAAAAAAGGCTCATTTTCCAACTCCCCTAGAGTTAAACAGTTGAGTTTTACCTTTTTCAAATCCATTCAGCCGATCTCCGGGTCACTTTTAGCATAGCACTTTAGCATAGCACTTTGCTGCCGTACCATGGGTGCAGCAGGCACAATGATATTACGCAGCACCTATGACCCCCTGCTTGCACAGGGAGCGTGCCTTGCAACCATGGAGACATTTGTGAGAGACGCTGCGTAATATCATTGCGCCTGCTGCACCCATGGTACGGCAACAAAGTTCCTTGATTATTACGCCGGAATGAGAGTATAGTTCCTAACCATATCGGCCTAGAAAATCGCAACTTTTCATTTTCCGTCGGTCTTAGTACATGATGTAACTACAGAAGAGTCCAGTTTTAAATAGGAAAAATATCGAAACTCTTTGGTCATTTTTGAGCGAGATGATAACAGTCTAATCAGATTCAATGAACTATGCTAAGCTATGCTAAAAGTGGTACCGCCAGACCCGGAGATCGGCTGAATGGATTCGAAAACGGTAAAACTCAACTGTTTAACTCTAGGGGAGTTGGAAAATGAGCCTATTTTCAAAAAAAGTGGAGTGTTCCTTTAAGCTTGACACCGGAGCTCAAGTTAATATAATTTCTGAAATTGAAAGCCTAGACCAAAGTTGCATGCTGCTAAATTAAAAGTAACTGGATACTCTGGAGCAAATATACCAGTAAAAGGAAAATGTGTTGCAAAAATACGATATTAGGATAAAGAACACAATCTGTCATTTGTAGTGGTGCCAAAGGATTTTTGGGATTCTTTTCACCAGATTTTTGGCATCTGGTGAAAAGAGTGCTGGTCGTAGAAGAGTCAAAAGAGTCTGAACCTGAGTATGACTCAATCCTAAGAGAGTATGAGGATGTGTTTAAAGGTTTAGGCTGTCTGTCAGGTGAGCATACCATCCAAGTTGATGAAACTGTGCCTCCAGTTATAGAAGCGTGAGGTTTGTCGTGGCACGAAGCTCTTGAAGAACTTGGGGATCATGACCACTCTCGTGCAGATCCTTCAGTGCCTTGGCCTGATGGACCTGCAACAACGCCATAGCGTGTAAGGCGGAAGTGGCTTCCCCGCAGGCACGGTAAGCCCCGCCGGTAACATCCGACGAGTGCTTACAGGCCCGGGAAGGGAGAGACGGCTCCCCCCGCCAGGTGGAGTTAGGGCAAAGTTGCATAGCAACTGCCCGTTCCACAGGGGGGATGCGCGTATAACCCTTCGCCGCACCGCCATCAAGGGTGGTGAGGGAGGAGGACCCACCAGAACGGTTTCGGGCAGTAAAAGGTACCGTCCACGTACCGGTGAGTTCTTCATGCACCTCTGGGAAGAAAGGAACCGGGGTGGGTGGCTGACAACCAGCACGCGCCACCCTGAGATACCAATCGTCCAACCACGAGGGCTCGGGACACGGTGGAGGATTCCACACGAGCCCAACCCTGTTGGCGGCCCGGGAAAGCATAGCCATCATCTCCGGAAGGAGGCAACTGCGCCGACCCGTCATCTCCAGAAAAATCTGGCTCACCCTCCGATGCAGCTATCGACATCTGGTCATCGGGGGGAGCTCCGAAGGATACGGATGGTGCACACCTCTGAGATGGCCCACCGCGCTCCCCCGGCAGCTCTACTGGCTGCGGAGTGCAGGAGGAGTGAGGGTTCCTAGGGGGTTGGTTCCCCGAAGGAAGCACGCTCACTGTAATCCTCAGATTACCAGTGCCGCTACCCGCAGCAACCCTCTGAGGAGGATTGGAACGAGGCAGCGGCACTGGGACTCCGCCCCTTTGCAGGAACTGGAGTCTCGATCGCAACTCCGAGATGGTCATCTTCCCACAATGGGTACATGACTCATCCACGAACGCTGCCTCAGCATGCTTTAAGCCTAGACACGTGATGCAGCGATCATGACCATCCCTCGGTGCCAGGTAACGACCGCATCCAGAAACACACAAGTAGAATGTCATCTTTAAAAAGACGCAAGCTCTACTTGTGTAAGCTCTTTCAGGGACTCTTTAAAAGTGCTGAAGCACGCAGGGGAACGGCCGCGGCAACACAGACAGGGATTGTGTGCAGCCTGTCGTGTGCTCTCTTCTCTTTGTAGACGCTGCTCTTACCAGCTGTGAGAACAGCTATTCAGCGCTCAAAAGCACACCGTTACCGGCCATGAAAACAGCCTTTTACAGCTGGGAACAGCTTTGCTCAAATAAAGCAAAAAAGAAAAATAATCAAAAGAAAGAGAGGACTCGACCCCGCTGCTATGCTGTCCGCCCGCACTGAAGAAAAGAGCAGTATGAAGAGTTGGACTCGTCTTAGAAGACACTTGCTTGCAGAAACACAGACACATATGTTCGGCTCTGAAGCGAAAAGCTGAAGATGCAACGCACCTGCTGCTCATTAAATACCCGCGCTGCGAGGCGAGCAGCTGCTGCATATGATTGCATGCCAATGTGCATTGGCTCGTTTTAGTTACACTCAAAGCAGATTGGCCTCTCTAGCAAGATTCCTATTCGTCGGTCTGTCCGACGTACATCGAACGTGACCGACTGAATGGGAACTGAAAAGACTGAGATACCAGTGAGAAGATCTGTTCGTGTACGCAAGTGCCCTGAAAGACTTATTGAAACATGCTGAAATTTGAAATCTGAAATTTTGAAAGACTGTTGCATAAGACTGAGATTTACAGATAATTGCAATCATGTGTGTATTTTGCTTATAATTTTTAATGTTGATATTTAATGGAATGTTGAGAGTAATGCAAAGAAAAAAAAATAGTGTGAAAAAAAAAAAGGAAGATGTAGTGATAGCGGTTGGTTTTATTGAGTAGTGGCAACCCTGTCTAGTATATGTTTACGAGAGTGAACAGGTGTGGGCCTAATGGAGTTGGCCTAGTGTGCGTGGTGGCAGCACGCCGCTATGAAAATAAATTGTCAACTTTTTTCTTCAGTTGATCTGCAGTGTTGTGTTTATTGACACACCGACCAAAACAGTAGACATGATATAGAATTATGCAGTTGAACGATGTTTGATTACAAGTCCATCTAGAAATGTTTTGGAACGATCTGATGTATTTTTGATATGTAAAGTCTGAATCTACTGTGGGTTTGAGATTTGAATCCTGTGTTTCAGAGGTCATTCAAAGGTCTTGTAGGAAAAGAAGGTCTGTCTTATTTCTCTGTCTCAGGAGGTCAAAAGACACTGGCGTTAACCCATGGTTTTCCTTATGCAAGTCGCAATGCGAGGTCTTTTCAACCATTAGTCTTGGGTTTACTGCCCAAAATTGACAATGTTCTTCCTTAGCTATGAAGCGTGCATGGCCATAAAGTACTTAGCTGGGGGTTCCTAGACTGAAGGGTGTCCCAAATGGAAGATTCTCTGATTTAGGGTCCTGAGTGTTGATTCAGAATTCTATGGAATATTCTGTTTAAACGAATCATCTGCAAGATTTATTTTTGTCTGGTTCACCCTCAAATCCTACAATGCATACCCGTTTCTGATAAAATTAGATAAAACTATAGCTTGAATGCACCTTCCTGCGAACAGTAGAAAGTTTTTCAATGCTATAATGCATGTTTAAATTGTACAATAAGAAACTGACCTGATATTAGCGAAGAAATCCTAATTTCAGTTGTTAACAGAGCGTAAGTCTTCTCTTGATGAAAAATCCAAGATTAACAGCACTTATAAATGGTACAAGAATAAATTAATCTGATCTTGGGTAAAGCAATCCCCAACTTTCAGCTTTAAATGCATTAATCTGATGAAGAAATCTCAGATTAGTGGCATGAATTAAACTGAGTGACGAAGAAATCTCACTGCAATATTATTAATGGTGATTTGAGCAACGCTCATTCCTCAGAACGAGTTACTTATTATTGTTTTCACATTGATCAGCTCATGTGAAACAATTGCGTCAAATTAACAGTGTTAATGCTAGCCTAGCTAACTAGTAATTTGCCATTGTCTGTGAAGTGAATGTACACGCGACACGTACCTGAGTTTCCCATGCGGGTTTACAATGGCTCAAATGCTGCTCCATTTGTGCTGTCTGTGAACATGCATTGGTTTCCTTAGCGACGCGTGACCTGGAAGGTGTGAGCAGGCTTTTCCGGTTCAATCTGATCACAGCGCAACACGTCACAGACCTTTGTGTAAACAAACAGACCGCATGTAGCCAAAGCTAGCTCTTTAGCAGCCCTACAGGTATACAAGTTAAAGCCCTTTACATCAACTTTTAGTTGTTAGCATCTGACTAACACTTCTGCTGCCTTCACGTGCTCTCGGAATTATCGTAAATACGAGTTTCCTAGGAAAAAAATGCACATGAACACCCTTCCATTTCAAAACTTGAATGCAATGAGCTCGTAATCACAACTTCAGAAGTGGGAATTATCAAATTTACGAGAGCATGTGAAGGCAGCATTAGATACGGTGTGAGTGTAATGTGTTAAACCATTCCTCTCTCTCTGTCTCTCCTCAGTCTTGGTTACACCCTCTGTTTGAGCTCTCTCATACTTTTCTGTTTCATTTAGGTTGGTCCTTCCCCATATACTTTGGTTTTGTGCTATTTTATTTTCACTTTACTCCTCCTCTATTTTTATTTTATTTCATTTATTTACCTTTGCTTAGCCTGAATATGCCTATTCGGCTAAGTTGAATTTAATTAAATTTACAATTTAATTAAATCAATTTGTTTATTTAGCTTTCCTTTTAGTTTTCTACAGCTATAAGGACATTCTACTTTTACTTTTACCTTATTTTAGTAAGTTTACCATCACCATCTTCTCTCTCTCTGTATAGGAATATAGTAGTTCTAGCAACTGTTGTTTCCTTAATGAGCTATACAGGTTATTAGTAGCCTAATCCCTGTTTCTTCTCTACCCCTCCTCATTATCAGTACCAGGCCTAGTCCATTGAGTACAGTTACTGTTCAAGTGCACTGTAGGCCCCCAGAGAGAACTAGAAACACTTCCCATTGTTTCTGTTTACTGACCTTGAGGTGTTTGGTGCATCCCTGCTAGCTTAGCTATCAGACCCCCTATGGTTTTATGAGTCTACTGCAGCATTTACTTGAACAAGTGACACCTGCTTAGCCATATCTCCTAGCTTAAACTATAATAAACTAAAACTAAACTAAAATAGGTAAAACCTTCTTTTCTTCCTTTCCCTTTCTGATTCCATCTTATTGTTTTTTTTAAAGTTTTGTTTTATTTGTTACCCTCATGTGACCAAACCTGTGAGAAGAACCATTAGTTTTGAGTACTAGTTTGACTACATGTACAGCCCGTCATTAGCTGACTGCTTACAGACTGTCAACACAGACCGTCACCACCTCCGTACGAATTTGCATTTGCCTTTGTCATGTCTCTCGTGTTCCCACAAGTGCACCAGTATGCCTCAGACATCCAGCCCTGTCCCCACCAGTACCATCTGAAGACCCGGCAGAGCAGTGTGATGGACATCCTTCAGCCTGAAGCAGCCAATGACCTGCAACGGCAGAGAAAGGAACAACGAGACAGCAACACAAGTGGATTCCACCAGCCACCCAGCCTGAGCAACTAAGAACTGACCAGCATCATCTTCTGTTTGGCCCATGCTCTTACGGGCCTCCGACAGGAGGTAAATGAACTAAAACTCAAAGAGCTCCACTCTGCTCAGCAGGAGAAGACACCAGACATGTGCAAGGATGCTGACAGAATTGAGCAACTGAAGGAGATCAGCTCTGACAGCTGCTGGGCACCGAGAGCAGCTAGATAACTCCAACAAACAAGACCTTGAAAGAGAACTGTTTCACACAAAGACACTGTTAGAAACATCCCATGTGGAACTTAAAGAGAGAGATGCTAATGCTAAGGCCCTTGAAGGCCATCCGCGTGCAGCCATAGCTGAAGTCCAGACCTTGACTCAGCAATTCTGCAGCATCAAAGAGGAGCTTAACATGGTCCAAAAGGAACTCAAAACAGTCCTACCAACTACAAATGGACACCACAATGAAAAGGTATCCTGCTGAACTTCACATCAGCAGCGCAAACTCCCCCAGACTATATCTTCTCTGGATCACTTCCGGACCAGAGTTGCAACGCTTTCTGGCTCGGCAGCCAGGAAACATCCAATCAGACTACCAGCAGCTGAAACAAGTCATCATAAAAGAATTCTCAGAGTCTGATAGTGGACTGATTGCTGCCCAAGACACCAAACAGGGCAGACATGAACTTCCCTATGTTTACTATCACAGACTCAGACAAGCTTACTTCGGAGCTTGCAACGAACCTGGGGTGGAGGAGGACACCAGCTTCAAGAGCCTTTTCCTTCGAAACCTCCACCCTTTTGTAAGTCACCATTTAGGCATTATGGCCTGCCTCCACACAATGCCTATTCAACAACTGCATGATCTGACACAGAAGACCTTTAACAAACACAAGCCCTCATCAAAAAGGGTTTGTAACACACCAGCAACTGTGAATTGCAAAACCCAGAACCCAAAGCTGGCACCAGAAGGCGCACAGCAATGCACAACAATGCAAAACCCTTCTCCAAAAGGCTCCTAGCCAGCCGAGGACAGAACTGTCACTATGGCAACAGACCCAGGTATCAGACCTAACATGGGGAGAAGCTATGGATGGGAGCATCCTCATCCTGCAGACATCACAGGATCTCCAACAGCAGGCATCAACAACCCCCTCCTTCATGCCCTTCAAACAGCGGCCATTCAGAGGCTGCACAAGGATGACTGGACACTCCTGCATCGGATCTACAGGAGCTTCTAACACTAGTAAGAGAGTTGCTTGAACAGTACTTACCTTAGGAGTACTGGGAAGCACAAGCTTCTGACCGCTCACACAACACCACTCAGACCAGCTCAAGTCGGCACCGCCACAAGAGCAGAGCGACACTGCAAACTTCAGACTCCTTCTGACTGAGAGCAGATGCTAACAACCACCTGCTGCCCTTCTGCCACCATCATTGGGTCAGTCTGAAACTCTCTTCACACTACAACTCCCATAACCACTTCCTGCAACCACAAACAACCACCTGCCCCACACCAACTGACATCAGAACGACAGGTGACACTGTCAAGGCACCTGCTACCTCGACACCTGCTGAGCAAGCTCAGAGACCTGAAACTTGCTACCAGCTATTTCAGCGGCCAGGGAAACCACCACAACCTCCAGCCCTGCATGCCAGGTGTGTGTCTGCATCTTCGTCATCGCTCACTGTTGTCTACAGGACAGACAACAACGTGCGAAAGTGGGGATTGTAACGACTGGATCGATCAGACACACAATTGTAAAAGTTAATCTTCACAACAGGTCACCCATGCAGACTCTGTGTGAGAACTATCACCATTTGCTCCCCTCATACATTTCAAAGACACTTGGGAGATAGTGCCTGCTCAGAAAAGTACAGGCTGCAAGAAATATACATGCATTCCCATTGAAATGGAATCTTTTCCACTAATTCATTGACAAATCTGCCTAAATGAATGAACATGAATTTCCCCGGTACATTTTGTGTATTATTACTGTTTGTATATTGTTCTTTTGTATATTGTATAGTGTTTTGCATGCCTGATGATACTAGATACTGTAGCCCATCTAAGTGGTGTCTCATTTCAAAATACTTGCTGTTTAATGACTCACACTTTGGTGGACATCACCTTCTCATAGAATGCAGTGCATGTTTGTTATATTTATCAGAGTATAAATGGACACTAACTCCCAGCTTACTCCCCTCATGCAATGAGTTCGCTTTCAAACAAAGGAACTTTCCCGCTTGAGAACTGCACCTTTTTCATTGGTCAAGCCAAAACTCAAAGGTGTGGCCTCTGTGGAACTTAAAAGCCAACACAAGATTCCCTCCGCTTCTTGCTGCTTCTACCGATCTGTTCACATGAGATTTTACCTGGCCCACAGCCGGCGCAGCCCTCATCAGCAAGCCATGCACAACATGTTTGACCACAACAGGGTCAAATTAACAGCGCAAGTTTGTCATCATTTCTTTATTCAACACAGAAGATATTGATTACAACTTCAACACCCTCGGACCGAGCCATCAATAATTTCTCCCGAGACTGCATATCCGGGCGCTCTTTAACAGCTAAGGCATTTGCAAGTATCGTACATTTGAACACTAAACCGTGATTTAGTATTAAGTTGTGAACCCCCTTGTGAACCCCCAGAGAGAAGCAGTCAAGCAACAGGAGGATCTACATACTGTAAGTGTTTTTGTGACTTTTCTAGTTTGATTTTAGTGCTGTGTCATTGCTAGGAAAGTTTGTTTACTGTATTCACGTGGCAAGTCGCGTTTGTTCTCGTTTCGCTCTGAGTCAGTAAAGCGTGGCCTGCTGAACTAATTAACGTTGTATCAAGTGGGTATAAAACTGTGTAGTATACCGCGGCAGCGGAGGCTGCAGCTCTCGTGTGAAGCCCTCGTCGTGTGAAGACCGAAGAGTGTAAAGACCAGCGACTCTACCTGCGCGACTCCACCGAGCAAGGACACCGACAAGGCACTTGAGTATTGCTCTTTTCTTTTTCCTTCTTTCCTTCCTCTTTTATACAGTTTGTTGTTGTCTGTCTATCTTGCGACCTGTTTTAGATATGTGTTTCCAAATTCCCACTATTACTAACACTCGTAAATCGCGTGCCACACGTTGGAGGCAGTGCAATCATAACAACCTGTGTATTTTACCCATGTCATCTAGTACATTACTTTCAATTTCTATTGGTCTCTGGAATTGTCAATCTGCTGTAAACAAAGCAGACTTCATTACATCTATTGTTACTCATTCAGGTCTCCATCTCATGGCTCTGACTGAGACATGGATCAAACCAGAGGACACTACCACACCGGCAGCCCTCTCCTCTAATTTCACTTTCTCTCACACCCCACGCCAGATTGGGAGGGGTGGTGGTACTGGTCTACTTATGTCCAATGAATAGAAGTTCAATCCTTTACCATCTCTCTGTGACAGTAGCTCATTTGAATCCATTTGAATCCATTTGAATCATTTGACTTCCATACTCTACTTGCCTCATTTGATCTCAAGCGAGTGTCTACTACAGCTACCTACAAATCAGGTAACCAATTGGACCTCATCTACACATGCTGCTGCTCCACTGATAATACACTGGTTACTCCACTACACATGTCAGACCATTTCCTCATCACTTTTAATCTCAACCTGACCCCTAACTCAACACACACTCCACCACGTCACTTTTCAGCGAAACCTACGCTCGCTCTCACCCTCCCACCTATCCTCTTTGGTCTCATCCACACTTCCTCTCCCTAATCAGTTCTCATCATTGGACACTAACAATGCTACTGACACTCTTTGCACCACTCTAACATCTTGCTTAGATGACTTCTGCCCCCTCTCATCCAGACCAGCCCGCGCCACCCCCTCTGCCCCCTGGCTATCCGATGTTCTCCGTGAGCATCGGTCTAGACTTAGGGCTGCAGAGAGGAAGTGGCGCAAGTCTAAAGATCCTACTGATCTTAGCTTCTATCAGTCACTCCTTTCTTCTTTCTCTACGAATGTCTCCAATGATAAAACCACATACTATCACAATAAAATTAATAATTCCACTGATTCCCGCACACTTTTCAAAACTTTCTCTTCTCTTCTTTGCCCTCCTCCCCTCCCTCCCACATCAGCTCTTACAGCTGATGACTTTGCCACATTCTTCACACATAAAATAACAACCATCAGCGGCCAATTCTCGACACCACATACTGACAATAACATCTTAACGGAAAACACAAATTCTCCCCTCCTTCCCTATGCTCTCTGAGGCAGATGTTTCCAAACTCATCCTTTCCAATCACCCTACTACCTGTCCGCTTGACCCTATGCCCACTCATCTTCTTCAGGCCATCTCCTCCTCAATTGTACCTGCAGGCAGATCAACAGTGCTTTGATCTGCCTGCATTGACACTATTCTTTAAGAGCTGCTGTGCAGCCAAATAATGTACCAGTTATCAATGTAAAGCTGCTTTGACACAATCTACATTGTAAAAAGCGCTATATAAATAAAGGTGACTTGACTTGACTTGACTCACTCACATTATCAATTCTTCTCTTCACACTGGTACATTTCCCACAGCTTTTAAGCAGGCTAGGATTACCCCACTGCTTAAAAATAGGAGTTTTTTTCCCCAGCACTTTTAGAAAACTATAGACCGATATCCCTTCTTCCATTCATTGCGAAGACACTTGAGAGAGTTGTGTTCAACCAACTGTCTCCTTATCTCACACAGAACAACCTCCTTGACAACAACCAGTCTGGCTTCAAGAGTGGCCACTCAACTGAGACAGCCCTGCTCTCAGTTACTGAAGCCCTGAGACTGGCATGAGCAACTTCAAAATCATCAGTACTCATCTTGCTGGATCTGTCTGCTGCTTTTTGACACAGTTAACCACCAGATCCTCCTGTCAACCCTCATGTTGAAGGGCATCTCAGGAACTGCACTCCAGTGGTTCAAGTCTTACCTCTCAGGTAGGTCCTTCAAGGTATCTTAGAGAGGTGAGGTGTCCAAGTCGCATCATCTTGCTACTGGGGTACCTCAGGGCTCAGTGCTTGGACCATTTCTCTTCTCCATCTACATGTCATCACTAGGATCTGTCATTCAGGAACATGGTTTTTCCTATCACTGTTATGCTGATGACACACAACTCTACCTCTCATTCCAACCAGATGATCCGACAGTTGCTGGTTGCATCGCAGCCTGCCTGACAGCCATTTCTGCCTGGATGAAGGACCACCACCTTCAACTCAACCTTGCAAAAACGGAACTGCTTGTGGTCGGTGCCAACCCAACACTTCATCATAACCTTTCCATTCAACTTGGTTCGTCAACCATAACTCCTTCCAGGACAGCCAGGAACCTTGGTGTGGTGATGAATGATTGTTTAAGCTTCACAGATCATATCGCTACAACGGCCCGGTCCTGCAGATTTGCCTTGTACAACATTAGTAAGATTAGACCCTTCCTATCGGAGTATTCCACACAAATTCTTGTCCAAGCTCTTGTTCTATCCAGACTGGACTATTGTAATGCTCTCTTGGCAGGCCTTCCAGCATGCACTGTCAAGCCTCTACCACCAGAATGCTGCAGCAAGACTGGTCTTTAATGAACCGAAGAGAGCACATGTCACACCTCTCTTCATCAGTTTGCATTGGCTGCCAATAGCTGCTCGCATCCAATTCAAGGCTCTAATGTTAGCCTACAGAACAACCACTAGCTCTGCACCACTATACCTAAACTCACTACTTCAGACTTATGCGCCCTCCAGAAGCTTGCATTCTGCAAGTGAATGGCGCCTTGTGGTGCTATCCCAAAGGGATATTCTCTTTTCCCATCTATTTGTGTATATATTTAAAAACAAAAAACAAAACAAACAAAAAAAAAAACAAAAAAAAAAAACCTTGCTACAAGCACTTTACTGATGAAACTGTGACTTGACATGGCACTTACATACTGTTGTACTCATGTTGATTTGATTGCTTCTACTATTCCCATTTGTAAGTCGCTTTGGAGAAAAGCGTCTGCTAAATGACTAAATGTAAATGTTAACAAAGGTGCTTTATAGTTAGAAAATGATGGTTCTTCCAGCTTGTTAAATGACTCTTTTCATAGCTCCATTCCTCTGTTATTCTATGGTTTCATTCACTTCCACTTTCTCATTTCTTATATTTGTGTGATTTGTGTGTATGTGTGTGTCTGTTAGAGTAGTTATGTGTTTGTGATTTAGTTAAATAAAACTTTTGTGCACATTCTTGTGAGTTGTTTCTGATCTGCTTATAAACCAATGCCAATTTAACGATTATGATCACAGCTACAGGCTAAGAAAGCGTTATATTTCTGTGGCCATGGAAAATATCCTTTCTGTGTTCACTTGCCGAAGAGATTAATTGATTGTAATATTAATTCAGCTACATGAAGTTAATTCGATTAACTAATCCAAATATTTATAATTAATTATAACGAGTTATGATTCATTATTCATATTTCCCTTTTGAACTAATTTGCTATATATATATATATATATATATATATAATATAGCAAGTGTTAAAGATATACTTTATCAAAGGGCACATAAAACATCTTCCTACACTATATTTGCATTTTTTTTTTTTTTTCAGGATTAACAAGGGCCCAACAAAGGGTTTTGAGCGGGACGTGGGATTTAAGACCACTCACCGTATCATCTACCCCGAGAGCGCTGTGGACATGGATAACTCCACCCATCTGGTGCTGATTCCCTTCAAGACTCTGGACCTGCAGTGGCTCATCAGTGTCTTTACTACCAAACACATTGATCGGTAAGACCAGTTTAACAAATGAACATGCATGATAATGCCATTGTGATTTCAGTTGTGTGAAACAAACTCACCAGCCACTTTATTAGGTACACTGATCGTTAATGCAGATATCTAATCAGCCAATCACATGGCAGCAACTCAATGCATTTAGGCATGTAGTCATGGTCAAGACAATTTGCTGAAGTTCAAATTGAGCATCGGAATGGGGAAAAGGATGATTTAAGTGACTCTGAACGTGGCATGGTTGTTGGTGCCAGAAGGACTGGTCTGAGTATTTCAGAAACTGATGATCTACTGGGATTTTCACACACTGTGGACGAAAATGCCTTGTCGATGCCAGAGGTCAGAAGACATTGGCAAGACTGGTTGAAAGGCAACACTAAATAACCACTTGTTACAACCGAGGTATGCAGAAGAACATCTCTGAACACACAACATGTCAAACCTTGAAGCAGATGGGCTACAGCAGCAGAAGACCACACTGGGTGCTAGTCTTGTCAGCTTAGAACAGGAAACTCAGGCTACAGTTCACACTGGCTCACCATCACCAAAATTGGACAATAGAAGATTGGAAAAACATTGCCTGGTCTGATGAGTCTCAATTTCTGTTGTGACATTCAGATGGTAGGGTCAGAATTTTGCATAAACAACATGAAAGCATGGTTTCATCCTGCCTTGTATAAAAGGTTCAGGCTGTTGGTGGTGGTGTAATGGTGGGGGGATATTTTCTTGGCACACTTTGGGCCTCTTAGTACTGATTGAGCATAATTTAAACACCACACCCTGAGTACCTGAGTATTGTTGCTGACCATGTCCATTCCTTTATAACTATAGTGTACCCATCTTCTGATGGCTACTTCTAGCAGGATAATGCACCATGTCACAAAGCTCAAATCATCTCAAATGGAACATGACAATGAGTTCACTATACTCAAATAGCTTCCACTGTCACCAGATCTCAATCCAATAGAGCACCTTTGGGATGTGGTGGAACGCATCATGGATGTGCAGCCGACATATCTGAAGCAACCGTGTGTTGCTATCATGTCAGTATAGACCAAAATCTCTCAGGAATGTTCCAGTACCTTGATGAATCTATGATACAAAGAATTAAGGCAGTTCTAAATGCAAAAGGGGGTCCAGCCCAGTTACTAGCAAGGTGTACCCAATAAAGTGGCTGGTGAGTGTATTTCATTACTTTTACTTTAAAGAATGCTTCAACACCTTTTCCATAAAGACATCACTTTATTTCATCAGAGCCCACTCAGCTGCTTCAGCCTGAAGGCTTTTTCCTAATTTTTTATGTTGACCACTATTCAGCTTTATACATTTACATCCAGTATATAAAGTTTGCCCTAGAAACATTGCAGTTGTTCAAAATTGTTCATAATAGCACATTATTATGCTATTATTATTATTTTTTTTTTTAGAACCTACGTTCCAGTAAAACCCACTATAAAAGCAAACAGGGACAAGGTGAGTAGCAGCACTCGGCAATCAGTGCTTCAACATATTCAGCAACCAATTAAACAACCTATCGGGCATTCACTTCTTAAGACATGTTTGAATATTAAATGTATAATACATAAATATAATGCATATAATGTATAATAACACATAAATATAATGATTGTCTAATTTTCCCGGTGTGATTTCTCTCTGTGGCCTCAGGTGATGATCCTCCATCCTGGTTTTCTGAAATATATTCAAGAGCGCTGGCTGCAGAAACATGGCAGATATCCATCCACTGGTTTTATTACACTCATATTTGCCTTGCACATCTGTGACCAGGTAAAACTCATAGGCCCGGTTTCACAGACAGGGCTTAGCCTAAGCCAGGATAAGGTCTTAGTTCAATTAGGATATTTAAGTAGCTTTTATAAACGTACACTAGAAAAATACATTAGTGGTGTGCATCTTGAGACAAAACAATGGCACTAACATATTTTAAGATATATTCTATCTAGACAGCATTTGATTGGACAGAAAATCTGACGAGAAACAGTTGCAGAGTGATGTCAGCAAAATTGTTCATTCATATTGGTGATGGAGAGAAACTGAGAATTTTGAATGAATATATCTTCTAAATGTGAATTTTGTCATTGATTTGGCCCACACAAGCTTATAGATATCTTAAAGCTAACATATCGATACTTAATGTGACAAATAAATTTTGATTTCATGGAGACTTTATTTTACACTGTAATATTGGCTGTGTGTTTTAAATTCTGTCATACAAAATCTGACTTTTATTTAAATTTAATTTAGAAATGCATGTGTCATTAAAAAGTATATAGCAATACCGGATACTTGGAATGAGGGATATCAATGGAATTAAGTTTTATACCAGTTTACAGGGGGAAACATTATGAACATCAACAGCTCCTATCAATATCCTAATGAATGAAGTAGCCTCAAATAATGTACACTATATATTCACCTAAAGGGCATCTTAGACACTATGCGGCAAATTTCTTACAAATGGGTCTGCCCACACAAATCCACCTCGTGATTCTATTTTAACAATTAATCCACTGATGGCGAGCCGAGGTTGGAACCCATGTGCGGTTTATTTACAAGATTTGAACTAAATACAAAACCGAAAATAGACTTGAACATGAGCAAACTTAAACATGAGATTTAGAAAGTCCATGAAAACTGAAACTAACATGACATTCTCGTTGCTAGGAAACTGTTTACAGTGCTCACGTGGGGAAGTCGCATTTGTTCTCATTTCACTCTGAGTTAGTAAGGCGTGGCCAAAGCCAGCGAATAGTACTTAAACAGTTGTGATTTAGCATTTAGTAGAGAGAAGCAGTCAGGCAACAGGAGGAACAACATCTCCTAAGTGTCTTGTGTTTTTCTCATTTTATTTTAGCGCTGTTCTCATTGCTAGGAATCTTTGTTTACTGTGCTCACGTGGGGAAGTCGCGTTTGTTCTCATTTCACTCTGAGTTAGTAAGGCGTGGCCAGCTGATCTAAATAATGTTGTATCAAGTGGGTATAAAACTGTGTAGTATACCACGGCAGCAGAAGCAGCAGCCCTCATTGTGTGAAGCCCTCATCATGTGAAGCCCTCATCGAAGTGTGTAAAGACCAGCGACTCTATCTGCGCGACTCCACCGCTCCACTGACACCGACAAGGCACTTGAGTATTGCTCTTTTCTTTCCTTCCTATTTTATACAGCTTGTTCTTGTCTGTTTGTTTTTGTGACCTGTTTTATCTATGTGCTTCCAAATTCCCACTATTACTAACACTCGCAAATCGCGTGCCACATGTTGGAGGCAGTGCAATCCTAACAACCTCCGTATTTTATCCATGTTCTCTAGTACATTACTTTCTATTCCTATTGGTCTCCAGAATTTCCAATCTGCTATAAACAAAGCAGACTTAATTACATCTATTGCTACTCATTCAGGTCTCCATCTCATGGCTCTGAGTGAGACCTGGATCAAACCAGAGGACACTGCCACACCGGCGGCCTTCCCCTCTAATTTCACTTTTTCATACACCCCACGCCAGATTGGGAGGGGTGGTGGTACTGGTCTGCTTATGCCCAATGAATGGAATTTCAATCCTTTACCATCTCTCTGTGACAACAACACATTTGAATCGCATGCTATTACTATCACCCACCCTGCTAAAATCCATTTTGTAGTTGTTTATCATCCCCCAGGTCATCTAGGTAACTTCTTGGATGAGTTAGATGTGTTACTCTCATCCTTCCCTGAGGATGGTACTCCTCTGTTACTGCTTAGAGACTTCCACATTCATCTAGACAAACCTCAGGCTGCTGACTTCCACACTCTTCTTGCCTCGTTTGACCTCAAATGAGTGTAACCAACTGGACCTCATCTATACACGCTGCTGCTCCTCTGATAATACACTGGTTACTCCACTACACACCTCAGACCACTTCCTCATCACTCTTAGCCTCAACCTGACTCAACACACACTCCCCCACAGGTCACTTTTCGGCGTAACCTACGCTCACTCTCACCCTCCCGCCTATCCTCTTTGGTCTCATCCACACTTCCTCCCCCTAATCAGCTCTGATCATTGGATACTAACAATGCTACTGACACTCTTAGCTCCACTCTAACACTTGTTTAGACGACTTCTACCCCCTTTCATCCAGACCAGCCCGCGCCACACCCTCTGCCCCCTGGCTATCCGATGTTCTCCGTGAACATCATTCTAGACTCAGGGCTGCAGAGAAGAAGTGGTGAAAATCTAAAGATCCTACCGATCTTACCTTGTATCAATCACTCCTCTCTTCCTTCTCTACAAATGTCTCCAATTCTAAAACCACATACTACCACAATAAAATTAACAATTCTCCTGATTCTCGCATGCTTCTCTACTCTTCTCTTCCCCATCATTCTCTTTCTATATCATAAGTACTCATTTTGCTGGATCTGTCTGCTGCCTTTGACACAGTTAACCACCAGATCCTCCTGTCAACCCTCATGACAAAGGGCATCTCAGGAACCGCACTCCAATGGTTCAAGTCTTACCACTCAGGTAGTTCCTTCAGGGTATCTTGGAGGGGTGAGGTGTCTAAGTCGCATCATCTTGCTACTGGGGTACCTCAGGGCTCAGTGCTTGGACCACTTCTCTTCTCCATCTACATGTCATCACTAGGATCTGTCATTCAGGAACATGGTTTTTCCTATCACTGTTATGCTGATGACACACAACTCTACCTCTCATTCCAACCAGATGATCCGACGGTTGCTGCTCGCATCGCAGCCTGCCTGACAGCCATTTCTGGATGAAGGACACCACTTTCAACTCAACCTTGCAAAGACGGAACTGCTTGTGGTTGGTGCCAACCCAAAACTTCATCATAACCTTTCCATTCAACTTGGTTCGTCAACCATAACTCCTTCTAGGTCAGCGAGGAACCTTGGAGTGGTGATGGATGATCGTTTAAGCTTCACAGATCATATTGCTACAACGGCCCAGTCCTGCAGATTTGCCTTGTACAACATTAGGAAGATTAAACCCTTCCTATCGGAGCATTCCAAATTCTCGTCCAAGCTCTTGTTTTATCCAGACTGGACTATTGTAATGCTCTCTTCCAGCATGCACTGTCAAGCCACGAAACTGATCCAGAATGTGGCTGCAAGAGTGGCCTTTAATAAGCCGAAGAGAGCGCACGTCACACCTCTCTTCATCAGTTTGCACTGTCTGCCAGTAGCTGCTGGCATCAAATTCAAGGCTCTGATGTTTGCCTACAAGACAACCACTGCCTCTGCACCACTATACCTAAACTCACTACTTCAGACATATGCGCTCTCCAGAAGCTTGTTTTCTGCAAGTGAACGATGCCTTGTGTGCCATCCGAAAGGGGCACAAAATCACTCTCACTGACCTTCTCCTTGTCTGTTCCCTGTTGGTGGAATGACCCAGCACTTGACCCAGTAATATTAGCACTTACTACTTCTTTTTTGTATTTCTATTCTCTCTATTTATTTCTATCCTCTCTATTTATTTAAAAAAAAGAAAAAAATCCTTGCTACGAGCACTTTGCTGGAATAACTGGAACTTGACATGGCACTTGCATACTGTTGCACTCATGTTGATTTGATTGCTTCTACTGTTCTCATTTGTAAGTCGCTTTGGAGAAAAGCGTCTTTGGAGAAAAGAGAACCAGTATAGACATCACAGTATGCACCATATACACAAATCAACTGCTAGTGGAAGTGAAAGTGACAAACTACTAATCAGAAAAATAGTTAATTTCTTCATAAAATTGTATTCTTATTTTTAAATAAATATAACAATCTTTATGATTTGAAAACTGAAATTAAGTATTATGTTAGAGCAATAATGTAAATATCAGCATAATTTAGAAGATACAGACAGCTGAGGTACTTTTTTTAAGCATTTAAAAACATAAACAACATAAACATAATACGAAATTCTTTACTTTTACTTTAGTATTTTGCTAGTCAGCTCCTGACGTGATGCCATTCGTTGTAAGCGCAAATTCAAAGTGTCTCAGTCTGGATGCGTTGACGGCGCTCGTGGTCTTTTAAACTCATAATAAACCAGCAAATGATCTATCCTAAAATGATGCTAATCGACAGAACAAGTTTATTTTTAGAAAACATTAAAGTCACTCCAAAAGAAATGATGACAACTGCACTTCTTTGCGTGCGCATTTAGCCTTTCGCTTCACAGCCCCCGAAGCATGTGTTCATTTCGGTGCCATCAAAATTCAATGACTTAAAGTAAAGTCAGTCAGCTGCTGAAAAGTTGCATTTTTGCATGTTCGTACCCTATCTTTTCATACATTCAGAAGGTGGGACCCATTTTGAAATGGTGACATTAATTGACTTCATTAAAGGTGAGTGACAATTCATCTATATCCAATGGAGAAAACAAGCCGCGTATTTTGCTGCCCGTATTGATTGGGGCAGCTGCAGCTGAATCATCCATCCATCCATCCGTCCGTCCATCCATCCATTTTACAAACCGCTGGTCCACTATGGATACAGTGTAATATCATACAGGCATAAATTCCTTTTTAATTGATTATTAAATTGTTAAATTAAGGTTTATACATCCTAGTTTCCATGACAGAGTTCAAGATAATTATTTTCATTACTACTGGAGCTGCCAGTTTGCTAAGTTTTTAAATGATTATTAAACAGCAAGCACAAACTATGCAAAAGCGGCAGCCCTTCCGGTGCACTCAGTGTCTGAATTCACTCAGTTGTTTTCATTCACTCCTTCAAGTGTAGGGAGTAATGTAGGGAAATGTGAATGAGGGTATAGGGGGCGATTTTGAACACAGCTCTTGTTTAGTGGCGTTTGGCAAACCAGCTTTTTTTGCATTACCGCCACCAACTGAACTGGAGTGTGAAACAGTAATGCAGAAGGACTGCCCTTGCTTACTAAAAAAAAAAAAAAAAAAATTGCATTCTCAAATATAATCTTGTTGCTTTTATATATTTCAGATCATCTTTGGTATTTAGTTTTCTTGACAGCAGATTTTTAATTACATGTCTTGGATTCTTTTTTCCTACAATTTTATGTGCAATACTTGTCATATAAATCATATTATCGAGCGTTGAAGAACAGCTGTATACTTGTTGCAAGGCTTCTTCCACATACTCCTCCATGGCCTTCTGTTCAGGAATGGAGAGTGAGTAAATTTTTCAGCAGGGCACTGGTTCAACTGGTATGAAATCTATGGCACACTCCCATGGTCAGTATGGGGGTAACTGGGAGTCTTTCTTAGGGCAGAAGACATCTTGACGTGCAGTAAGACTGTTGCTCCACTAGACTCTTAGATGTTGAGTTGAGAGAGATGGAGCAGCAACTCGAAGGTAGGGGCCTGTGAGGGAAACAGTCAGGAAAGCATTGGTCACCCCACTTCAAGATGTCTACGTGTAAGTTGTACTGGGCAGAAGGTGATGTAATGGCCACTTGTACCGCAGCACAAACATAACAGCTGGGTCAGCCAACGTTACTGCTCAACTGGTCTGAGATGAGTGTTGTCAATCCATATGGGTTCACTGCTTGGTTCTGGAGTAATGGGTTTAACTGTCTGGCCAGGAAGCAGGGAGGACTGCAATGGCAGTTGGTCGTTGAAACAACTTCTCATTCATCAGGGGACTCGAATGGACAACTGGATGAAGTGCTCTAGCCCCATGGTGTCGTCATATGCAGAGAGATGTAACTGCAATGTTGGTTCCAATCCCTGACGATAGATGGTTAGGAGCAATCGCCTATTCCATCCACTGGACACTGCTAGAGTGTGAAACTTAAGGGCATAATTCGTTATAGAACTCATTCCTTGACATAAGTGATAAAGTTGATCTCTTGCTGATAAATCACCCAAGGGATGTCAAAAAACAGAAATTATTGACGTGTTTGAGTCAACCAGTCCAGTTTGGTGCCATACCCCATTGCAGTGCTCACACAGTGAGCAGGGCAAGAATGAACAACATTTTTGCTTGTTTGGTGGTGAATCATTGCAGCTGCATCTCTAGGGTGAGCAAGCATTGTAGCAAGAAGCGATTGCAGTCCTCCTCCTCTGAGCCAGAGTAGGGCGCCGGGTTGACCATGGGACTGGCGACGTATACTCGGGGTGAAGAAGGGCTCTGTGTAGTGACTGTGGTGTCTGAGATGGATTGGTGTACCGGAGTAGTATACAACGAGATCCTGGAACTGGTCCGGGTCGGTTGGATTCATGTCGTTGTTTGTAGGTCTGGTTTCTGTCAGGATATAACCAGACTGAGAGACTCAAATAAGCAAATCAAACAGGTATTTATTGCAAGAGATTAGAATATGACAATGCAGGAAAGTAACACAACAGTCAGACAGTTTGTGGGTGATGATAATGTGATTAATGGAGTCTTATCTGTTACAGGGTCTTGTGAAGCTGATACTGGATGCAGAGTGGCCCGGAGAGTACACACCACAGAGCAGGTTTTGTGAGGGACAGGTAAGTATCTTTTCAAACAGATATGGTTAGAGTCCTTACTGTGAATCTGACAGAAGAGATCTTAGAGATTGCTGGAGATAAACGATGGAGATTGTCTGAGACCTACAATCTGGATACTTGAGGTAAGTAGAGCAGGTAAGCAGTCTGTTTCCATATGTGAAGCCAGGCATTGGCTGTGTCCGAAATCACATACTCTTGTAATGTATGAATGTAATCTGGACGTACTGCATACACCATGTTGCCCTTATCACGTGGCCTACAACGTCAGTTGTGTCGCCATGTCGTGTCACCGCCATTCACAAATCCTCTCCCATGGCCTCATGGGATAGTAAAGTGTCCATTGTATGCACACTTCAGAATTTCGCTGGAAGTAGTAGCCCAGCAAACATTTGGACATTTAAAGGGGGACTCAGTAGTATTTCAAATACATTGTTTGGAAGTTAGTCGGGCCGATACCAACAACAAACGTCTAACCAATCAGCATTAGGGGGCATATGATGGTCGAGGAGAGAGAACGAGCAAGAGGGAGATTTGAAAATAAGAAAAAAAAACTGCAGAACGAGAAATGGGACGCAACACAAAAGAGCTCAAAAGAATATCACTGGATTGAAGGTTTATGCCTGGGCAAAACACTTTAGGACCCATGTTTATATTAGAAAAGCTTTCCAGCACTGGAAAGAGCTAAGTGGGAAGGCCTGAAAACAGACACGGAGGCTGCTTTGATCCCGCTATTCATGTGAGTACACTGGGTTTTGATTGTCTGGAGCTGCTGTGCTGTTTGCGACTTACAACAAACACTTTGTATTTACTCTTGTGTACTGTATGTTCATTTTTTGTGCTTCCTTGTCGTTCGTTCATTAACTGTGCTTTATTTTTCGTGAAGCATTTTGTTGCATGTCAGCTGTGATAAACAGACATCCACTCGCATTGCGTGTGTAACAGTGGCCAGATAGTGAGGGTTCTGCAGTTACTGCACACTGACGACCACTAGAGAATGTGGTGCCTAGTGTCATTGATAGTGCATTCGCCTCACATGCCAGTAGCGATCGTGCCAGGGTTCGAGACTGACTCGGAGCAGGGTGGTTAGGATTGGAGTGTGAGTTTTGGAGGCTGAGCAATGAAGAGAGGGTCGTTTACACAACTTCATGAATGAACTCTGTGACATTATTCTGAAGTTTTCTCTCCACTCCGAATCGCTAATCTCTGTCAGCACAACTTGCTGCACATTCTCTTCTCTGTATCTTCATCCAGAGACAGTGCAAAGAAAGCTATGCAGCGTAGGCAAACCCAGTTACAGCGGCATTGCGATGTTCATCACAACGCCGAATAACCTTCGAATAAGTCAAATGTGTTTTGCATTTGATGTCAGTAGATTAAAACAGTGACCAGTAACATGCCTACTGTACCTGAATTCATCATTTGTATAATGGTGGTAAAAATAACCACACTTCTTAGCGAATAATCCGAATAATGAAAATTGCATTGTGAGGTTTGCCTGTGTGATGTAAACATCTTATTGCGATTGAGTCCTTACTCTGATTATTGGAAATAATTGCATTATTCGTGCACATGTAAACACAATCCATTTAGATGTGTTCCTATTATTTTTTAGAGTGCTATTTAAATTAGAAAGCCCTACCCTTATTCTGTTGTAAATAACCTCTTCTTTCCTTGATTTACCTATGTTTTTTTCCTTTTCTCATTTACTTTATTAATTAAGCTGTACACAAATCTACACATTTTTTTCAGTGTTCCACTTTACTTGCCATTCTTCTATTGCTTTTCCAGATTAATTTTGTGACTTCTGATTTGCCTAATGGAACTTATTTCTCTATGTAAAGCTTTATTATTATTATTATTATTATTATTATTATTTTTATTTATTTATTTATTTTGCTAATTTGTCCACTTCCTCATTTCCCCTTACATCTTATATGTACCAGAACCAACATATACCTCATTGATATGTCATTTTGGACAATTCTTGAATGTACTTGACGGCTAGAGCTCAAGCTCTTTAGACTGATACAGAGTCAGAACAGATTAAAATATTTCCTGGTTTATGTTCCTCTACCCACTGCAAGGCCAGGAGTATCGCCATCATTTCTACTGTATAGACTCCCAAATGATTTGATGTTCACTTTACTCCAATGATTTTCCAGGCTGGAACTAAAAAAGCGGCCCCAGTTGTCTGACATTCAGGATCTTTTGAACGTATGTAAATACTTGTATGTACTGGGGATATTGAGCTCTAACATAGACTGAAAATGCTCTCTCTTTCTCTCTGCCTTCTTGACTTCCAACAAATGCAGATCTCTTTGTGGTATTATATACACCCATGATTCAGATTCCGGGATTACAACTGTTAGGCACACACTTTTAACTTTTTCTTCTGCATATATTTTACTACTCCACCCAAAGCTTACTCTAAACCTTTTATCTTGTTCCCAGCATTTCTGTAGGACCATTTTTGTAGGATGTTCCTCTTTATGCTCTTTGAGGTCAGCCCAGTAATTGATCATTAATTGTTTTCTTCTGTTTTTAATGTTAATAATAAATGATATGAGCAAGAATGTAATATTTCCCGAATATATCCACACGATTGCAAATGTGACATTGATTTTATACAACAGTTTAACAAAAAAAAATTTGAAGTTTAAGTGTTCTGATATATTAAGTTATGTACATTTTAAACACAGTATAGTGTCAGTATTGTTTGCTCTATTTTGCAACAAAATAATTCCAGTGAAAGCCACAGCAGAACTGTTGTGCATCTCCAAGCAACACACAGCGGTGTTTTGTTAGTGAATGAATCTGCTGCTTTGAAAGAATCAGGAGAGCTAATGATTCAATGACCCATTCATAAAACACTTCGTCGCCTTGGAATTATAAGGTTCTATCTGACATTTTTGTCAAAATTGAGTTCCCTTTCGAAAGGGAACTCTACACTGCGTTCGAAAAAAACACTATGGGGAATGCCTCCGCGTGAACCGGTGTCTGAAAACAATATCAACTCACGACAATCCTATTGGCCGGCGACAGCCTATGATGTCATCATAGCGTGACCCGGAAGTATATAAGGAGCGCCTAGAGAACCAGTCAGTATCTTTTTGTCTTCAGGGACTGTTCTGTTTGAAACGATATCAAACCGATATTAAGGTGAGACAATTTATGTCTGACAAACGTTTCAGGAAGTGTGTATATCTGTGTCCCATAGTGTTGACATCTGATCACACACATAACTTATAACGTTGTCTTTTATGAGAACAAAAGAGCATGTACAGGCAGTTCTTGAGGGATCTGTCTGTTTGTTATTGGAGTGTGTTTTACTTGTAAAATGCTCCACTCTCTTCTGGTCTTTTCCTCGAGAGGAGAAGGACCGGCAGCTGCACCTAATGGTTCGGGTCTTACTCTTGCTGAGGCAGAGTAGAGACTAGATCATGGGGTTCTCAGCTGAAGCTCGTTGAAGAGTTGAAGGGGTGAAATTCCCTGCGACCTTCGACGGCTGACGGGAGAGAGCTGTGTGATTATGATGATGTGTTGTCTATGATATCATTAGATTCAGCAGCAGTTGCTCTTCTTGTTCTAAGCCAAACAAGAGAGCAGGAGATGGCTGATGAGGATGAAGATGGTGAGCCTCCTGAATCCTCAAAGCCACCCTGCCCCCGCATATGTACAGCTGTGTGAGATTATGGAACACGCCTCTGGCAGACTGCGGATGCCATTGGAGCAGGTTAAGAAAAAAAAAACGCTCGCGGATTGTTCGTCGAATGGTTCCTTTTTTTGCCATAATTCTCCAGCCACCGTAAGCTTTCCGTTCCTTCTTGATCTTCATACTGAGATCGAGAAGGCATGGAAGGACCTGTATTCAGCTCACATTCATCAACATCAACAGGTTAATTCGCTGGTGTTGATGGAGTGAGTATGAGTACGCGTCGATGCCTCCTACTGACGAGATGGGTGCAACTATCTCGTGATATAGGAAGGCTCCAACGCTCTATACGCGGCAGCAGGTCAGGCAGGTGTTGCTTTACACACAATGTCTGTTTGTAAGCATATCAGTTAGACCTGCTGAAATTGGCTTGGTAGGTCTCTTTATGTTTTTATTCACAATCAGCTTCCTTGCGGACTAAGGGCCCTGAAGGTTGGCTGTAACGATATATTATTAGGGTAGTACTTTGTTTGTCCCCTTTTTTGGATGTGTTGGCTTCAGATAGTGAAGCCACCGTTCATATGTATTCAGATTGGCTTTAACTAAGCCGCACTGTTAGCCACCTTTTGGTTAATTAGCTTTCTCCTCTGGTAAATGCTAGAGATTTGAGATTAGCTTTCACTAACTTCAGACAGATCTATGTTTAGCGTCGGCCTTACAGGCCGCCTGATATTGTGTGCTTGGGTTGAGCTTTGCTCCTCTGAGCTTTACTTAGAAATTTAGTTTCCTTTTCGAAAGGGAACTCTGCGTTTACCGCTATGGGGAACGTCACACGTGACCCGGTGTCTGAAAGCCAACTATCCAACAACTCCAATCTCCATTGGCCGGCGACAGCCTATGAGGGCGCTGTCTGTGTGTTTGTCTGTTGTTTACTGTGAGCGTCTCCCTATCGGGACGCTCCGTTCTCGTTCGGCACTCTTCTCGAGGGAAGAGGTGTCCGCATCTGCGCCTGGTGATTCTGGCCCCGTTTGTGCTGAGGCAAAACGGCGGCTGCAATCATAGGGCTCGCAGGTGAGCTCGTTGGGAAGTTTGTAAGAGTTGTATTCTCTCTCGGCTTCCCCGGGGCTGACGAGGATGAGTTGTTGGATGATGATGACGTCCGTGTTTGACGTCATCACGTCCGGCAGCGAGCGCTCCTCTGGCTGTTGTATGCGGAGCTGCTGGTGTTTTTGGGACGCGCTTTTCGGCAGGCGGCAGCTGCTGTGAGAGCGCGTTAAGAAAGGGGCCGCGCGCGGACGGCTCGACGAGCGGTTCCTTTCTGTCCATGAATTTGCAGCTCCCATAAACATTCCTTTCTGATCTCTGCGTTTGAGATCGGGAGGGCATGGAAAACCCCCCTAGCCGTTCAGATTTGTATCTGAGCCCAGACAGACAGGAGGAGGAAGAAGCGAGAGTGAGATGGGTGATCGATTGTAAACACCGTTGCGTCTGTAATCGATCCCCCAGCTATATAAGGGCGATTTATATCTACCCTCTCCTCTTCTTCTTTCTCCTCCTATATATATATATATGTGTGTATATATATATGTATAATATATGTATATGTATTATATACGTATTTATATATGCATGTATATATAATTTATATCATGCTCAGATACTTCTTATGGTCAGACTGATGGCTGGGCCCATAGTGATTATTTTCTGTCGACCCGCTTTTTCGGTTTGATAGGCTTAAAAGAACCTTAGATTCTAAACTTTTTCATGTAGAGAAAAGGAGTTTTAGGAGTCTTCGGTCTTTGAGCCGCAGGAAAATGAGTTGGGTCTATATTTTATGTTTTAAAATGAGACCTTGTTTTCCTGTATAGTTTTTTCTGAGCATGTAGTTTATCAGGGGGCTGGTCCATCTCAAGCTGAGGCTCTGAGATAGGGCCAGAGATCCAGTATGGCCGCTCGAGCGCCTCCCCCTTTCGGAGCAGGCGCAGAGACGGCTGGACTCGAGGAGGAAGAAGCAGGCTTTGGAGGAGGTGATCGATCACAAACATCAATAGCGTCTGTAATCATTCCCTCTTGTTGCGGGGACGACTTTGCATTTGCCCTCGCCCCTTCTTCCTCCGCCTCCTGAGTTTTTGGGTTTTTGGTTTCTTTTTACATGCTCAGGTGCTTCTTTAACAGTCAGGCTGACGGCTGGGCCTTTAATAATATTTTTCTAAGGCCGCCTTCTGGCTTGATAGTGAAAAGCTCAGCTTGGGCTGTTGGCCGTAGGGAATGCTGTCACTGACAGCCTTGCGTGACCCGAGGGGGAGTTGCTCCCGGCGTTTCTCTGGAAACTGCTGAACGTTTGTCTAGTCATATGGCATGCACTCTCCTCGAGCATGGCGGCGTGGGTGTATCGTTCCCCATAGCAGTAAATGCAGAGTTGAGTTCCCTTTCAAAAGGGAACGTCTCAGGTTACGTATGTAACCATGGTTCCCTGAGAACAGGGAACGAGACTCTGCGTTGCCATGCCATGCCTCGGGCTGCCTGCTGAACAGTCCCTCAAGACGATAGTTGCATTTTACGCCCTTTTATACTACCCCTTTTATGTGAGTGTAGTTTTCCTAGTTCTGGCCTCCTCTTATCAGAGTTGTCAGGCCAAGGCCCATTGTCCCCTCAGTGTAGGTGCAAAATAGATAGTAGCTAAGTAGCAGACTATTGCTAAGTCTCCCTGGTGCCGTTGTCTCAGGTGGTGTAGGCCCTTTTTCACTATGTGCCATGATTCTGTGCCTATAGTACGGTTTATCTGTTAGGTTGAGCTCTGTACTCCCCTCGTTTGAGGGTTGTCCTGCATAGTACTTAGCTCCCTAAGCTGGTTAGTGGTTGAAGGCCTCTCTGAGGCCTCCATATTGAGGATCAGCCCCCAGGCTAGTAAATGTACTCTCCTTGTTGGGTTCCTTTAGAGTGCACAGCCTCCTCAGTGCAAATAATCACGCGCTAAGTAGATCCTAGGATTGAGCAGAGTGTTACTCCCCTCATTGGTATGGGTAAAAAGTGCTAAGCTGAGTCCTGCTCTCCGGGACGCCCGTCTCTACGCTCTGGTCTGAGTTGGTTACTGCCTCTTTACAGTCACTCTTACTGGATATCTTCTCTGAAGAATGTGATTTGAGACTCTGTGATCAGACAGGTTGTTGGCCAAGACTAGATTTCTGTAAGAGTAGACCAGGTCAGCCTCCCTGGTGGCAATCAGGGTCGAGTACGTTCCCCTGACAAGTGACTGGCTAGGGTTCCCTCGGGCCCCCTGGCCACATTCTCTTAAAGGTACCCTCTTTTCTTCAGAAAGAAGTTTGGTTCCAGAAGCCATTGAGCAGCCTTGGTAGACCTTCGGTGGAAGGCCTCTTTGAGGCTTATAGCTTGGGCTGTTGGCCATAGGAAATGCTGTCACTGACAGCCTATGTATGACCCATATGGGGAGTGGTTCTGGCACTTCAGTTGAAGCTGCTAGTTCTGACGTTTGTCTAGACATTTTGGCATGCACTCCCCTCAAGCATGGCGCCGTGGGTATATTGTTCCCCATATGCATTTTCGAATGCAGTGTAGAGTTCCCTTTCGAAAGGGAACGTCTCAGGCTACGTATGTAACCATGGTTCCCTGAGAACAGGAAACGAGACACTGCGTTTCCTTGCCATGCATCGGGGCTGCCTGCTGAACAGTCCCTTCAGACGATAAGGTACTGACTGGTTCTCTAGGCGCTCCTTATATACTTCCAGGTCACGCTATGATGACATCATAGGCTGTCGCCGGCCAATAGGATTGTTGTGAGTTGATATTGTTTTCAGACACCGGTTCACACGGAGGCGTTCCCCACATGCGTTTTCGAACGCAGTGTCTCGTTCCCTGTTCTCAGGGAACCATGGTTACATACGTAACCTGAGACGTTATTCACATATTCTTATTCTGTGACAACTTATTTACATTATGTGATGTTTCTTTTTTTAAGTTGTGTACATTTTGGGACTTTTTTTAGAAAACAAAAAGGTTCTATCTACAAAGTCGAACTCTAACTTGGTTCTATAAGGTCCTTGTCAATGACAGCAGCCCAAATTCCAGGGAATTTCAGTCTTTTTTGTGTGTGTTTTGCTTTAGCTATTGCTGAGGGGTTATTTTCATAGTTAGACACCACGCTACGCAGCAGAGCTATTAAGAGGATAGGTTCGGGTTTTTAAGTCTGTTTGCTTTATTCCGGTCACGTCATTGTCATATGAGGGAGGTTGTGTTTTAACCTTTATCCATCCTGCTCTATGTTATGCCATACTGGATTAAAGTATATAAACTATGACATTCTGTGAGATAAAATGTTAAATTTTACGTTGTTGGTAAAAACTGAGTTGTTGCATAGTTGAAATAATTTAAATATTTTAAATGTGAAATATTTTTCAATGTTTATTAAACTTTGTTAAACACCTTTGCTGAAGCATTGTTTTCTTAAAGTTTTTTTTTTTTTTTTTTGTCCTAAAATGTCTTAAATTTTACAATATTAAGCCTTAAAGGTCAAATATTCAACAATTTAATTGATGGGGTCTTAATTACAACAATAAACGTTAGCATGTTATTTCAGCCATACTAATGTCTAGAGAGAAAGCCATTTTACCTGTCCCACTTTCTGTGGAATAAAGTCCTGGTCAGATGTATTACAGTAGCTGCTTTCTGCTTAAACAAAAGGAAACTTAAACAGTTCCTGCAATAATGTGTTAAATTATGCACCATATTCCTACCTAAATTTAACATCTGCACTGGACAAAATATTTAGCACTTATAAGTCGCTTTTTTTTCTTTTCTTTTTTTTTTGGCGCACAGAAAGTATTCTCGTCGCTTTATAATATTGAACCACTGTACTCACATGAACTGTTATTATTAAAAATATCTTAATTTGTGTGGAATGACATGGGGTGAGTAATAAATGACATAATTTTCATTTTTGGGTGAACTAACCCTTTAAGGATGAGATTTATGGCCATGATCCCCCCGAACATCTAGATGACATCATAGAGCTCGCTATTCATTTGGATGCTCGTATGGAGTTAAGGCGGTGAGTGCGGGGTAATACCAACCTGCTGACTTCTCATCTTCTTCCCGGGCTTCCGAATTATCCAGTCCTGAACCAATGCAAATTGGAAGAATGCATTTAATCGCTGAAGAGAGGCAACGCCGTCTTACCAAGGGGCTTTGTCTTTTTTGCGGTGGTCAAGGTCATATTGCCGCATCTTGTCCAGTAAAAGACTGCACCCATCATTAAACAGGAGAGTCTTGGCGGGCGGCACTTCTATCTCTCCTCCGATTGGCTCACGTACTATTATTCCAGCAACAGTTTTACAGAATGGCTCTGTTATCAGGTGTTTGGCACTTGTTGATTTTATGGATTCAAGGTGTGTGTTCAAAACATCTAATCAACCTTCCGTTGGTCTGCTTCATCCTCTTCCCATCCCTTCCCACTCTTGGTCGCATATTGCCCTGGATTTGCTGGAGTTACTGGTCTTCATCCATCCAGTGGCAATACTGCGATCCTTAACGTTGTGGATTGCTTTTCTAAAGCGGTTCATTTCATTCCCCTGCCTAAACTCCCTTCTGCTAGGGAGACGGCCCGGGTGGTCATTGACCACGTCTTTCGGACAGCTGGGTGCCTCCGCCAGTCTGTCTTCAGGATTCCATCCACAGACCAACGGCCAGACCGAGCGTGCTAACCAGGATCTTGAGCGGATGCTCCAATGTCTAGCTTCCCATAACCCCTCCTCCTGGAGTCAGCAGCTAACCTGGGCTGAATATGCCCATAAGTCTATGCCGGTGTCCTCGACTGGGCTTTCCCCGTTCATGTGTCGTCTTGTTTATCAGCCCCCTTTGTTTCCATCCCAGGCTATCAAATCTGCTGTTCCCTCAGTTCAGACACTTATCCAGTGTTGTTGCTGTATCTGGAGGAGGGCCAGGGAAGCACTTGTTCGGTCTGAAAGATGCACTAAAAGAGCGGCTGACCGCCGTCGGACTGCAGCTCCGAGATATGTTTGTGGGCAAAGGGTATGGCTCTCTACGAGAGATTTGCCGCTTAAGGTTCTATCACGTAAGCTGGCTCCTAGATTTATTGGGCCATACCCTATTGTCAAGGTCATCAGTCCGGTGGTGGTGCAGCCTTGTTTGCCTAATTCTTTTCGTCGTGTTCACCCTGTTTTTCGTGTTTTTTTCGTATTAAACCTGTTTTGCGTTCTTCCTATTCTCCTGTTTCTGCTCCTGTTCCCCCTCCTCCGCTGATGATCGAAGGCACTCCTGCCTTCATCGTCAGATGGATTCTTGATCCCAGACGCCTTGGACAGGGCTTTCAATATCTAGTGGACCGGGAGGGATATGGTTCAGAGGAGAGATCTTGGGTCCTGGCTCGGGACATACTGGACTGTTCGCTTATTGAGGATTTTCATCGCCGTCAGTCTCCTTCTGCTAGGGGTTCCCTGGTGGGAGGGGTACTGTCAGGTTACAGGTCTGATCTGTCTCTTTTCCTGCATGTGTTTTTTGTTGTGTTTTTCTTTTGCACGTGAAAGATGCAAAGGAATGAGAAACAGCTGTAAGCGTGTGCACAGCCACACTGATTACAAAGCCCATTAAGCTGCGTGCGGCCGTGCACACGCTTACAGCTGTTTCTCATTCCTTTTTTTTTTTTAACCCTATTTCTACCTTTTAGTTTTTCTCTTTCATTGCCAGTGTGTTTTGTCTATTTGACTACACATTTATTTCAGTTGTCTCGTTTTTGTTTTTTGTTTTATTTTTGTCCAGCCCGGCTTTCTTATGCTAGTGATTCCTGCTACCTCTGGTTAGTGATTTGCTCCGATGGATTACTTCTATCTGTTCCTGTCTGCGCTTTAACATGTGTCAAGTGATTGTCTGCCCAGGTCTGAACCTCTATTTGTTCTTGTGGACTGTGTAAAATGGCCGCCAGCTCGGATTTGGGTTTTTGCCTGTTTCTGTCTATGTGAGCTGTCTTATCTGAGGGACGTGCTCATCTGTTTGCCTCCTGACCTCTTCTATGTGATCTAGCCATCCGTATGGATTTTGATCTTTTGCTGGAATATTGATTGACTCTTATTACTCAATAAATTTTGAGTCGCATTCCTGCATTTTCCTTGAGATCCCTGGCAGTTCCACACAAACAAGCACACAACAAACGCTCACATCACACAAACAAGCGGCTCTGTCTCACACACATGTAAAACTGTATCCCACGCATGCTACTGAGGTAAATTTGTTCATCACACAGATTGATTTTTTTGTGTGTGTGTGTAGAACGTGTGCATATATATATGCATATATGTTGCACTGTACAGCCCTGCTTTTATGACACATCTATTCCCATATAACACACTACACATTTTCAACATAAGCCTACATAAGGTCTGGGGATGGCTAAACTTACTAATTATGGCAGGTTTGCATGTAGAGTTCAGTGTTTGTATTTCCTGCATGATTTGATGTAAAATTAGGAATACATATTTTGTTTTTAAGCAAAAAAAAAAAAAGTAATTTATGTGATTCGTACAGAAGAAGTTTTGGCAAGTGCTAGGGCTGCGAAATTAATCTAATTTCTAATCGTGATTACAATTACGGATGCCACAATTACGTAATTGTTCAAAGGCGCACTTAATGTAAGTTCACTTACATTAATCTGCGTGCTTAAGATGTGTTTTTTTTTTTCTGCATGTTATCTTAAGGGGTTTTTTTCCCATTGTTTTCATTTTAGTTTTAGTATAACATTATAATACCATGCATACCATGCATATGATTTTTGTCATAATCGTGCCATGCGCACACCACATGAGTTACAGAACACAGACTCACAACGATGTAGAAATGAATATGAGAGTTTATTGGATGTAGCAGGTAAAGTACACCCCCCCCTCCCCCCGACGTTGCGGTGGCCGACCTCTTCCACGGGGTGCTGGACGATCTGGATGAGTTTCATGGAACGAGGTAAGGAGGGCTGGGTCTAAAATGTTTTCTCTGAGAGTCCATGAACGTTCTTCTGGTCCATAGCCCTCCCAATCCACAAGATACTCGAAGCGGCCACCACGGCGCCGGGAGTCCGAGATGTCATGAACCGTGTATACCGCACCATCTCCAGGATTAGTGGAAGGGGAGGTTCGTCTGTCGGGCCAGGCTCTGTGGAGGGAACAGACACAGGTGAGTGGCAAGGAAGTGAAACATGGAATGTGGGATGAATTCTGTAATGTGCAGGTAACTGTAACTGGTAGGTGACTGGGTTGATTTGGCATGTGATGGTGAAGGGGTTAATGTATCTGGGACTCAGCTTTTTGCAGGGCAGGTGCAGCTTGATGTCCCTCGTTGACAGCCAAACCTTCTGTCCTGGCTGATAGGTTGGTGTCTCGGCTCTTCGGGAGTCAGCCTGGATCCTTTGGCTGCGCACTGCCTGCTGCAGGTGGTGATGTGCAGAGTCCAAGACCCTCTCACTCTCTCGGAACCAATGGTCGACAGAGGGGACATCGGATGGTTCTCCAGACCATGGGAACAGTGGAGGCTGGTAACCGAGTACGCACTGGAAGGGAGTCAGTCCAGTGGCAGCTTGGCGGAGGGAGTTTTGTGCGTACTCGGCCCAGCCTAGGAATTGGATCCAAAAGTTCTGGTGGCCGTGGCAGAAGGTTCTCAGAAAGCGCCAATCTCCTGAATCTTCCTCTCCGCTTGCCCGTTCGAGTGCGGATGGTACCCTGATGACAGACTGATGGTCACTCCTAGGAGCTTGAAGAAAGCCTTCCATACCTGGGATATGAATTGTGGGCCTCTGTCAGACACAATGTCCTCTGGGATACCATAGTATCAGAATACATGATTGAAGAGAAGTTCTTCTGTTGTCATGGCAGTAGGTAAGCCCTTCAGAGGAATCAAACAGCAGAATTTAGAGAATTGGTCAACAATGACTAGGATACATGTGTTACCTTCAGATGGCGGTAGGTCGGTGGTGAAGTCTACTCCCAGGTGTGACCAAGGGCGCTGAGGTACGGGCAATGGAAGGAGCTTGCCAGATGGAAGATGGCATGGGCTTTTGGAGATGGCGCAGTCGGGGCATCCCTGGATGAACCTTCTCACATCCCTGGCTATGTTGGGCCACCAGAAGCGATCTTGAAGCAGTGAGAGGGTGCGGTTGGCCCCTGAATGGCCAGTGCCCATGGAGGAATGAGCCGAGTGAGTGAGATTATTGCGTTGAGATCTGGGAACATAGGTGGACTGGGTGGCCTGGAGGACACCCCGGTGGAGATGGCTCGGAGACGTTGGAGGAGGAAAGCTGTTGGTCTAAGGACCAATGGATGGGACAGAGGGTGATTTGAGTAGGCAAGATGGGCTCAGGCTCTTCAGAACTCTCCTCAGGGGTATGGAGATGGAATAGAGCATCTGCCCTGAGGTTCTTGTTGCCTGGACGATAGGAGATGGTGAAATGGAAACGTGTGAAGAATAAAGCCCATCTTGCCTGTCTGGGGTTGAGATGTTTGGCGTCACGGAGATACTGTAGATTCTTGCACCTTCCAACCAATGTCTCCACTCCTCCAATGCGAGCTTAATGGCCAGTAACTCTCTGTTCCCGATATCGTAGTTCATCTCCACCGGGGATAACTTCTTAGAAAAGAAGGCGCATGGATGGAGCCATGCTGGATTCCTCTGCTGCTGAGAAAGCACCGCTCCTACCCCAGTGGTGGATGCATCGACCTCGACGATGAATGGTCTGTTGGGGTCAGGATGGATCAGGAGCGGTCCCTTGGTGAACGAATCCTTGAGGCTTTGGAAAGCTTGGGTGGCGGCTGGAGTCCAGGACAGAGACTTGGGCTTATTTCTAAGGAGATTTGTTAATGGAACTGTGATGGAGCTGTAGTTCTGAATGAAGCGGCAGTAGAAGTTTGAGAATCCCAGGAAACGTTGAAGTTCATTTATGGTGGAAGATGTTGGCCAGTTTCGTACAGTGTTGACCTTCCCCTTGTCCATCTTGGTGCCGTGTTCACTGATGTTGTAGTGAAGGAACTGAGTGGAGGACTGATGGAAGGAACACTTCTCAGCTTTGAGGAAGAGCTGATGTTCCCTCAGGTGCTGGAGGACCTCTGAAACCTGTTGGCGATGTTCGGCCAGACTCCGGGAGTAGATCAAGATGCCATCGATGTAAACAATCACAAAGCGATGGAGAAACTCCCGGAGCACCTCGTGCATGAAGTTCTAGAATATGGAGGGGCGTTGACCAATCCATACGGCATGAAGAGATATTCATAGTGTCCAGTAGGGGTCACGAAGGCGGTCTTCCACTCGTTCCCCTCATGTATCCGGGCGAGGTTATATGCGTTGCGGAGGTCCAACTTGGTGAACACGGCTGCTCCACAAAATTGTTCCAGGGCTGCTGGGACGAGGGGAAGGGGATACCGGAACTTGATGGTGATCTTGTTTAGTGCTCTGTAGTCGATGCAGGGCCGCAAGCCTCCGTCCTTCTTTGCCACGAAGAAAAAGCTCGTAGCAGCAGGGGAAGTGGAAGGGCGAATGTAACCCTGTTGGAGAGCCTCTTCTACGTACTCCTCCATGGCCTTCTGTTCAGGGAAAGATAGTGGATAAATTTTACCATGGGGCACTGGCTCATCTGGAAGGAGGTTGATGGCACAGTCCCATGGCCGGTGTGGAGGCAATGACGATGCCCGTTTGGGGCAGAATACATCACTGAAGGGGGCGTAGCAGGCTGGAATCTCCGTGGATTGCTGTTCAACCGGGCTCTCAATGGAGGTGGTGTTGACTGGAAGAGATTTCACTGGATGAAGAAGACTTGGGAAGCATCCGGGAAAACAGTTTCCCCACTTCAGGACTTCGCCGGTGTTCCAGGAGAGAACGGGGTCGTGTTGCACTAGCAACAGGCGCCCTAGAATTATACCAGCGGTGGAATTCTCCAGAACCAGGAAGATGATGGATTCGGTGTGCAACTGTCCTATTTGCAACTGGACAGGTCCTACAGCATGGCGTACATTCCTCTTGTTTAGGGGTTTGCCGATGATCGACTGGACCTGGTAATGAGTCTCAATGGACCTCTTCTTGAGGTTGAGCTGGCGGCAGAGGGATTCGGAGATGAAGTTTCCAGCTGACCCAGAGTCGAGGAGGGCGTGTACTGGAAGGGAGACATGTGAGGCAGTAAGAATAAATTCAGTAGTAAGTGGCTTGGTATTAACAGACATTGAATGGATGACACTCACCATAGGTCTTGGGGGACAAATGGGACAGGCAGTGATAACATGTCCCCCAGAACCGCAATAAAGACAAAGACCCTGGGTCAGCCTCCTCTGCCGCTCAGACACAGTCAGATGAGTGTTGTCTAGTTGCATAGCTTCTGGTTCTGGAGAGCTGGTATACTCTGGCTGGCGAGGATGTCTTGGTGAAGGCTGGCCCTGTAGGTCTTCCAGGCATGGCTGCATACGACGATCGGTGCAGATGGAGAGATAAATGAACCGTTCTAAACCAATGGTATCGTCGTATGCAGCAAGATGCAGTTGCAACCGGGGATTTAATGCTTGCCGGTAGGTGGTGAGGAGCGAGTGCTCGTCCCAACCACTGGCCGCTGCTAGGATTCTGAACTGAAGAGCATAATCAGAGAAAGTCATTTTCCCTTGAGATAGATGATATAATTGCTCACCAACAGAAGAATCGCCGTCAGGAACCCCAAAAACTTAACGAAAATGAGTGGTGAAATTATTCAGTGTTCACGTGACAACTCCATTTTGATTCCAGATGGTTTGGGCCCAGTGAAGCGCTCGCCCCCTCAGCAGGGTGATTATGAAGGCTATTTTGGATCTTTCGGTGGTAAACCGGTGTGATTGCATCTCTAGGGCCAGCAAACACTGAAGAAGAAATCTGTCGCAATCCTCTGCCGAGCCAGAGTAGGGCGCTGGAGTGGCCACGGGACTGGCGGTGAAGGAGACACGGAGGATAAGGAGAGACGATGGAACAACAACACATGAAGGTAAGTGGAGCAGGTAAGTAAGTCCTTACTCAAAACCGAGACCAGACAAAGTGCCAGGGTGAAGTGTGTGCTTATATGCTGCTGTGGTGATGAGGAGATGACGATCAGGTGCGGGTGATTAGTAATCTGGTGACAGTGATCTCTGTGACGGTGGTGATGGAGCCTGGCCGATCTCTGACAACATGGTTTGGGGAAAAAATATAAATTATTATTACAGAAACCATTTGTCACCATTATGTTCAGTTTAGTTTAGAGACTTTTAGTTTGTATTTCATCAGTTCCTGTGTTTCTTTGTCTGTATAGACGGTATGCATTGACATCACTTTCCCGCCGGAACACCCCCCCTCAGCTGGACTGAGTGGCAAAAGAGACTGCTGCATGACTGGATTTAATAGGGGAAACTGCGAAAACACGAGTAAAACAAACAGAATCGTGTTTCCTGACATTCATGTGCCTGATTTCGACGCCGGGGAAATACATAAAGCAAATTTGCCTTTGAAAGCTTTATAAAAATACATGTAGCGAATTAACTCAAAGGGGAAATATTAATAATTATTCATAACTCATTATGATTATTAATTATGATTAATTATGAATATGTGAATCAGTTAATCTGATTAACTTGATGTAGCTACATTAAAATTAATATTACAATCAATTAGCCTGTTCATCCAGTGAACACTCAGTGTTAATTGTTTATTAACTCTAAGAAGTGTTCATTTCCAGGTTATGGAAAGCAACATTCCTATTGTACCGTACTACTCAGAGCATGTAGTCTAGATCTAAATCATTTAAGAGGCAATTTATTAGCAGACGGAGTCAGAACCAAACATGTATTGTGCACAAGCTTTATTAACTAACTCACAAACACATAACTAAACTAACAAACACATAACATACACGCAGGTCACACACATACGTAGGTAAGAATGAGCAATGATAGAGTTGAACCGGAAGTGGGACCGGAAATGGAGCTATAGGAAAAAGTCAAAGACAATCTGGAAAAGAATCATCAGTTTCCTCAGTAATAAAACACCTTTGCTGACAAAGGTGGTTTACAAATCAATAGTAAATCGCTGTTTAGTGTTCAAATGTATGATACTTGCAAGATGCCTTTAGGCTGAGGAGCATCGGATCTGCAGGCTGAGGAGAAATCTTGATGATTCGGTCCGAAGTTGTTGCCAGTATCTTCTGCGTTGGATGAAGTACTATGAAACAACTTAAGCTGTTAATTTGACTCTTAGCGGGGAACAAAGTTCTTTCTCTCTCTCATAGATGAGCACAAGACTGGGTTGTAGGCCGAGGCCTGCAGGCCTACAGGCCTTGGCCTGAAGAGGCCTGCAGCCAAAAAGGGGTCTCTTCAGTCGTCCAAGAAGCAAGAAAAAGAGAGAGGGAGGGGCGTTGTGCACTGGCTTTTAACCTCTGGTCAAAGTCTCACCTCTTAGGGTTGACCTGACCAATGAAGATGTTGTATTTCTGGGCGACAACACGCCTCCTGTCAGGGCTTTTACGACCGAGCAAGATTAACTGGCAGAGTTTTCGAAGAAGAACTATTAAAGATTCTTGTAATACTGATGTGTTGCGCAGGTATGGACATACCGCATACACAAGCATTTAAATCTTCTCGATACGAACCCATAGACACTAAACATGGCATAATTGAAGTTACGTTAAATTTATCATAAAACAATGTGAATACACTGTGAGTACCATACAACAACGGTAATAATGGATACCATTTCCTGGGGGTGTGCATGTTCATTTATAGAACAGTCTGTCTATAAATTAATGCAGGAAAGTCTGTGTTCTGTGGGAAAAATGTAGGAAAGATGCAGGTTTTCTGTGTCTCTTCTCTGCTCTTCCATGTGGCAACCACATTCTTTAGAGCAATAAAACTTGTAACTGAGAACTTCTCTGGGGATGGGGGACAGACCCCAGAGTGAGCTTTAACCAATTATTGGTTAACTATAACAAATAATTGTGTCTGATTTGTCTCAGTCGTTACATACAATATAGGTAGGTGTAAATCAGGTGATCACTTATATCAATGTTATATCGTCATATCGTCCAGCCCTAAAACTTTTGTCAGTGTTTATTGAAAAACATCCAATTGTGCAGAATTTAAGATGGTAAATATTTAATTGATGAGTTGTCAATACAATATAGGGGTGTGATTTTACCTTAAAATTCAACATATTGACACAAAATAATAACTGCAAATCCACGTTTTCCTGCTTGGAGTCCAGTTGTCTCTGTGAATTGTAGCGATCCATTAGCTTCTCTTTTCTGTAGCTTTCGGCAGTCTGTAAAAATATACCTCAGATTTCTTGTCAAATCTATTTGTACAGTCAATGACAAAGCTCTTTGCTGTTTTAGATGTGTTTTGTGTGTTTTTCACGGCATTCACGGTGAAAACCAATGCTGCCTCTTGGTCTTTTTGCCACTCAGTGGACATAACTGCAGTCACTCCGGCCAACGGTGACGTCACATGCATACCCTCCATTCCCGCACTTCCTTGTTGCCATGATCATTGTCATTATGAGTTCATTGAGTTCAGCTGTGTTTGATTAATTATCTTATATTATTAGTATTTAGTATACACACTGTTGCATTCCCTACCTTGTCTGTTTAATAAAACCCGTTTTCTATATCTTGTCTTCAGTCTTCTTCAGACCGTGACACCATTTAAGTTACGTTTTATTATAAATAATAATTATTTTTATGTGGTGTTGGGTTTTCCCCATGAAACATAAACTGTGCTATTATCAAAAATTCTGCTGTTTTCTGGAAAGTTCACTTTGGCAGGCTGTTTCGAACTCCAGAAACGAACTCCAAACAAACTTCGCAAAATGCGAAACAGTAAACTTTCAGTATATACCCAGAATAAAATAACCTGCTGTTGTATAATACAGCAGGCTGGAGTAGTGCTAACACACTGTAATGGAGAACTGATAGCACACATTACAATTACAAACTTAGATTTAGATCAGTGTTTGTCAACTGTTAGGTCGTGAGCCAAAAGTGGGTCCCAAGAGTAGTCAGTCTTCTGTCAGACACAGTTTAAGAGTGCCTAAGAAAAACCGGTATCACTTTACAATAAGGTTTACTAGTTAACATTAGTTAACTACATTAGTTAACATGAACTAATAATGAACTGCGCTTCTACAGCATTTATTAGTCTTTGTTAATGTTAATTACAACATGTATTACAACATTTAGTTGTATTTGTTAACATTAGTTAATGTACTGTAAAGTAACATGAACAAACAATGAACTGCTGTATTTTTATTAACTAATGTTGACATGTTAAAGACTAACAAATAGAGTAACAAATGTATTGCACATGTTTAGTTCATGTTAGTTAATACATTAAAACTAATGTTAACAAATGAACCTTATTGTAAAGTGTTACCGAAAAACGCTGTATCCTGTAATGCATTTAATATCTCCTGTCAGATAAGATGTTGTCAAGCTATATGTCAGTGTTATTACTGTAACATTATTTTCGTAATGAAATAAAAAGTCTCGCACTTCAGAAAAACAAGCTTTCCTGTCCTGTCAAACGTTATACTGTGCTCACAGTGTATATATAAATGAAATAACTGGTATGTTGTATGTTAGCTGGGAAGGATTTGCATGCAGGCATGATGTTCATTCTATTCATCATGATCAGTGTTCATGTGTTTTATTAACAGTTCTTGTTAGTACTGTGTATTTACAATGGTAATTGTAGTTCCCTTTCAGTCGGTCACGTTCGACGTACATCAGTATTGACTGACGAATTGGGATATCGCTAGAGAGCCCTATCACCTTCGAGTGTAAACTAAATGAGCCAATGGCGTGCGTGATTAGTAGCACCTACTCCGTCCCGCAGCGCGGGTATAAGTACGGATGCAGATGCACACGCACTTTGTCTTTTGCTTCGGAGCCAAGCATTTGTGTTCCTGCAAGATCGCCTTTACTGTGTAAAGCTACGAGTCTTTTGGAGAGAAGAAAGCCTTCTTGTGAAGTCTGTGCTGGTGTTACGGCAATTACAGCGGTGGCTGCGAGCTACAGAGCTCTCAACTGCTGTTTTTACAGCAAAGCTATCTTTGTCCGGTCGGTTTGCGATTTGGGTACCGGTTCCTTCTCTGTGTGTGACTGTAGGCGATCAGTTTGTACCTGCAGTCACACAGCGGCTGATCCCCTGTGTGCTTCAGCACAACACAAAGAGCTGTCTCTTTCCCCTTCTAAAAGAGCTTCACAGACGGACAGTGTCTTTTTCAAGATGTCATTCCGTCTGTGCGTTTCTGGAGGTGGTCATTTCCTATCCTCACTGACGGCCACAATCACTTTCTCTCATGTCTGCATAGCATGCTGAGACTGTGTTTGTGGGTGGTTCATGTTCTCTCATGAGAGCACGCCCACATCGGCGTGCTGTTTGTCTTGCCTTTCTCGTAAGGGCTTGAGCGCTCAGCGCGCCGTGTGCCGTCGAGCTGCCGGCTGACAGCGCGGGTTGTCATGGCAACCCAGTGCATTGTTCGGCGCTCTAGATGCGCGGTCGAGACTCGAGTGCCTCAAACGAGGTGAAGTCCCCTCACCTATTCCCCGATCTAGTTTCTTTTTCTGAATCAGAAAAGTGCTACTTTGGTGAATAAGCCAGGGTGACCTGAGGATTACAGTGGGGCAATACCCGCCGAGCCAATCTCCGTGGGCCCCCCACTCCTCTAGCGCATCGCAAACATGCGGTGACTGTGTTCGTGGGTGGTTTATGTTTAGTAGAACATGGCCACGTCGGCGCTCAGCACGCCGTGTGTCGTCCAGTTAGACAGCCACGTTCACTGTCCCACATGGCTGGTAGCTTCTGGGTGGATTGCTGGTCCTTCTCATGGGGGATCTAGCGTTACAGTCAGGGCTCCAGCAGAGGATCAGATGTCAATTGCTACATTGGAGAGAGGGTTGTTGGGCTCTGGAAATGAAGATGAGGCTGAGCGTCCCACGGTTGTGGTGTGCTCATGCTGAATCAGATTCACAGTTGACAACCATGCTTTCACGGGCCCCTGGGGGTGTAATGCGATGCGTAACTCACCTTGCCCCGCCCCCTGTCTTTTAGCCCGGATGTGCGTGAAAAACTTGGCAGTATGGAAGCCTTTTGGTGCTAAATATGGAACGCCAAAAGGGCCATAATATGCATTAAAAGTTTTTCCTCACTCACTACCCTCGATGGTGGAGTGGCAGTGCTACGGGCACACCACCTCTGCCCTGCATGTGTTTTGGCCCCCAGCGAGTCTGTGGAAGGCCAAAGCACTCATTGCATGCGGGTAGTTCTGAGTCGGGGTTGAACTACGCATGATGTAAGTCACAGCGCAGGCCCCTGGCCAGACGATGTCCACCATGGTGGTCTCGCTCGACTCTCCGGAGTCCAGCGGTACCTACAAATTAGAACTGTTTTCCAATTCTCCAGGTCCCAAGAGGGCACGGATGGCGGTGTGCAACGCTATGCCTTGCCATCCTCAGCCCCCTCTCACCTCGCCAACAGGTGCCAGTGTGTGTGTCGAGGCCTCCTCTCTTGTGCCGTCTCCCATTCACACTGTCACCTCGCAGAGTCCGACCCCACTTCAGGCCGCAATGCCATCCGAGTCGAGTCCCAGCACTCTGCCTCGCTGCCCCACGCTGGGTACGTCTGTGGTGCCGTTGGTCCCGCTGGCTCGGAGTCTGGAGGCCTGGTTAGCGCTTCCCAGTCCATCCCACTGGCTCATTCGTACTGTCAGACTCGGCTATGCGATTCAATTTGGTGTTCAGGGGTGTCCACTACACTCGTGTGTCTGCGGACAATGCACCTGTTCTCCGGGCAAATCGAGCCGGTCCCTCCAGCCAATATGAAGTCAGGGTTTTACAGCTCCTACTTCATTGTACCCAAGAAAGGCGGTGGGTTACGGCCAATCCTGGATCTGCGAGTCCTGAATCGGTCCCTTCACAGGCTGCCGTTCAAGATGCTTACGCAGAAACGCATTTTCGAATGCATCCGTCCCCAGGATTGGTTTGCAGCGATCGACCTGAAGGACGCATACTTTCATGTCTAGATTCTGCCTCGACACAGACCCTTCCTACGGTTTGCGTTCGAGGGTCGGGCATATCAGTACAAAGTCCTACCCTTCGGGCTGGCCCTGTCGCCCTGCGTCTTTATCAAGGTTGCGGAGGTGGCCATTGTTCCCCTGAAGGAACAGGGCGTTCGCATTCTCAACTACCTCGACGACTGGCTCTTTCTGGCCAGCTCGCGAGAGCAGTTGTGCGAACACAGGGACCTCACCTCAGCCGGTTGGGTCTTCGGGTCAACTGGGACAAGAGCAAACTCACCCCCGGGCAGAGGATCTCTTATCTCGGTATGGAACTGGACTCAGTCGCCCGGACAGCGCGCCTCACTGAGGAGCACGTCCAGTCAGTGTTGAACTGCCTGAGTTCACTCAAGCGTAGGACAGCGGCCCCACAGAAACTATTTCAGAGGCTCCTGGGGCATATGGCATCTGCAGCCACGGTCACGCCACTCGGATTGCTTCATATGAGGCCGCTTCAGCACTGGCTTCATGGCCAGGTCCCGAGAAGGGCGTGGCAACGCGGTACGTTCCGTGTTCCCGTAACACCAAACTGCCGCCGCACTCTCACTCAGTGGTCGGACCCTTCGTTCCTGCGGGCTGGAGTTCCCCTGGAACAAGTGTCCAGGCATGTCCACAGATGCCTCTGCCACCGGGTGGGGAGCCACGTACAACGGGCATGCAGTGTCAGGTCTGTGGACGGGGCCTCAACTGCATTGGCATATCAATTGCCTCAAGTTGCTAGCAGTACGTCTTGCACTGGGCCGCTTCAAGGAGCTGCTGTCAGACAAGCACTGTACGCTCAAGTACGCTCAAGTACGCTCGGACAGCACTGCGACCGTTGCGTACATCAACCATCAGAGTGGTCTACGCTCCTGTCGCATGTCGCAACTCGCCCGCCATCTCTTCATCTCTTACTATGGAGTCAGAAGCATCTGAGGTCGCTTCATGCCATTCACGTCCCAGGCGTGCTCAACCATGCAGCCGACAAGCTCTCACGGCAGCCTCCGCTTCCGGGCAAATGGAGACTCCATCCCCAGGTGGTCCAGCTGATTTGGCAACATTTCAGAGCCGCACAGATAGATCTGTTGTCTATCTGATCTGTAGATCTGTTGTCTATCTGGCAATGGGACGGACACAGCCCATTGCCAGTTGTTCTATTCCCTGACCGAGGGCAGTCTTGGCACGGATGCACTGGCACACAGCTGGCCCCGGGGCCTACGCAAATATGCGTTTCCCCCAGTGAGCCTTCTCACACAGCTCCTGTGCAAAGTCAGGGAGGACGAGCACTCGTGACAGCACTTCCTTGGCCCATTCCTCTGAGGAAGGATCTTCTGACTCAGAGACGGGGCACCCTCTGGCACCCGCTTCCGGACCTCTGGAAACTCCATGTCTGGTCTCTGGATGGGACGCGGAGGTTCTAAGTGATCTACCCCAGTCGGTTGTAGACACTATCACTTCTGCTAGAGCTCCTTCTACGAGGAACCTCTATGCCCTGAAGTGGAACCTGTTCGTCGAATGGTGTTCCTTTCACCGAGAGGACCCCGATCATGTTCGGTCAGGTCAGTGCTTTCCTTCCTGCAAGAGGGCTTGGAGCGAAGGCTGTCTCCCTCCACCCTCAAGGTGTATGTTGCCGCTATTGCCACACATCACGATGCAGTCGATGGTAAGTCTTTGGGGAAGCATGACCTGATTGTCAGGTTCCTGAGGGGGGCGAGGAGACTGAATCCGCCTCGCCCTCCCTCTATACCCTCTTGGGATCTCTCCCTGGTACTTACATCTCTCTGGGGTCATCCCTTCGAGCCTTTGCAGTCAGTGGAGTTAAAAGTACTGTCCCTTAAAACCGTCCTCCTGGTTGCATTGGCCTCGGTTAAGAGGGTAGGGGACCTGCATGCATTTTCGGTCCACGAATCGTGCCTGGATTTCGGGCCCGGTGACTCTCACGTCATCCTGAGACCCCAGCCTGGATATGTGCCCAAGGTTCCTACCACTCCCTTCCGACATCAAGTAGTGAACCTGCAAGCGCTGCCTTTGGAAGAGGCTGACCCAGCCCTGGCTTTGCTCTGTCCCGTCCGCGCTCTGCGCCTGTACGTGGATAGAACGCGAAGCTTTAGGACCTCAGATCAGCTCTTCGTCTGTTACGGAGGCCAGCAGAAGGGAAAGGTTGTCTCCAAGCAGAGGATGGCCCACTGGATAGTGGATGCCATTGCCTTGGCTTATCAGTCCCAAGGCGTGCCTTGCCTGCTCGGGTTAAGAGCTCACTCCACTAGAGGAGTTGCCTCTTCCTGGGCGCTGGTGCACGGCGCCTCGCTGACAGATATCTGTAGAGCTGCGGGCTAGGTGACACCCAACACGTTCGCTAGATTCTATAGCCTTCTTGTGGAACCGGTATCTTCCCGTGTACTTGCTTCCACTAGCTGGTAACGTGAAGGACCCGTTCTAGTGTTGGATTGCTATGCAATTCCCGCCCCCTGGGCCGGATATGTGCATCCATTGCTCCAGTGAGTCCCCCTCCTGGCGAACCCTGTCGAGTTCCTCCGCCTCCCCTTGCGGCTCGGACATTGCGGAGTGTCTGATGCTAGGCCAAATGTCCGTCACTGACGTTGATGGTTGGCTGGGTGCCATATGTTGTGACCCCTCCACGTGAGTGGTCCCATATGTGTATTGTCCACGGTTAAACTCCCTACGGTGAGCCCGTGTCTTTCCCTTAGCAGAGCCAGCTCTGCTGTCACCTGTCAGGTGAGTCTCCCCCTATCTCTAGACTGGAGCCATCCCAGGGACTCCATATGTGTACTGCCCTCGGCCAGTCCATATGTGTATTTCCACATAATTCCTCCCCTCCAGGGTAGGTTGTGGCCTCCACAGCGTCCCCTATGGGTTCGCTTCCCCAGTGTTGTCTAAGTCTTACTGAGTGGGTCTTGCGGAACAGCAGTAAACTCTCTCGGTGTAAGCTCGCCCCCTTCTCCGCCCCAAGGTGCGCCAGGTGGCTGGAGCTTACGTTGGGCGCTGGAAGGGGTCAGTAACTGTGGCGTTTTATTTGGGATCCCAATTCGCCAGTCACTACTGACGTACGTCGAACGTGACCGACTGAAAGGGAACTTCTCGGTTACGTATGCAACCCTTGTTCCCTGAAGGAGGGAACGGAGACGTACGTCCCGTCGCCACAGTTCCTGTGCCTTCGCTGTAGTGCAGACTCATGCTTGTCTCCTCAGTGAAAAACAAAGTGCGTGTGCATCTGCATCCGTACTTATACCCGCGCTGTGAGACGGAGCAGGTGCTACTAATCACGCACGCCAATATCCATTGGTTCGTTTAGTTTACACTCGAAGGTGATAGGGCTCTCTAGCGATATCCCAATTCGTCGGTCACTACTGACGTACGTCTCCGTTCCCTCCTTCAGGGAACTAGGGTTACATACGTAACCAAGACGTTTCCGTAGTTTTCAAAATGCCACTTTATTTTCACTTAATTTTCTATATTTTTGATGACTGGTGGCTCATACCAACTTATTAACTTTATTGTATTAACAAATATGAATTAACTCAGTGGTACTCAACCCTAGTCCTGGAGTACCCAGCACTGCACATGTCTCCCTCATCAAACACACTTGATTCAACTCATCAGCTAGTTAGTAAAGACTCCAAGACCTCAGATGGGTGTCAGATAAGAGAGACATCAAAAATTGTGCAGTGTTGGGAGTACTCCTGGACCAGGGTTTGGAATCAATATATTAACTAGTTTGAGACTACTATTTAATAGCCTTACTTTGTACTGTTATTCATCAGCGTTAGTGATACAGTATTCTTAAAATGTATGTATACGTTAAGTAAAAAGGGACGGAACTTCTCTGTCAACAATTTTTTAATAATTAATTTGTAAATAATTGTGAGTAATTAATTTGTTTAGTTCAAATTCCTAAAAAAAAATTGGGTCGTGGCTTCATGAACATGGGCAAATGTGGGTCCCATGGCCAAACCAGAGAACTGTTTTAGATCGCGCAGGACCCAAGTAGAGGACACGTGCAATTCCTCGATCTTTCCACACATGCGCATTACTCTGACACCCCACTGCACGTGTCCTTCATCTTTAGTTCAGTCATTTAAGTGTGTAAATTAATCATTTTATTTCCCCTTTACAGTTTCAATTTCATTTATAGTTAAATAAAAATACAATGCAAATTCAGAAACACTACCTTATAAACAATACCTTGCAATTGCGTTATTGTGTAGGCAATTACACAGCGAAAATGACCCCATAGCACCACCTAGCATCCAATCAGTGCTAATACCAGTATCATCGGTTTGAACTTAAGCCACATTTCCACCGCAGGAACTTTCCCCAGGAACTAGGAACTTTAGGGTGGTACTTGGTGTGTTTCGACCGCAGGAACCAGGGTCTAAATGAAGTTCCGGGTAAACAGTTCCCCCTCTGAAAGTACCTGCTCGCTTGGTAGTACTTTTTCAAAGTTCCGGAACTTTTGGGGGTGCGACTTGCGTGCTGAACATGCTGATTGGTTAAGTTCACATCGTTTTTTTAAAGTCTGTTGCGGTGCGTGCAGTAAGAGTTGTTTGCTATTCGAATCAACAATGGAGTTTAAAAAATACAACCGATGGACTAACGATGAGGTTCAGGCTTTATTAAGCTTATATGCAGAGGACGAAATCCAGCGGGAATTAGAAAGTCGCGCGCAGTCTTATGTCATGGAAATGCAGCTAGCAATAGGTCTGGGGGGGAAAAAAGTTCCTAGGAAAAAACTTCCTGGGGCAAATTGTAAAAATTACAAATTGTAATTTTGGTGGAAACGCGGCTTTAGATACCACGTCAAAGTTATGATATTGCGGCAAGTCTATCTCAAACCAACTTAAATGACAGTCTAGCAATGGGATTGTGTCAAAGGTTGAACCTCTGGCAATCTAAGGGTTCCAAATGTAAATGTCCTTTTTACATATATCTATGAATACTAATGAGGTCACATTGAAGACACAAATTATTTGCTTGCCACTTGTTTATTTATTTATTTATTTATTTTATTTTTTATTTTTTTATTTTCCAGGTGAGTGTATTTGGGTTTGGAGCAGATGAAAATGGAAACTGGCATCATTACTTTGAACAAAATAAGCATCATCATAATGCTGGCAATCACGGGGGAAGCTATGAATATCGTATTGCACTTAAGCTTCATGAGAAAAAAGGAATTCGGTTGTATAAAGGATGGTGATTGCAGTAAATTTCACATTTATTAAGTATTCTTAATATTATGCATGGTCAAGACATTTTTTAATGAGGTCATCATTAACAAATCAAAGGCTATTTACAGGCAGTACGCTCAGTACTCAGTTCCAGATATATATTTATGCATTTACAAACACACTGATCCAGAGTCATGTTCTTACATGAGATTGCTGTCATTACCAGATGGCATACATGTGATTCTGAGTAGTTATCAACAATGAATAGATATGTAACAGCTATTATTACCAATGGAGGGAAAGATGAGGAATATGTGTGTTATGATGTGTCTTTGTTAAATGAGATGGATGTGAAGATTGGAACATAATCTGCTGTTGACTTCTAGTGGATTATTTGGACCATGAAATGCTATCAAGTGAGGTTATTAGGCATTTGGTAGTTGGATACAGAGGATGTGTCACAGTACTGGGTTTTCAATTGAATGTTGGATGTATGGATGCCAGTCGATTAGCAGCCTTATTATAGGAACCAGCTGAGGAAAACATAGAAGTAAAAATGGCTGGTAGTAGAAGGACAGTCTTACTTTTCTGAAGGAAGGATCCAAATGACTGTACTGGGGCTATTACATAGGGTAAAATAACATGGTATAATCCATTGTACTACTGAAACATTTGGTTCTGACACGGTGAAAGAGAAAACCCAAGTACAGTAAGCAGTCATTCTCTTTATACTACAGTACAATTTACAGTACATTTATTACAGGAGCTACCACTCTTGCCACATCCACAACTTGTTATTAAACACCATTATTACCCATTTACATACAGTAAATGTATTTAAACCACTCTTTGTCAGTTTCATCTTGCTAAAGTCTTGTATATCTTAACACTGCAACTGAGTGCTGATCTTTTCTTGCTTTTCTTTGGTCTCTTCCTTTTGTCTGCTGTTTCTGGATTTGCCTTTGATCTCCATTTTACTGCTTCGTCATGTTACTGCCTTTTTGTTGCTGTTGATGATTACTGTTGTTAATAAACTCTGCTCATTGATCCAACAATTCCACCCACCATTTGTTTACAGAATACTCTGCCAGAGCCGGTGTTATGAGGTTTTCGGTTTCTGAGATTTTCAGTGTCAGTGGGCAGAGCTTACATGAATATTCATGTTTCCCTGGCATACGTGTGGAACTGAGAATTTTAGTTTATGCTCCTTGTTTCTCAGCAGGTTTAATGGATTATTAAAAAAAAAAAAAAAAAAAAAAATTCTTTATTTATTTTTTTTATCATTTCGCAGTTTAATAATGTTTTTTATTAGTTTGCATGTTTTGTGCAGTCGTCCCAATGCAGGCATTCACCTCATTTAATGTTGGGATAAGCAAACTTCAACTAGTCGTATACACTGATTTCATTTTGTTGTGCTTTTTCTTTGTACACTAAGAGTGCTTTAAAACTGATGCTTTAAAACTGTATTTTATTAGTTGTTATCATCATTTGTTGAATACATCACTGCCCATAACTACTGAAATAAACCTGTATAAATGTATCTGTGGACATATTTTTATTTTTTGTAACATATACTGGTGTGATGATCCATATGATGTGTTAACTTGCCCTGTTCATGAGCCAAACTATTCAGCATTTTCCATGTTCTCTGGTTGTGAACTGTCTGTTTGTAAAAGGCATACAGTGTTGAAATTTGTTGCTGAAATTTCATTGTTTTTTGATGTTTCCAATAAAATAAAAAATAAAATAAAAATTACAAATATAAATTTACAAATTAAAATTATCACAAGGTTCCACTTACACTTTGAAACCAAATATTCCAGAACACCCAAATTATTACAGCTACAATGATTTCCAATAGAAGAGCAGATATGGAATATTCTTACATGAACCAACTAACAATTAATTTATTGTTATGCTCTTCTTTTACCTTACTATATGAAGCTTTAAAACTGTGCCATCCCTCTGGCAAGGAAATAACATCCACAACCATATCAGTGGCCTAATAAACATTTTGCAACCTACACTGATGTTTCTCTTTGTCATCTGTTCTTTCTTTGTGTTGCACTGTGTGCCTGGATGATTACACAAAATGATAAACATATATACAAATGCATGATCTATTTTGATGCACAACAAACCCTCATTGAGGTCATTCATTTATAAAAGACATAAAGGTCTGGTTTCACAGATAGGGTTTAGATTAAGCCAGAATTAGGCCTTAGTTAAATTAGGACATCTAAGAAGCCTTTATGAATGTGCCTTAGAAAAAAACATTACTGGTGTGCATCTTGAGACAAAATAAAAGCAGTGACATATTTTAAAATATGTCAGTGCAAGTTGCTTTCAGTTAAAACAGCTCAAACATAGATTTTAGTCCGGGACTAGCTTAGGCCTTGTCTGTGAAACCAGGGGAAAGTTTCATAAACATGTATGTTCTTAATTGGGCTTCAATTAGAAGCACTTTGACTTGAAATATTGAAAAATTAAACTTTTTTAAATTGTTTAATCTATCTTAAAAGTAAACATTTATGACATTCTGGCAATTTTTTTTATCACTCTTAAGATTTGCATGACAAAAGCTTGGAATTTGAAAATATTAGAATGATTTCTGAAGGGTCATATGGCACTGAAGACTGGAGCTCTGCCATCACAAGAAAAAAACATTTTAAAATATATTAAAGTAGATAACAGTTGGCAAAAATATATATATATATATATATATTTTTTTTTTAATCAGATAAATGCAGCCTTGGTGTACATAAGCATAATGAACCTTATACCAAACTTTTGAACTGTATTATATCAAAACAAGCACACTTTTCAATCAAAACATTTTAAAAAAATAGTGTGTTAGATTATTTTGGCAGTATGGATATTTGTAAATAAAATTATTTTGTGAACATGAAATTGGTTGATTATTCTATTCTGTAAAAGGACGTTAAGTAGCCTATTTTTCTCATTTACAGTAGTTGCACCAAATGTAATTTTTACACTTTTGTCCATACAATTTTGTTTAATCCAAATTGTTCTTATGTATTAAAGGAACACATTCATGTTTGTGTGAGGTCTAAAGTTATTTGGGTTATATTTACAAAATAAACAAGAATTTAGGAACAATCACACGAGGATAGATAAAAAAAAAAAAACTTGTTAGTCCACATATACATTTATACAGGTTTATTTCAGTTATTGCATTCAACAAATGATAACAATTATTAAAAAGCAATTTTTAAAGCATCTTAAATTACAAAGGAAGAGCACAACGAAATGAAATCACTATATACGACTAGTTGAAGTTTGCTGTGCTTTATGTAACGCGCGTCGCGGCGCGAGTGCAACCCTCCCTTTCAAACAGTAAATAATGGAAATGAGCGTGAAGGGAGTGCACTGTTTCTAGATTTGGACCAGTGACCAGAAGATTAGAAGCAGTGAAATTCAAAACAACATCATATATATATATATGTGTGTGTGTGTGTGTGTGTGTGTGTGTGTGTATATATATGTTTGTATGTGTGTATATGTGTGTGTGTGTGTGTGTGTGTGTATATGTTTGTATGTGTGTATATGTGTGTGTGTGTGTGTGTGTGTGTGTATGTATATGTACATTTTCAGTGTTTATTTGAGTTTTATTTTTCTCTCAAGGACAATTAGATGTTTTATTTTGATGTTTTACTGTGATTCATCTGAAATTTACAGTTTTTGCCCATTGCTTACACACTAAAACCGAATGCTTAGACCAAAGCCTCAATACCTAAACTTCTTGTAGCATACCTTAAACACAGTGTAACCATAGCTTAAACACATTGTCAACTATGCACTTTGTTTGCAATTCTGTAACACACTTATTGCGAAACACTACACACGTTTTCTTACATTAGACACTTTGTTCAAAAACGAAATCACCTGTTATCATTTGGAAAACACTCTGTTCAAAATGCAAAACTCATCTGGCAATTGTAGGCACTTACATACACACCTGAAAACACTTGTACACGAAACAGAACACCAATTGGTCTGAGCCTTAGCACTACAAATAGGCCTCGGGTAAGCCATTTTGAGAACTTTGCAAGCATGGAGGCAATGAGAGTCAGAGTAAGAGGAGGACAAAGAAAGAGAGGAGTCGGACGTGGAAGAGGACGAGGAAAAAGACGAGGACCAGTGCGGAGATGTGTATCAGATGACATCAGGGCTACTTTGGTGGACCATGTGATAAATCATGGCCTGTCCATGAGGGAGGCTGGGAAAAGAGTCCACCCTAACCTCAGTCGCTACACAGTAGCATCGATAATAAGGACATTCCGACTGGAGAACAGGTATATCTTCATATATCTTCATATATATATATATATATATATATATATATATACAGAATACCTACTGTATGTGTCACATGATTCTGTATCATATTACAGTATTACTGTACAAACTGTACTATACAAAAATGGGTAGTGCTGTGAAGTATATGTAAAGGAATACCATTGTGATGTTACAGTACTGTGTACAGTTTGAAAGTACAGTATGTGAAAAAGAACCTAACCAATGACATCTTGTGGTGGCATTTTCTACAGAATGGTTGGTCGACCTCCTCAAGGTGGAAGGGAACGGCTCTTCACTCAACAACAAGAGCTTGCCATCATTGAAATGGTGCGAGAAAATAATGCAATCCGACTTCGTGAGTTGCAACAACGCATAATTGCAAATAGAAATGTATTCAACAATATCAACAGGGTCAGCATTTCTACACTAAGTCGCATCCTACAAAAACATAACTTCAGAATGAAGCAGCTGTACAGGGTGCCATTTGAGAGGAACAGTGTCAGGGTCAAGGATCTGCGCCATGATTATGTGCAGGTATGTGTCACTTTACTTTACATACTATATATTGTGATGTAGGAATGAGGGTTTATGCTGCCACCTGCCCTGCCTGTAGCTTGTAGTTTTTGTCTATACTGACCCAACCCAGCCCCTACTTGTGTGAAAATATAGACATTGTAGTTACTGTATGTGTTTTCAGTAACACTTTCAATATTTTCTGTTACAGACAGTTCTGGATTTTGATGCCGCCAAACTGCCACATGAGTTCATCTACGTGGATGAGGCAGGCTTCAATCTGGCCAAAACCAGGGGTCGGGGACGTAACGTAGTTGGACAAATGGCTGTTGTAAATGTCCCTGGGCAGCGTGGGGGAAATATCACCTTGTGTGCTGCAATTAGTGTCCAAGGAGTCCTGCATCACCATGCCACTCTAGGTCCCTACAATACAGGACAGATCATTGCATTTCTAGATGCACTACATGCAGTTGTGCAGGACAGACCACAGCAGCCCAGGTTTGTTGTCATCTGGGATAATGTTAGTTTCCACCGGGCTGCTCTGGTCCAAGATTGGTTCAACAACCATAACTATTTCACACTTTTACACCTGCCTCCTTACAGCCCCTTTCTAAATGCAATCGAGGAATTGTTTTCAGCGTGCCGGTGGAAAGTATATGATCGGCAACCACACGCCCGCACGACTCTTCTGCAAGCAATGGAAGAGGCATGCGGAGACATTGAGGTAGGATCAATCCAAGGGTGGATTCGGCACACAAGGCGATATTTTCCCCGATGCCTAGCCCACGAGGACATCGCCTGTGATGTTGATGAGGTCTTGTGGCCAGATCCGAACAGAAATTCTGACACAGCCATAAGCCATATATGTATTATGATACTAAGCAGATGCCTGAGCCCTCCCCAGCTCTACAGTGCTCCACAATTTCCCAATGTAAATCTGTGGTGAGAAATTGAACTGCAGCATGCTCTAATTGAGAGTCATTGGGGCAGATTTCATACTGCCCCGCTTATTTTCACGTTACCATCCATAAACCTCACTCCGGACCAAGACGACATCAATCTGCTTCATACTCTCGCCACATGAGGCTGGGCATTGTCGTGCACCAGGAGGAACCCACTGCACTAGTGTAGGGTCTGACAATGGGTCCAAGGATTTCATCCCGATACCTAATGGCAGTCAGGGTGCCATTGTCTAGCCTATAGAGGCCTGTGCGTCCCTCCATGGATATGCCTCCCCAGACCATCACTGACCCACCACCAAACCGGTCATGCTGAATGATGTTACAGGCAGCATAACGTTCTCCACGGCTTCTCCAGACCCTTTCACGTCTGTCACATGCTCAGGGTGAACCTGCTCTCATCCGTGAAAAGCACAGGGTGCCAGTGGCGGACCTGCCAATTCTGGTGTTCAATGGCAAATGCCAATCGAGCTCCACGGTGCTAGGCAGTGAGCACAGGGCCCACTAGAGGACGTTAGGCCCTCAGGCCACCCTCATGAAGTCTGTTTCTGATTGTTTGGTCAGAGACATTCACACCAGTGGCCTGCTGGAGGTCATTTTGTAGGGCTCTGGCAGTGCTCATTCTGTTCCTCCTTGCACAAAGGAGCAGATACCGGTCCTGCTGATGGGTTAAGGACCTTCTATGGCCCTGTCCAGCTCACCTAGAGTAACTGCCTGTCTCCTGGAATCTCCTCCATACTCTTGAGACTGTGCTGGGAGACACAGCAAACCTTCTGGCAATGGCACGTATTGATGTGCCATCCTGGAGGAGTTGGACTGCCTGTGCAACCTGTGTAGGGTCCAGGTATCGCGTCATTCTACCAGTAATGACACGGACCCTAGCCAAATGCAAAACTAGCACAAAACAGTCAGAAAAGATGAGTAGGGAAAAAAATGTCAGTGGCCTCCACCTGTAAAACCATTCCTTTTTTGGGTGTCGTCTCATTGTTGCCCATCTAGTGCACCTGTTGTTAATTTCATTAACACCAAAGCAACTGAAACTGATTAACAACCCCCTCTGCTACTTAACTGACCAGGGGCTGTATTCACAAAACATTTTATCTTACCACTAAGAGTTCTCCTAAATAGCAGTAAAAGTTCTTAGCTAAGAGTTTTCTCTTAAAACCTATTCACAAAGCTGCTGAGACAAACTTTTACTAAGGAATAGAGAGAAGTCTTAAGCTAAGAGTAAGGGCGGGGTTGACGTCGTTGCTATGGATGATGTCAACACACTATGTCCACAGTGATTGGCTGATGGGGGAGGAGTCTCTGTTAGCGATTTAATCATAGAAATATTGTAGAACGAGATATCATGTTTCCATATTCAAATAAAGTTTTTAAAATACAAATGTTGCCATATTCAAAGAAAGATTTTTTTAATAAAAATGTTGCCATATTGAAATAAAGGCTAAGTGTCACTAATTAAACTAGTATATGTTCAGTTAATTGTCAGCCTCTTACATGTATGTGTCTCGAGAGATTGCAGAATTCAAGTGACAAATGATGCTTTATAAACAAAGGTTTTGGAGGAGCGCGTTCAAACGGTCTATCTAATCAGCTCGAGTGGAGGTATATATACACAGATGAGAGCCGACTCTCCTTACCTCGACAGCTTTCTGCATCCCTCTGCCACCCCGTTCCTCACTCTCAGCTGGGATATGGGGCGAACTCTGGGTTTGGGCTAAATAAATTCCAAGCTCGGAGTTTGGGCTAAATAAATTCCAAATAAATTCCAAGATCGGAGCCCTCGGAGCCCTCGATCCCCTTGGACAGCACGCCAAATACACTTATATATATATATTTTTTACTCTATTCGATCATTTGTAAGTGTGAACTCGTGAAAACAACTGCCACAGGTAATAGTACACTATTTATTTATTAAAGATTTATTTTTGGCATTTTATTGTATTCAAATCTATAAATCAAAATATGTATTGCATTTATGAAGAAAAGTTTCAGCACCCAAGGCTCTATCGCTATTGCCTCCTAGTTTTAACGTTAAAATGCTTTGTGAAATACTCTTAGAGCAAAAATGTATGAGTCCTAAATTTAGGACTGACACACCCATTATTTTTAAGAGTTTCTCCTAAATCTAAGTTAGGAGCTACTTTTAGCCTTAAGATGTTTTGTGAATACGGCCCCAGATCAATATCCCAGGAGTTTAACTGACTTGATGCTATTCTCTGATTAAAAAGTATTCCTTTAATTTTTTTCAGCAGTGTATATATAACTACAACTGTGTAAGCTACAGGATTAGAAAGGGTGAAGTTATTATTCAATTTCTCTGTGGACTGTAGGCTTTATTCAAACTGTCAAACAAAAAGACAAATTTGTTATTGGAAAATTGATTATGCACAAGGTATTTTCTAGCTTACATTATGTATGTCTCTTGATAGCATTTTTTGGAAACATTTAATGTAAATTTCACTGTCTTGGGCTGCAACCTACTGGGAGAACCATGACACAATTGATTCTTCGGTAACAGAGTGGATGATGAAAAACTGAGGTGGGAAATACCATCCTGAATTATATACACAAACCACAGATTCTTCAAAGTCAACATACAGAAATCAGATGCGTGAAGGAAGATTGCTGAGATTATCAGATTTTTAGGGAATTAACCCCCAGTTTCACAGACCAGGCTTAAGATAGTCCTTGACTAAAATGCATGTTTGAGCTGTTTTAACTGAAAGCATCTTGCACTGATATATCTTAAAATATGTCAGTTCCATTGTTTTGTCTAAAGATGCACACCAGTAATGTTTTGTTTTTGTTTTTTCCTAGGGTATGTTTATATAAGCTACTTAAATAGTCACTGTTGTGTTATTTGCGAAATGCATGTGGTGACTGGTTAGAGTGGTCAGCAATTATTATTAAAAATCTGCATGTGTGCAACACTGTGTTTTCTTGACAAATGATGTTTTATTAACAAAATTCGGGAGGAGCAGGTGCAGATAATTAGACTAATTATCACAGATGGAAAGCATTCAGCTAATCAACCAACGGAGGTATATATACGGCAGACTTACCTATGTTCGATTGACAGTTTATCAGCATCCCTCCACCACCCCATCTCCTCACTTCTAATTCTATCTCTCATAACCACATCCGGGGGAAGTACTCTGGGTTCGGGCCAAAATTCCGAGCTCGGAGCCCTCCCCCTGGACAGCACACCAAATACGCATTACTTTTCTCTATCTAATTATATGTATATGTGAACTCGTGAATAGGCTCGCATGGAAAAAAAAAAAAAAAAAAAGAATTATTGTTTTGAAACAATGTCTTCATTTTTCCAACATTATAATATCAATATAGTGTAAATCAGATATACAAATAGGCTATATAAATAGTACTGTTAATGTTACTGCAATTTTTATCCAGTTGATGTCCAGTAATTTGTGGACATCCCTTTAATGTCAGGTCAAATGTGGTCAAAAAGTGCTGTGAGCACAAAAACCAAGGAGAGCAGGATCTGCAAGGTGTATGTTTATTAACAACACTAATAAAAGAACAAAGAAACATACAAACAAGAGAACCGGAACAGGACACAACATCCAGGTAAGACAATGAAAAAAGAAAAAAAAACAAGAAAGTCTGGGGTATATATACACAAGGGGTAATTGGCTAACAAGACACACCTGGGAACAATGAGACTAATTAACTGGGAAAACTACAATGGACTACAAAGATGCCACATGGGACAGGAAACAAGATAAAACATAAAAGTGTTCTGGTACGCACCGGTATGCATTTCTATTTAAGCGTACCCTCACTTTTTCTTGCGTACCGAGACTTCTCACGTTTTGTATTAGTGTATCATAATTTGCGCATGCAACAAAGAAGATGTGCATTTGAGGATCAGGTGATGCAAGTGCAATCATTGACATCTTTTCTGAGTTGATTTAATTGAATCATCATCAGACTTTCTTTTCGCCTGGTGCTAATTATTAATGTGTGCACAGCTACCCATCTATTTTACTATCTAGTAAAAGTATCTGGATTTAAGAATTTTTAGATATTTAGACTGGAAACAAGACAAAAATACTAAGTAAGAAAAGCATTTTTTGCAGTGCAGTTTGACGGACACAGCTGATGTCGGTGCGAGCAGCTGGCATCTCTGTAGTGGTAGCAAGTCAGGGGGTCTTAGAGGTTCTTCCACTGTCAATTTTACTCCAAAGGCCATTCTGTGTGTCTGGGCCGTGTACGCTTCTCTAGTTTCTCCAGAGTCAGCAGCACCTGAGTTGCACCTCAGTTTTGCCTGAGGTGGCGCCGTCTGCCCATGAACTTCCTGTTTTCTTTGACACAACCACAGAAGTCGTCAATAAACTCTCTTCTTGTCCTGACACGACCACGGAGGTCGTCCCTGAGCTTCCTGTTTGCCCTACACCTATTATGTTTAATAGGTATATAAAGTTGTGTGTTGTCCGCATAGCAGTGGTACGTCACCCCAAATTTATGCACAATTGATCCTTAAAATAGCATTGAAAACTTTTAAAAGAGCCGACTCAGTGCTGTGAAGGGTTTTAAAGCCAGACTGAAAAAAATATCAGAGATGGAATTGATTTGCAGGTAATTCTGCAATTGTATAAAAACAGCTTTTTTGAGAATTTTGGATAAAAATGGCAAATTAGAGATGGGTCTATATTGCATATATTGCGGGGTCAAGTAAAGGTTTTTTGAGGATGGGAGTCACAGCGGCAAATTTAAAACAGGCTGGAACTGTTCCAGTCACTAGACAATTATTAATGATGCGTAAAATGTCCAGGATGACTGTATCGAAAATCTGTTTTAGAAAACGGGAAGGAAGAGTGTCATGAGGAGAAAAAGTAGTTTTCAATTTTGAAGTGATTTCACTACATGTCTGAAGGGAGACCGGTTCAAATTCACTCCACTGTGAACTGGAGAAAGAGGGATCAGGTACAAGCTGTATCGAAGTAAAAACTTGGGCTGGAGTAGTATTGATTTTGTCTAAAAAGAAGTTAAGAAAATTTTCACAATCAAAAGAAGAAGTGGCAGATAGAGTCTTAACCGGAGGGTTTAAGACAGAATCAAGTCGTAAAGAGCATTCTAGTGAGCATTCATTCAGTGAGTTTTTAACAGTGATATCAGATAAAAATTTATGCTTTGCAGCCCTGACAGCCTTTTGGAAATTTTGAAGGGAAACATTCAGCATTTCAAAGGATATTTGAAGCCTGTCTTTCTTCCATTTACGTTCAAGCCGTCTGCACTGCTGTCGTATAATAATCGATATCATTGTTGATCCAAGGCTGAGACTTGTTTCGGGGATAGACTAGTCTTCGAGGTGCAATAGAGTCCAAAATGTCAGAACATTTGTTATTAAAAAATTGTAGCTGTATCAACATCTAAATGTAATGTAACAGAATCAGAGATAAACGAATTTTCAGTCCCCAAATACAATTCAGAGAAGGCATGATTGGAGTGCGAGGGCAAAATGTGAGACCAACATGCTAGAAGTGCTAAGGTTTTAAGGCGGGTGCACACTGTGCGATTTTGGCCATGATTTGGTAGTCTGAGACAAATTTTGAGAATCCTAAAAGATTCCTATAATCCTAGGCTAAAATCTGTAGTCTTTGATCGCTAGTTTGACATGTTCACTGACAAGCCGATTAATGAAATTTTACCTCCGACGAAATTCTGGCAGTGTCAGAAAATTTGGCACACAGTCATGCAGTGTGACTTCTCCTACGAAGAATGTCAAATTGTCTTCGTTTTTCAAGACAAGCCGTGATCAAAATTAACGCTAGAGATGTCTTAGTTAGCCACCATTTCAGTCCCGCGTGTAATGCAGCTCACAGTCAACGAACGTGTATGGGTTGATGATGAAATACTCTGGACAAGTTTTCATGCGCGCATCTGTTTTTAACGTGTCTTGACTGTCGTACAGTCTGACATAAATGACAGCTGAGATCCCACAGTGTGACATAAGGATCATGAACATACAGTCTGACAAGCAACAATCGTAAAGGACTATTATAAATCATACAGTGTGCACCCGGGCTTTAGGTGGAGTAGCAAGGAGTGTTGAAAAAAGCACTGGTCTGTGATCAGAAAGTGGAATATCACTGATGTCAATGTCAGCCACAGACAGCCCATATGTCAATATTAAGTCAAGCATTTGACCATGTAGGACTATTCACCCACTGAACAATATTCAAGGAAGACAGTAAATTTAAAAATTCCTTAGCTAAAGCATTGGTAGAGCAGCATACATGAATATTAAAATCACCAAGTATTAAAATATAGTTGTGTCTAGTCAAGACATCCCCTAAAAGATCAGCAAACTCATTTATAAAATTGCTGGATGAAGGGGGGCGATAGATTAATGAAAGTCAAATAGGATGAGGACAGTTTAAGTGTATTTTCACTCTGCTGTGGTAGACTTCAGCTCCGCCTGCTCTGCCTTGGTGGTCCTCAGCTATGCCTTGCTGGACCTCTGCTATGCCTTGGTGGTCTTCAGCCCTGCCAGCTCTGCCGTGGTGGTCATCAGCACCATCTGCCCTGCTGTGGTCATCAGCTATGCCTTGCTGGTCCTCTGCTATGCCTTGGTGGTCTTCAGCCCTGCCTGCTCCGCCATGGTGGTCTCCAGCTCCGCTGAGTTGCTCTTCAGTCCCATCAGCTGCGCCCTGGCCACCAGCCCTGCCGGCTCCACCCTGGCTCCTCGATCCACCTCAGTCCCTAGTCCTGCTTTCACTCCACGGACCTGGCCCTCCATCCCTCCCCCTGGTACACTTCCGCTCCACCTCCCTCCTGGACTTATGGTTGTGTTTGAAGCATTTGGAAGCCGCTTCTTTGAGGGGGGGTCTATGTTACATCCACCAGCTGGAGTGCCCTTGATTTCCACTAGAGGGCACTCATCCCGTCTCCTTGGCTTTACCATCATGAACTACCACTTCCCATAACCCATTTTAACAAGTTCTGAGTGTTTGGCCCCAGAGAGGCAGAAGACATACAGAAACATCTGCAACAAAGTTAAGCTCAGGAGAGCAAACCTTCACTTCAAGGTACCTTTGTCTGTGTGTTCCAGATCGAGGATCCTGTGCATCTACTTCAGGTCCTCATCTGCGTGTTCCAGATTTTAGGACCCCTTTTAGTGCTCAAGGAGATCAACATCCCACAGAGCTTTGTGTTCAAGGTTGTCGAAACGGATTCCAGCTCCTTTCCCCCCTCTGCATTGTTACCCAGCACAACCAGTGGAAAACGTCACCGCCATCGGACTGCTCATTCAACCACATGGAATGTAAATATCACTTAACCAAACCTCTTTCCAGAGACCTTGGAATTGTTGTATATTATCAGTATATGATTTACTAATTTACATTAGAGGTAATATAGCTGATGATAGTTAATTACAAATAATCTTTCATTTATTTGCTTGATGCATAATAAGGTTCTTCACCTTATTAGTTTCAGAGAAACAACAGTTTATCTTTCCATAAGATAACGTAACTCTGCCATAGCCACACCCAACTTAATCACTTGTATTTTATGCGTCTCATGTACGTTATTCCTTTATCATTCATTGTATTCATTTATTAGTTGTGTTCTATTAGTTTAGTTTTACTTGGTTCTTTTGTTACTAAAATTTATTTTATTACACTTGTGTCTTCTTTGTGCTGATAATACAGTAAGAGGCTCTACAAGTTAACAATATCTCACCAAACTTTCAGATAAATCAGCTGGCCCACTCCCTCCAGTTTACATTAATTCTAAATGATTGAACAGATCCCTGTTGGGAGTGTTCTCATACTGCCGAGGTAAAAGACCTTAGTTGTGTCCCAATTCAGGGGTTACATCCTCCGGAGTTCGCATTTAAAGGCTGCATAACATCATCAAGTCGGTCTCATTTAAGAAAAGTAACCATAATAAAATTGTCTTATACTCCTCGTGAGGTGTAAAATACTGTAATTCTTTATTACTCTGCAATCTAATGGTTACTTTTCTTAAATGAGACTGATGTATGCAGCCTTCAAATGCGACCTCCGGAGGACGCATCTCTTGACTGTGGCCCTGAACTAAGAGAGGGGGGAAGTGGTCATCTGATGTACTCATAACACACCTTAAGTGACATGTGATTAAAAAATCACAACATCATTGGTGACGCTAGTACCAATCCCTACAGCTGGATGTATTTTGTCTAATGTACAGGTGCATCTCAATAAATTAGAATGTTGTGGAAAAGTTCATTTATTTCAGTAATTCAACTCAAATTGTGGAACTCGTGTATTAAATAAATTCAATGCACACAGACTGAAGTACTTTAAGTCTTTGGTTCTTTTAATTGTGATGATTTTGGATCATATTTAACAAAAACCCACCAATAAATTAGAATACTTCATAAGACCAATAAAAAAAACATTTTTAGTGAATTGTTGGCCTTCTGGAAAGTATGTTCATTTACTGTATATGTACTCAATACTTGGTAGGGGCTCCTTTTGCTTTAATTACTGCCTCAATTCGGCGTAGCATGGAGGCGATCAGTCTGTGGCACTGCTCAGGTGGTATGGAAGCTCAGGTTTCTTTGACAGTGGCCTTCAGCTCATCTGCATTGTTGGGTCTGGTGTCTCTCATCTTCCTCTTGACAATACCCCGTAGATTCTCTATGGGGTTCAGGTCTGGTGAGTTTGATGGCCAGTCAAGCACAGTAACACCATGGTCATTGAACCAGCTTTTGGTACCTTTGGCAGTGTGGGCAGGTGCCAAGTCCTGCTGGAAAATGAAATCAGCATCTCCATAAAGCTTGTCAGCAGAAGGAAGCATGAAGTGCTCTGAAATTTCCTGGTAGATGGCTGCGTTGACTGTGGACTTCAGAAAACACAGTGGACCAACACCAGCAGATGACATGGCAGCCCAAATCATCACTGACTGTGGAAACTTCACACTGGACAACATGGTTTCTGTGCCTCTCCACCCTTCCTCCAGACTCTGGGACCTTGATTTCCAAATGAAATGCAAAATTTACTTTCATCTGAAAAGAGGACTTTGGACCACTGAGCAACAGTCCAGTTCTTTTTCTCCTTAGCCCAGGTAAGACGCTTCTGACGTTGTCTTTGGTTCAGAAGTGGCTTGGTACGTGGAATGTGACAGTTGTAGCCCATTTCCTGAAGACGTCTGTATGCGGTGGCTCTTGATGCACTGACTCCAGCTTCAGGCCACTCCTTTTGAAGCTCTCCTAAGTTCTTAATTCAGCTTCGCCTGACAATCTTCTCAAGCCTGCGGTCATTCCTTTCACTTGTACACCTTTTCCTACCACACTTTTTCCTTCCAGTCAACTTTCCATGAATATGCTTTGGCACAGCACTCTGCGAACAGCCAGCTCTTTCAGCAATGACCCTCTGTGGCTTACCCTCATTGTAGAGGGTCTTGATGATCGTCTTCTGGACGACTGTCAAGTCAGCAGACTTCCCCATGACTGCTGTTGGGATTACTGACTTAAACCCAGTATTTATACCCCGAGAATGGTAATTTAATAGAACTTGAAATTAAATATTCTAATAATTTGAAATACTGATTTTTTGATTTTGATGAGCAGCAAGCTGTAATCATCAAAATGAAAACAAAAAAGTCTGGAAATATTTTACTTTATGTCTAATAAATCTAGAATATATTTGTTTTACTTTTTGAATTAAATTACAGAAAAAAAAAAAAAAATCTTTCATGATATTCTAATTTATTGAGATGAACCTGTATGCTTACCAGTAGGTGGCGTCTTCGAGCTAACAAAGCATGCTTGAAGTTGTTGTTCATTCTAAAATACCCCTTTGTCGTCTCCTTATGAAAAGAAGTTTTGCCAAATCCAAAATTAGCAAGACCAAGTATATTTTATCCAAAGTTTACCTCTGGAGTCAGCTTGAGGAGCTGATAGAAAACCCTGTGAAAATGTTGTATACATAATGTATGTTCATACACTTGTTTATTGTTGTTTATAGTTATTTTGTCATTTTAAATAAAAAAATAAATAAATAAATATGACCGACAGTAGGGTATTTTTTAAATATAATAAATATTAATAGGGGGATGATGTGACATTTTGACTTTTCAGTTCTTCGCTCCGCTCACTTTGTCAAAATATTCAATAATCCTGTGGATGAATCTTGAACCATCCTCTATCTTGCCTACCATGAAAACTTCAATAGTCAAAGACAATCGGAAAAGAGATTTTTTGTGCAATTGCCAATCAAGATAAACCTCAAATATTCTACTATCCCTATAGAGGATCTTGATGGTGCTATTGCTATACTGTGACCAGATTTCTCATGGAGGAATATGGGACGGGATGGACAGGCACCCCATTTCACATTTTTCATTGATATGAGAAATTTTATTTCATGATAATGATATATATCATTAAGTAATTTTTTTTTTATTTAAAAATGAACAAAGAAGCTAATTACAAACAATAGGACAAATACGATAGAGTTCCAAATGAAATAAACTACGTTTTTCAGGTAGGCTACAGTAGGTTTATTTAACATGTATACATTTATTTAACATCTTTTGTTTGATTAACATTAATGACAGGTATTTTAGGCTGCTGTCCCTTTAAAACTGAATGCTAGAATTTCCTGACACATATCTGGTTTTCACCGAGCTGTATACGTTCACTTAAGCCATAACATCTCAAGCCATAATTGACTGTATTTACGTGAGATACTTCCACATGATGGGCATTTTGACAACTGTGTCTGTATTTGACCATGCAGGCACAAAGAGAACTGAATTGGGATTGCACACTGTCTGAGAGCGCGCTTCTGGTGTGTATCATTCAGCTCGATACCACATTGAGTTCTTTTTTTTTTCACAACTTACTGCACATAATAACTTGATAAACTCTTTTTGAAGTTTCTCGTTTAATGTACACATACGGTTCTTTGTATTTGTACTAATAAAGTGAGATTAAATACATAAAGTATACTTGTGTAATTTAATATAGTTAATTATTACATGTTTGCATATAATTCTGAGATTGCATTTCACTGTCCTCATTTTGAGGAATACTGAATGTTTTTGTGCAAATGAGATGAGTAAATGCATGTTCACATTTAGACTAGAACTACAATAACCATCATGTTTACACAGCGCACTCAATACCTCTGCACTTTATTTCTCTCAACATGGGGACAGGAGAGCTGTCAGTCAATAAATGTGAAAAAGTAACTTGCGTTACTTATTTGAAAAAGTAACTTAGATATTTTGTTTGGCCAGAGGAGAACTGGCCCACCGACTGAGCCTGGTTTCTCCCAAGGTTTTTTTTCTCCATTTTAACACCTGTTTGCCACCTGATGTCACCTGTTGGAGTTTGGGTTCCTTGCCGCTGTCGCCTTTGGCTTGCTTAATTAGGGACACTTGACATTGGATATTCAACAGTGTTTTGATCTGCCTGCATCGACACCATTGTATGCGAACTGAACTGAGCTGGATGATGACATCACTGTTTACTCCAGTGCTGATATAGATAAATTAACTAAATTAATAACTATTGATTCTTACAACAGAATGAATCAATACTGAATTTACTTAAGCTGGACAATGACACCATTTTCTTTAAGAGCTGCTGTGCAGCCAAAAATTATAAACCAGTTATCACTGTAAAGCTGCTTTGACACAATCTGCATTGTAAAAAGCGCTATATAAATAAAGGTGACTTGACTTGACTTAATGCATTACTTTACTAGTTACTTGAAAATGTAATCTGATCACGTAACTCAAGTTATTTGTAATGCGTTACTCCCCAAACTGGTGATAACACAAATCAAAAACCTTACATACATAAACAGTTCTCATGATATTTCGGCCCCCTTTACACCTGGCATTAATGTGTAAATGTAAAGGGACAGATCAATGAAACCACATACGGCGATGGTCAGGGACAGACACAGTGTAACTGTACCCTATTACACCTATACGCCATTATTTAATCCTCTATGTGTAAAGGTTTTAATGAGAGAGAAGTACTAGTTAATCTACCCAGGAAAATTCCTAGTGTTAAATTAACACTGCTCGGTGTCTCCTGGGGTCCACTCTATAGAGTGTTAAAAACTAACACTGAAGCAGTATTACAGTTAATTAAATAATTAAGTCATTAATTAAGTGATGATTAACCCTCTGGGGTCTGAGGATTTTTGGGGCCCTGGAGAAGTTTTGACATGCCCTGACATTTGTGCTTTTTTCAGTTGTTCATAAACATATTAATGGAAAAGGTGTCATTACACTGTATTCAGCATGAACTAGGCTACCATAATATTTGAGGAACATGTATGTACATGTTTGTATTTTTGAAGGAATAACGTTTATGCGTGGTTATTGAAAAAACAAAAAAACTTAAGTCACTGAAATACGGCCACAAAATAAATACAAAATATGTGTTCACAAGACTTCTGGGTATTGGAGATTGTAGACTAGAGTTTTTGCTTCAAAATGATGTAAAAATTATCCAGCCTACTCATTCATATAAAACAATATATTGATTTAAATTTTGTAAGACACTTTTTGTCAAGAAACATAGTATGCATTTAGGCGTGAATCTTCATGAATAATGCTGTGATTCACACCTGAGAAGACAAAAACCTGCATAATGACCTGAATAATGACCCGCATAACGAGCCCTTTCAGTCAGGTAGGCTATGTGAAAAAACCCTCTGTGATCACGCTGATAACAAGAATACGTTAATATAATGTCCACTCTTGACAAAAAAACATAATTTTTGTGATCTCATGCATGCATGTATTATTGCACATCATGTGAAGAAAATTTTGTATAGGCCTATGTTAAATTACAGTACCAGTCAAAAGATTGGACGCATTACTATTATAATGTTTTTAAAAGAAGTCTCAAGTCTCAAACCAAATAATGGTTTTCTATTTTAATATACTTTAAAATATAACGTATTTCTGTGATGCAAATCGTCTGAACATTCATGTTACCTCTATGGCATTTCATATAGGCTATTATATTTGTTATATTTTATAGCCTAAATGTTAATGTGCAGTTGACAAACTATACATCATTAAAAAGATCTAAGACTCAAGCTTCACATTTTGACCTCTGTTTTACTCTTATAGTGACCGTAATTTGTTACGCATAGGCTATGCGTCAGGAGTTATGAATATGAAAAACAAAGTCGTTATCTTTGACAAAACAACATCCATCAGGGCTTTTAGCTTAAAAGCATGCACATTTGGAGAAATATTGATGGATTCTCATGTTTATGTCAATTTTCTATACAGAGGAGTAATATTTATTCAATATTTATTGTCATCACTATGAGCGCTGGATACTGTGTTTTCAATTCATACTTGCAGCCGGAGGGTGCTCTGTGCACATTTAGTCCACAAATGACTCGTTAGAAAAAAAGGCATACCATGTGACATTCCAGGAACTAACAGAGGCTTCCAGAGATCGCTAACCATGGCTATAACATGCAGATAAACACTTTTGAAGATAATAAATACACGATTGCGACGATGTATACATGTATTGCCTCAGAATTTGCGTCTGAATAGCGCTCGCTCCGTGGGCGTGGCCTCATTACCGGATAATGAGCTGACTCACGGATGTCTGACATGTCTCTATTTTCATACAGATTACATAAAGAGAGAATATTTGTTTTCGATTTGACTTACACAATTTAAAACCTGACATTTCAATGTTTCTTTAGACATAAGTCTCATTTTTTTTTTGTGATTAGTATTCACTAAGTTACAGTTCATTTTCTGAGAACTATCAGATTGGACTTCGTTCAGAGGGAGACGACTGATCACACATCATGTTAGTTTTCTTTATTTTGCAAAAAGCACAACATTTTGTTTTTACTCTGAGTGTACACAAATAAAAGAAGATATTTCACAGATTAAAATGGAGTATAACTCTTAATTGTATGTGCAAAATTGATGGAGTATTTTGAGTCTCTTTCATACTGATAAGCACCTGCTATTAACAAGCAGAATCCCTGAAGGAAAGATGAACAAGAGAAACACAAGAACTGCAACTGACTTCCAGCCACAGCCTTAGATGAAATCAACTGAAGATAAAAAACACTGAATCTCTCAAGATCTCAGCAGAGGATGATTAAACAACTCCACAAACAGCATTACCAGCTTCACTTATTACTAACCAGATTGACTTTATTTCTGTCATATGTCTACAGAAGTTCTTATTGAGAATTAAAGCTGCAGTGTGTAAATTTTAGCGGCATCTAGCGGTGAGGTTGCGAATTGCAATATAGAGAAGCTACGGTGGCCAACACAGGACAAAGATGTCATCGTCTGAGACAGAAATTCACTTTTAAACAAAATTCACTTTTACATGGTGTTTGGACATAAATGTGTGTTGGCAGTGTGTCTACACAACCACCCTATAATGATAAAAATCCACCCAGTGTTTTTTTTTTTTTTTTTTTTTAAATCTCCATAAATCATAAGCACTTTCTCAGATCAAGCCATTCTCAGGTTCTTGGCAAAGTGACGTAATTTTGCAAAGGCCCGTCCCACGACTCTTAACGGACACTGCCGTTTTAGCATAGACCCACCCTGAGTGAGCTGTAAACAGTCCGCCATTGTTTTGACGTCGGAGCAGATGTAGACAAGAATGTCTCCTAAGTGACTGAGGTGTTTTGTTGTTGGCTGTAAGAATGAACATAGTCATCATTTGACTGCTATGTTCAGTAGTACATATGAAAGCGCTATATTAATGCATCATTCATTCATTCATTCATCATTTACTCCCGACAGCCGAGCCGCTGAAGACGCAGTTGATTAACTTTGTTTTTTGAGGGGAATGCGCCCCCCGATCTTCCTAAATGTGTTTATGTTCGCGCGAATCACTTTACATCAGACTGCTTTCTAAACGAGGGACAGTACAAGGCAGGTTTTGCTAAAAAGTTGTTCCTGAAGAATGGATCGGTACCAACTGTTCGTGATCCAGCTTCATCTCCAGAAGGAGTATAATTTTTATTTATTTATTTTTTTAATATATATTTATTTATTAACTGCTCGTGCTCAAACGCGGCAAGTCGGAGCCAGTTGCGTTTACAGTCGGTGTTTAAATTCCGTGGGTAAGTATTTAAAATTGGTCCAGTCGAAGGAAACACTCTTTGTGTCAAGTTCAGTCTTAGAATGTTTCAGCTAGTCAATAAGTTAAGAGTTAAGCTGATTTAACAATCTCAGAGAACATTGTTATGTCATCATTTCTTTTTAGAACATTCTCATTGTAATTCATAACCGGTCGATTATAATGAACAATGCATTAAGGTGATAGTCTTTTTACAAACTGTGTACGTTTTATGTACAAATAGTTATCGTTGTACCGATGTGTCTTCAGATCCTCCCGCTGCCATACTTTCCCCAAGGGATACGCTCAACGGTTGTCAAGGCAGTGCTCCACCTGTCTTGTGTCGACACGCCCCATGGAAAAGAGGGGTGGGGTGAACAGTAGCTCATTATCATTTAAAGTGCCATGCACCGAAATGGGTCGCTGTGAACAGAGCAGTTTTTTACAAAGGTAAAAAGGGTGCTGTTTTACACAACCATTGAGAATACCATACCAAAGTATGTTTGGTAAACATTTGGTAAACAGACATTTCAGGAATACCCTAAAGAATCATAATAACTTGTGGAAAATGGGCATTCGATGTCCCCTTTAACAGAGGCTTAGATGTTGATGTTTTAATGAAAGTGTTTCGTTTGAAGTCACCATTTTGGAGATCAGTGTTTGCTTTAGTTGGGCTCTTGACCCTTGACTTTTTCACATTAGTTTTTCTCTGGCTGCTGAAACAGTGTTTTATAAAGCACATTTGTTATGGCAAAAAAAAAAAAAAAAGCAAGAGAAAATGTGATTAGGTGATTTCAGTTAAATATTGATTATAAATAAACAATCATCATTGTTTATGTTTAGTAACCTGATTCAATCATTTAATCCAGAGTCTAATCCTTGATTAACTCCATGTGGTGTAATTATTATCATTTATTTTTTTACGGTTGATTATAGCAGCCCTCTGGTTCTACAGCAATTTGAGCTCCTGCAGCACTTACACACACAGACATGTGTTGCTGTGTAATTAAACTTTTAACTGGGATAGGAGAAAGTAATTTACCTTCCAAAATTTAAGATAATCAGTCCCTGGCTTGGTTAGAAATTTAGAAATATCATGGTCCATGCTCCTAATTCATGCATTTCATTCTGCCACTGATCTCCTTTAGAAAAGTCCTTAAAGGGGTCCTTGATTATGATTTTACTTTTTTAACTTTAGTTAGTGTGTAATGTTGCTGTTTGAGCATGAACATCTGCAAAGTTACAATGCTCAAAGTTCAATGCAAAGGGTGATTATTTCTTTTACAGATATCGCTTTTTAAGGACTACAACAAACGGCTGGCAACAAGCTTCTTCCCGGGTTGGTGACATCACAAACCCTAAAGTTCAGTAGCCCCACCCACTGATTCGAGCATGACAAGTAGTAGTAGGTAAATAACAGACATGACGCAAACACTGGTTCGAGATAAACATGCCTTTGAAGAGTGCAAAATGTTGTGCAGTGCCAGGTTGTGGAAAAACACAGTAGCTGCATTCGATTTGCAGAGAGCCTGAAATTAAAAAACAATGCTGTGCCTTCTATATTGGATCCGACAGGAACGGCGCAACACGCTTATGAGAGTAAAAAAGTTTTTACTGTGTCACTATTGCATTGTTACAGATCGTTTGATACGTACAGATTATGTGTACATGTCTAACCAAAATCACCAGTGACCAGTGATTTCTGATATGTAATGATTCATGTAGGCCTACAGTCAGATGTTTTTGTCTCAAAATTGTTTATTGTCAGCAAATCAAACCAGTGACTAAACGGTCAACTTCACATTGTTTCTCTTAGTAGGATGAAAATAATATGTTATTAAACTGATTAAATTATACATAAAAAGCGATCAAAGAACACTCCCTTTAAAATCGCTGGAACTGTCAATCAAACAGCGTGGGTGTTCTGGACTCTCGCCAAAACTCCCATTAGAATCAACAAATTATTTACTCTTATTTACATTGTGTTTGCACTGTTATGATGAAAGCATTCGTTAGTGTGCAGAAATCGAGTTACAATGACAAGATTACTGCATTCATGCACTCAACATGTACTGTATGTGATCAGCTACATGCTCATCACTGCAACCTTTCTTGCCACGATCTAAATATAATGCTATAATCAACATTTTTCACAATTAGTAAGCCTTGGGAACCGTAATAGTAAAAACATGCTAAAAGTTTGAGAGAATTCCACACGTAATACTTAGCTATTTCCATATGCAAAGATGTTAGCCAATCACAGCAGTGGGCGTTTACACTGAAGTCTCACAGTTAAATTATGACAATTTTTGATGTAAGAATCATACTAACATTATAAGTGCACCCCAGGAAACATTATAAAATAATAAAATAATGCAGTTCATGCCCCTTTAAAGTCCAATGTAGCCAAGCTAACTACATTTAGTCATGATTATGGTTTTAAATACCCACAACAAAATGTTCCCTTTGTCTTGTGTAGCCTCGTTTTTTTTTTTTCTTTCTTCATTTTAACAGATTGACAAGATGATAGGAACATTTTTAGAGACTTAATATCTTTTATTTTGAGACATTGAATGCCTTTGTTTGGCAATATGATAATAGTGCATAGGACTACATAAAGAACTTTTCAGAGAAAACCAAAAGACATTTTTAGATCTGTTGTCAGGCCAATAACGCATTTAAATAGTGAACACAAAAACAAACCAAATTATCAGCAAACTTTAAAACAACAGACTGACCAAATAATTAGATTAGTGCTCAATATACTAGATGATTGTTTATATTATCACAATCTACTGAAAATCAGCCTTTAAAAATCATGTTCTAGCTTGAGCTCTAAACTGCAAAATATCATACTTTTAATATCTCTGCCTTGTTTTCCAGAAAATCTTTAGGACAAGATATATTTACCTGTTTAGGAAAAAAGTTTGCATTATTGTTTTGCTTACACAAGTTAACAAGTTAAAAACTTCTGCCAGTGACAGAAGACAAATCACCATCCAATACAGATTTTCTAGTTTTCATTTTAACACAGTTTGGTTATCAGGAAAATATATCTTGTTTTATGAATGTGTATGTTCATAGGTACTGCCAAAGAATGTTTTTCTTTTTTTTTTTTTTGCAACTAAAGCAAATGATTCCTGACAGTCTTATGGCCAATAAGTGCTGATGACTTATGTGTGAGTTCAAAAGTTTGGTTTGTGTTTCTTGACTTCCACCATCAGATGATGGAGGTTTATGAGCTCAGAGCGCACTGCCAGACTGCGGAATGTTGGCTGGGAGAGGACCTTATGGAAACCATGATAGTACTGGATGAGCTGGGTCAATGCTCCCTAGTGAACACAACCAAACAAGAATACATAACACATTTAAATAAATAAAAGTAATAACTTCATTGTTACACAAATGATCAGGAGACTCATCTCATGGGGTTGTACCTGAATTATGCTGGTTCCATTTTTAAAGTTGGTGAATGAACGCATCACATCCTGACTCAGGGCCTCCACAGACTGCTTCCATGTGCTGGAGAAACCCCGCACCAACTGAGTGATACGAACTGACAAACAGATATAGGCAGACAGATTCTTAAAAAGATGCAGATTTGTGGGTCAATGGACACCCAAGACCTCTGTGGGTGTTTCTGGGAGCATCCTTTGAAGGAAACATTGTAATATGATTCATAAATTTGGGGACAGGATGATTTTTTTTTTTTAGTTTTGAAAGAAGTCTGTTCACCAAAGCTGCCTTTATTTGATTGAAAATATGGTAAAATAATAAAGGCACAATATGTAATTTTCGCCAATAGAGGTCGCTTATTCAAATCAAAGGCGTAGCTCGGTGGCTGGTATGATAGACTTGTTGCACTATGCAGTAATCTAGATTGATATTAAAATATATTAATAAAAGCTGGATGACTTATGTTGCTAAATGACATGCAATAAATTAAAAAAATATATTGTATGATGGAGAAAGCTCTCTGTGATTATGCTATGTTAGCCTCTTGACAATATGGCGTTGTCTCTGAGGCATGGTAAAAACATGGTACTCGTGGTAAATCAATAAAACAAGCGTTTCAAACAATAAGACTGTGTTGAGCTATATAACAATGATTCATTTTCTGTTGATTTTATTAGACAGTTGCTCACCTGTCTAATAAAACACATAATATATTAAAGTGTCATTGGTGAATCCATGGTTTCTACAAAAGTAAAACTGGAAATCGAGGATATGAAGTCACTGACAGGTGACACAATGACACGGTCCGTTACACTGGTTAAAACTGCTGATTTCTCTGGATTTAAACATTGTTGGAAATTTTTGGGATAATGTAACAAAATATATAACATTGTTGTAGTGTTTTTTGGATATTTTAATCTAAAAATTTTACATATTGTGCCTTTAATATCATTTTAAATAATTGCTTACTATTTTAATATATTTTAAATGTCTTCTTTTTGTGATGGTAAAGCTGAATTTTCAGCAGCCAGTCTTCTCGAGTCTTCAGTGTCACACGATCCTTCAGAAATCAGTCTAATATTCTGATTTTAAGAAACCTTTATTCTTATTTGTATTAGTTGAAATGGTTGTGTTGCTTAAACTGTAGAAGTGTGGACGTGTTTTTTTTTTTTTTTTTTTTTTTTCCCAGGATTTTTCTGATGAACAGCATTTATTTGAAACAGGAATATTTAGTAACATTATAATGTATTTACTGTCATTTTTATTTAAATTTGAATTTAATTTAATTTAATTCATCCTAGCTAAAGAAAAGTATTAATTTCTTTCAAAACCACAAGAACAAAAAGAACAACAACAACAAAAGAAACATTTGACTTGTAGTGTTAGTTTTGAACAGTGTTAGTGAAGCTACTTTTAAACCGTAATAATGAGATGATTTAATTAGTGATGAGGTGATGACATAATTCTTTGTAATTTATCTGACTCTACTAGGAATCTCTACTAGGATGACAACACTAAACAGCATTTGAACAGAAAACATACACCAGTTACAACCAGTCAAACAAGAAAAAAATAATTTATACTAAAGAGTATAAAATATTTCTATTTGACAAAATATATGTAAAATTATTGAAATAAAGGGGGCAATTGGATTTAATGATGATGGCGATGCAGATATTACACACCTTAGCTTAAAAAAAAAAGTATCTAGGCCCTTTTGGGTCTGATGCAGAAAACTTTGAGATAATTGCTAGATCTTTCGAATGGAAACTTTACACTGCATCTTGGATGGACGCTATGGAGACTCCATCAGCGTATCCGGCATCTGAAGCATGTTTGAAAACACTCCAATCTGATTGCTTGACAACAGTCCATGACATCATTAGCGACCGCCCGGAAGTGTAAGAGGGGACCCGTAGCACGTCATCAGTTTTTTTGTCTTTAGGTGCCATTTGTTTCGTCAACGCGTGGTGAAGACAGGATCATAGAAAATCCTAGCAAGCATTTTAGGAAGTGTGTGCCTACGTGTCCCAGGTCCCATGGTGGTGCTGCAAGCCTACTAGGCAGATCTGCTAAAAAAACTTGGATAAGAGCCAGGGACTGTCCCCTGAAACGGTTGCTAAACTGCGCAGCACCACGGATCTAGCTCTGTGGCAGGTGTTTCCTAAAAGCTGTGTCAGGTGAGGAAAGGCTGTCACAGCCTGGCCATTTTTCCATAGAGCTTAATATCCATAACGTTAATATTTCCATCATGTTGGAAAAAACTCATCAGAATAATTTCTGTTGATCTTTTGTATATTTTTAGTTAAAGCTGTTAAGTTATTAAGCAAAATCTCATGTGGGTTTTTTCCTTTGTGTTTTATATAATGACCACTAGGATGTGCTCTAGGCATATTTTTCCATTGAGCTCTACCTTTGGGGCTAAAGTAGCCCACTGGGGAGGAAGGAAGTTTCCATTGAGGCCAGGCTTCCCCTTCTATAGGGGTATAGAAGCTAAGGGATCTTCTATTTTTGTGAGAGAGAATGGTTTAGGGAATGCTACGACGTGAAGGTGTAACGAGTGAGACAAATCAGACACAATTATTTGTTATAGTTAAACAATAATTGTTTAAAGCTCACTCTGGGGTTTGTCCCCCATCCCCCAAGAAGTTCTCAGTTACAAGTTTTCTTGCGCCAAGGAATGTTGGTTGCCACATGGAAGAGCAGAGAAGAGCAGAGACAAAGAGACACACAGAAAACCTGCATCTTTCCTGCATCTTTCCCACAGAAAACAGACTTTCCTGCATTAATTTATAGACAGACTGTTCTATAAATTAACATGCATATCCCCAGGAAATGGTATCCATTATTACTATTTGTTGTATTGTACTCAGTATTGTATTCACATGTTTTATGATACATTTAAGGTAACTTCAATTATGCCATGTTTAGTGTCTATGGGTTTGTATCGAGAAGATTTAAATGCTTGTGTATATGATATGTTGATACATGTGCAACACATCAGTATTACAAGAATCTTTAATAGTTCCTCTTCAACAACTCAGCCATTTTAATCACGCTCGGTCGTAAAAGCCCATAGAGGAATTTTGCCGCTCGGAGATCCTACCCATTTCGTTGGTCAGGTCAACCCTTAGGGGTGTGACTTCTCCCAGAGCTTAAAGCCAGCACGCAATGCTCCTCCCTCTCTCTTACTTTTCCGACAACACAGCGACTGCAGGGGCTGCCTGTGGGCCTTTGGGCCTGCCCTGCCCCCAACCATGTGCTTGACTAGGAGAGGGAGAACTCTTTCCCCACTAAGTCAAATTAACAGCTCAAGTTTTTTCATATGTCTTCGACCAATGCAGAAGATATTGGTTACAACTCCGGACCGAATCATCAAGGATTTCTCCTCAGCCTGCAGATCCGATGCTCCTCAGCCTAAAGGCATTTTGCAAGTATCGTACATTTGAACACTAAACAGCGATTTAGTATTAATTTGTAAACCACCTGTGTCAGCTAAGGTGCTTTATTACTGAGGAAACTGATGATTCTTTTCCAGATTGTCTTTGACTTTTTCCCATAGCTCCATTTCCGGTCCCACTTCCGGTTCAACTCTATCATTGTTCATTTTTACCTACGTATGTGTGTGATCTGCGTGTATGTTATGTGTTTGTTAGTTTAGTTATGTGTTTGTGAGTTAGTTAATAAAGCTTGTGCACAATACATGTTTGGTTCTGACTCCGTCTGCTAATAAATTGCCTCTTTAATGATTGATATCTTGACTACATGCTCTGAGTAGTACTGTACAATAAGAATGTTGTTTCCATAACCTGGAAATGAACATTTCTTAGAATTAATAAACAATTAACACTGAGTGTTTACTGGACGAACAGGTTAATTGATTGTAATATTAATGTAGCCACATCAACTTAATCTGATTACCTGATTCACATATTCATAATCATAATTAATAATCATAATGAGTTATGAATAATTATTAATATTTCCCTTTTGAGTTAATTCGCTACAAAGGGGATGAAAAAGAAGGGGAACGAGAGACTGTCTTGTTGCCATGCTATTGGGTCTGCTTACACATCTCCTTCAGACAAAAAAAAGTTGATAGCATGTGTTATACTTCCGGGAGCTCCGCTAATGACGTCACGGACTGTCGCCAACCAATCAAATTGGAGTGTTTTCACACGTGCTTCAGACACCGGATACGCTGATGGCGTCTCCATAGCATCCATTCAAGATAGAGTGTAGAGATTTAGTATAGAGTTCCCCTTCTCAGGGAACCACGGTTAGTACTAACCTGAGACATTTTCAAACTATGGAAAAAATGGTTAAATTAATTTTTAAAGGGATAGTTTGCACAAAAATGAAAACTCTGTCATCGTTTATTCACCCTCATGTCATTTCAAATCCATAATACTTCTATTCATCTTTGGAGCACAAATTATATTTTTAATATGCTCTCATAATTTTTGTCCATCCATTTAAAGTCCACACAATAGAAATGTGAATCCGCTATTAAAAATAAATCATTCACCCGCCACCCGCCACCTGAACCTTTGATTTACTCTGATTTAGATATCCGCACCCGATCATCACATTACAATTATTTTTATATTCAGAGTTAAGCGGGATGATATGGTAACATACTACATTGAAGTAGGCTGCTTTTAAATGAAAATTTATTTAAAGTAAAAGTTCTTTGGCAAAATTACATTTCCTTAATTGCCTAAACAGAGGCTTTACTCCATTCAAACTTAAATTGGAATGTCACTGTTTCCATCACCGCAACTTTCTGAACACACACACAAGAAGTTCAGCCCAAGCAAAGGCTGGATATAGGCTTTATTAGTTTATTGTCATATGGGCTACAGTGTTTCACAGCCGTTACATATCACATGGTCCTGGTTAACTACTTCACTAAAACGCTCCCACACAGTGGTTTTTTTTTTCCTCCCTTTTGTTTCGTTTTTAATTATCCTTTTTGGAAATTTCTCTCTGATCTGTTTTGCTTCCATTGCTGCTTAAAGGATTAGTTCACTTTAAAATGAAAATTACCCCAAGCTTTACTCCCCCTCGAGCCATCCTAGGTGTGTATGACTTTATTCTATCTGATAAACACAATCGGAGTTATATTAATAAATATCCTGAGTCATCCAAGCTTTATAATGGCAGTGAACAGGACCAACGAGTATGAAGCTCAAGAAAGTGCATCCATCCATTATAAATGTACTCCACACGGCTCCAGGGGGTTAATAAAGGCCTTCTGAAGGGAAGCGATGTGTTTGTGGAAGAAAAATATCCATATTTAACAAGTTATAAAGTAAAATATCTAGCTTCCGCCAGACCGCCTTCTGTATTCAACTTACGAATAAACTGTAACGCCTCTCGCAGTTCAAAACGCTTACACTACGTCCTATGCCTTCCGTATTCAGCTTATGAAAAAAGCCTAACTGACACTTAGGATGGCTTGAGGGTGAGTAAAGCTTGGGGTAATTTTCATTTTAAAGTGAACTAATCCTTTAAATAAGTGGACCCCAAAACTAGCTAAACGAGCCTGCAAATTAGTGCCTGACAAAAAATTAAGTTTTCAACGTTAATATTTCCATCATGTTGGAAAAAACTCATCAGAATAATTTCTGTTGATCTTTTGTATATTTTTAGTTAAAGCTGTTAAGTTATTAAGCAAAATCTCATGTGGGTTTTTTCCTTTGTGTTTTATATAATGACCACTAGGAGGTGCTCTAGGCATATGTTTTACTTGATTGGTTTCCCTGAAGAGACGTACACTATATTGCCAAAAGTATTGGGACACCCCTCCAAATCACTGAATTCAGGTGTTCCAATCACTTCCATGGCCACAGGTGTATAAAATCAAGCACCTAGGCATGCAGACTGCTTCTACAAACATTTGTGAAAGAATGGGTGGCTCTCAGGAGCTCAGTGAATTCAAGCATGGTACCGTGATAGGTTGCCACCTGTGCAATGAGTACATTCGTGAAATTTCACTACTAAATATTCCACGGTCAACTGTTAGTGGTATCATAACAAAGTGGAAGCAATTGGGAACAACAGCAACTCAGCCACGAAGTGGTAGGCCACGTAAAATCACAGAGCGGGGTCATCGCATGCTGAGACACACAGTGCGCAGAAGTCACCAACTTTCTGCAGAGTCAATAGCTACAGACCTCCAAACTTTGTGTGGCCTTCAGATTAGCTCAAGAACAGTGCGTAGAGAGCTTCATGGAATGGGTTTCCATGGCCGAGCAGCTGCATCTAAGCCTTACATAACCAAGTGCAATGCAAAGCGTCGGATGCAGTGGTGTAAAGCACGCCGCCACAGGACTCTAGAGCAGTGGAGACGTGTTCTCTGGAGTGACAAATCATGCTTATCTGTCTGGCAATCCGATGGACGAGTCTGGGTTTGGCGGTTGCCAGGAGAACGGTACTTGCCTGACTTCATTGTGCCAAGTGTAAAGTTTGGTGGAGGGGGGATTATGGTCTTGTTTTTCAGGGGTTGGGCTTGGCCCCTTAGTTCCAGTGAAAGGAACTCTTAATGCTTCAGCATACCAAGACATTTTGGACAATTTCATGCTCCCAACTTTGTGGGAACAGTTTGGGGATGGCCCCTTCCTGTTCCAACATAACTGCTCACCAGTGCACAAAGCAAGGTCCATAAAGACATGGATGAGCGAGTTTGGTGTGGAGGAACTTGACTGGCCTGCACAGAGTCCTGACCTCAACCCGACAGAACACCTTTGGGATGAATTAGAGTGGAGACTGCGAGCCAGGTCTTCTTGCCAACATCACTGCCTGACCTCACAAATGCGCTTCTAGAAGAATGGTCAAAAATTCCCATAAACACACTCCTAAACCTTGTGGAAAGCCTTCCCAGAAGAGTTGAGGCTGTAATAGCTACAAAGGGTGGGCCAACTCCCTATTAAACCCTACGGATTAAGAATGGGATGTCATTAAAGTTCATGTGCATGTAAAGGCAGGCGTCCCAAAACTTTTGGCAATATAGTGTACATTGCTGATAAAAACAAAAGTATAAGAGTGACACACGTTTGTTGTGTTACTGTGAAATGGGAGTTCTGTGTCTTTATTAAAATCAACACAATAATGATTTATCTCATCCACCCGTGACCCACCTGCAATTAATTGGAATGTTATTTTAATTGGAATGTTACAGCGATCCGTGCATCACTACCACACAACCCAAATTTTCAAGCTTCGAAAAGTACATAAAGACATGGCTCAACCATACATGCTTGAGAACTAATCTTATTGGTTTGTCAAGCAAGTGTGAGCTTTTGTTTATCATATTTGATGAACTCATCAAATCATCTATGCATGTGCGATAATCAAGGTTTATATGTGAATACAATCCTAAATTAAATCTGTTCGTCATATAAAATGATCATGTCTGTTCAGAACACTTGATGGATTACTTTTACCACGTATTTATGTACTTTTTTAAGCTTGAAAGATTTTGCGGCATGGACTTTGGATGGACAAAAATGATGAGAGAACATAAAAAATATCTTCATTTGTGTTCCAAAGATGACAAAGACATAGGTTTAGAACAACATAAGAGTGAGTAAATAATGAAGGAATTTTTGGGTGATGAATGAATCACATGATAAAAGATAAAAAAATAAAGCAGTGCAATTTAAACCTTAACAGTGAAAACAAGGCAGCTCCAGCACTTACCTTCATCATTTTTGAGTTTTTCAAGTTGCCCTTTCTCTATTAGTGCCTCGCTCTCCTTTACAAATGCAATCATCCCTCCAAACGGAGATGAAAGAATCTCCTCTATAAACTCCTATAAAATTACACATCAAAACACAATGGTTACTCACATTACAATAAGGAAAGCAATATCCTACTTCAAAACAGCTGCCAGTCTGAACCGGTAATTAGTATCCCAGAATGTACCTGTGTTCTTGCCAGTAGGAGCTGCTGAAAGCCCTCAACCTCTTTACTGTCATCAGCTGCTCTCTCCTTTATAACACACACACAAAACATATCATCATGATGCATTCTGGTAATGAGTCCTAACCGTTAATAAATGGACCATGGTGTGGTATGTGATTAACCTCACCATGAGCACACCAAGCATCATGTCATAGTTGTTGATGAGGAAGATGAGCTGGTCTCGTCTAGAAGGAAACTCAGCCGCCATTTTCAGCACAAAATTCTCCACCTCAATCTGGAAATCATATTTATGTCACATTTCAATATGAGCCACTTCACCGTTCGAGGAAAGAGGGGTTTCTGTTCTGCTCACCTGCAGCTGTCCGAGTAGTGTGTTGGTCCTCTCGTTGGGAAAGGTTTGATTTATGCTGACAATAGCAGAGGAGAATTCAGCATAACGGCGTGTGATCTACACAAACAAGAAGCAAAAACAGATGGTTTATGCCACATATACGTAAATGTGCATTCATTTCATACTGTACATGGACAGAGCACAGCACATGTAAGTCTCTAAAAATATATATATTTTTTCTATAAAATTGAGCATCGTTTTTAGGAGGCAATTGTACACTACTCAGTGAATGCAGCTGAATCATAAAGTTTTCCTGAAAAATATTGTGGAACGTATGAAGATAACTTTTTTTCTGTTTTCCTGAGGGAGCCATTAATTTAAAAAAAAAAAAAAAAAAAAAAAAAAAAAAAATTATAACTTTCTTAGTTTTTACTGAGATGCAGTTTCATATATCAATACATTTAATAAATATATGGTAGGAAATAAAAATAAAAATGATTAAAATGGAACAATTGTTTCATTTTCAAATCTAAAGACAACATGAGCAAGATGAAGAAAGCAGTTAATAATAATAATAATTGAAGTGGTCTAGTTGTGAACGTACAAATGCTTGCACTACCAAAAAACCTTTGGAAACCCTTTTTTTTTTGAGTGTGGCATTTCAGCATGTGTTTGTGTATGAGGCTTCGTACATAGTGTGGTCTGGTGTCCAGTACACCTAGTTTCTGAGGGTCAGTGTTTCGAATGCTCTGGATGTTCATCTCCAAAATGAGCTCAAATCTCGGCCACAACAATTCTAGCACAGCCTCCCAGTACCTGCACAATACACATACAAAAACAAAAGCCATTTATAAAGAAAACACACAAGTGTCATGAAACTCTTGACTTGGCAGGTAATGCTGAGGAGCAGAGAGGTCTGTGGGTGATCTGAGATCAAATTTCCAGATCCCAGCACCTTGTTTCTCCTCATCATTTAAAGTAGAGATGAAATGGAAGTAGTGACTGATCATTTCTTCTTTATTGTGATGTACATCAGAGTGAAGCAGATTATCAAAAAAGAAAAAAAGTTGTTGACTTGATTTTATTATGTGGATGTGGCACTCAAAAAATGAGGCAGAACAGAATGTGAGTTAGCAGTCGACTGTAAGAGAGGGGCAGGGTTTAAATATATTTATTACCAGTCACAAAATTCTCATTAAAAAGTCAGCGTACTGAAGCATGTGACATTCATTCAAAAAAAGCCAAACCAAATATTTTGTAATTGCAATGAGAAACACGTCAGGGTTTCAATATAGATGCTAAAGGGCACTTTTTATGTCTGTATAGCGAAAAGGTCTTGACTAAAAGTCTGCAAAAATCTTGGACATGCAACATTTATAGGACACAGAGTGAGAATGGGTTGAAAAAGGTCACACTTATGGTCCATTTGGACCCCATATTGAAAATAAATATTATATAAAATATTATATAAAAAATATGTTGTTTTTTTATTTTTCATTTTTCAATAAAATCAAATCTGGCATAAATCTGAAAATTTTCACAAAGAAATGAAGGCCTGGTACTAAAACACAAATGCAATGTGGGAAAAAATATGCTTACTCACACACAAAAACACACAGGTGTGACTGCAACAGAGCATTTGTATAAAATTTGGCAAACAAAATCAGCCACAAATGCTGAACAAAAGCAGATATGAAGGGGTGAGACTTACACACACACACACACACACACAAACACAAACACTTTCGCATACACGCGCACATGCACACGCGCACGCGCACACACAACACCTGCTAATTTCTGCTTATTGCTTTTGTTTTATTTACATATTTTAAAAAAATTATTAAATAATAATTATCTTGTGCTAAAGTTAATGATTTTTTACATTTGGTTTATTGAAATAATTTGTGGATACAATCTGACTCTTAATTTTTTGGACTATTGGACTATTTTGGACTATTAAACAAAAACTTGAACTGAATTGAGCTGGATGCTGACAACACTGTTTTCTGCAGAGCTGCTTTATAGCTTGCAACATTGACACTGCTATATAAATAAAGGTGACTTGAAGTTAAAAAATATTAAAAATAAGATCAAAATTAGCTGCGAGCAGCAATTAAAGGGGCCAAGCAACACAGAGGCAGAATGAGGAGCTAAAAATCAAGGCAACAAGCATCAGAACAACTGCAAAAATGAGTAAAGACATGTGGAGCCCACAAATATAATCACTTGTAACGTAATATAATTGCTTATTAGTTTTAACCAATAGGTGGCACTGACACCAAATTGATCTGGTGTGGTCAGTGTTGAGTGACAATTACAGATAAAGTTTGGTGTCAATATGTCAAATCTTTCCAGAGATACAGCCTGAGATGCATTTTGGCATTATGACATCAAATTTGTTTCAAATCCGACTATGGCAAAATTGGTATCTATGCCCTCAGCATGACCCAGGGAATCTATTAGGACCCGTTTCATTACAACACGCATGCTGCAACTAATCTAAAGAGACCAGTCTCATGAATTTTGGTCAAACTGTTGAGAGTTTATAAGCAAAAAAAAAAAAAAAAAAAAAAAAAATATCTCTTGTTATCTCATATCTCTCTTGGCACTGTGCCAAATCTGTACAGGTACCCTCAGGTCATGGTTGTCATAACACACCAAATTTAGTCAGAATACGCTAAAGCGTTACGGAGATATAACATCACGTCCTTTTTGCCTTGTTCGTCATATTTGTTCTCATGTTAATCTAGAATGGTTTAACAAATTGACATGAATACCAGGTTTTTTTTTGTAGGCATGGTCTGGGGATGATCTGATTTAATTTTCTTGTAAATCGGAGCAACGGTCTATGAGGAGTCTGAAAAAGTAGGTTTTTGAAGAAAATCAAAATGATAGACAGGAAGTTTGGCCGACTATGACAAAACTAGTATCTATGTTCTTGGCATGACCCAAGGTATCTATTGAGACCAGTTTCATTACAATAGGCAAAATTATATAATATTTTTTAAAAATTTCATTATAATTCTTGACCACAAGGTGGTACAGCCCTGAAGCTTTTTAAGTACCTTCAGGGTATGGTGCCAATGACACCCAGTTTCGTAACAATAAGCCAATGCATTTGTAAAATATAGCATTTTACAACAAAATTAAAAATGGCTGATGCCCAAAATTGCTGATATGGGAAAATTGGATATCATTTGACTCAGTATGCTATACCAAATCTAAAGAGACCAATTTTTGGTGTGTTGTGATTTTTAGACAAACCGTTCTTAAGTTATAAGCAAAAATAGCCATTTTTCATATCTCCTGACCACTAGGTGGCACTGCACCAAAACTGTGCAGGTAACCTAGGTCATGGTTGTCATAACACACATCAAGTTTGATCAGAATATGCTAAAGCATTGTGGAGATATAGCCTTACATTCATTTTGGCATACTCTTTGGCATGATCCTATTCATTTTCAATGGAGGACTGTCGATTCTGGTGACAGAATGTAGGCGTGTCAAGTGATGCAAGTCATTCACCAAAAGTTCAGGGGCCATATTCACAAAACATCTTAAAGCTAAAAGTAGCTCCTAACTTGCCGATTTAGGACAAACTCTTAAAAATAATGGGTGTGTCAGTCCTAATTTTAGGACTCCTAAATTTTGGCTCTAAGAGTATTTCACAAAGCATTTTAGCACTAAAACTAGCTCCTAAATCTGTGAAATGTTATGGGGCATTCACACCAGACGCGACTTGCGCGAATAAATCGCGCTATTCGCGCGTAGTTGGATGCTTGAACATTTTGAGTTTACTCGCTTCATTCGCGCGTGAAATTCACTTCACAACAGACGCGAATTCGCGTCATCAGAGGGGCTTCTGCCAGGCGGCTCCAGTCTCGTTTCTGCACGCTTCCTCTGAATAAACACATCAACTCGTCAGCGGGAAAGTAGTTGTAAAATACGGCGAATAAGCTCAATTTTAGCTAGCTTGTAGTCTCAATGTGTATATATATAGCTCAAATTGAGTAAAGAGTGTTTTTTTAAAACTTACCAGATTGTCCGACCTCCTCATTCACTTTCTTCCAAGCAAGATCCTTTTTATTCTTGTTTCTATAAAAGTATGAAGATGTATCGTACAGCGACGATAATTTTGTCCTCCATTGTTGTTTCGGATTTCTGCCTCCTCTCGCTACGTCGTAATCACGTCACTACTAGAGCAAGCTCCTGATTGGTTAACGCGGCGCGAATTTTCGCCATAGTTCAGATTTTTCAACTCGCGCGATTCGCGCAAATCACACGTTACGCGCGTCAAATGCCCGAAACGCTCAATTCGCGCCGCCTCATTTACTCGAATCATGCCGCAGGATGTCTATTCGCGTCTTTGCATTGACTTAACATTTAAATCACTCGCACTTAACGCTTCATTCGCGTCTGGTGTGAACGCACCATTAGGAGTAGTCAAGAGGACTCATAAGTCACTAAGACCAAATCACAAACAATTCTAATGGCCGTTGCCGCCAATCCGCCTCAGCAATCCACCCAAAGACACTGTACACCATTGAGTAGGGGTGTTCGATTCCAGGTTTTATGGAGTCGACTCCAACTCCCGACTCCCACTTTAGGAGTCGATGGAATCGACTCCTCGACTCTATTTACTATACATCAAAACAGGGTCATAAATAAGCAAAATGGCAGTCCTTACATACTTAATTTTTCCCCGGCACGAAGCCTTAAAATCCCCTCAAACAACACGCGTTTAGCGTGACTGTCCAAATCAGTCCAATTTAGTGATGACTTGATGAGTAGCTAACTGCTGATACCTAATTTTACAGAGAGAAAAGTAACGAAAAACATGAGGTCGAATATTATGTCAGAATTAAATTAACGAGAAATAAGATTCTTTATTAATCTCATTATAATGGTCATGTGATGGCGCTAACGTACATGATCATTGTCTTAAAAAGTGCTTGGACATGAGAGTTAAAGATACTTTAATACAATACATACAAAAATGCGTACAATAATGTACACTTATTGATGTGTTTACTGTTGATGTGAGTTTTTTTTTTTTTTAATTTATGGTTAGTTTAATGATTATGAACACCATTTTTCCAACCATGGAAAATCAAATCTATTTATAAGCTACCATCAATACTAAAGCTGGCACGGAGGTATGTATAATTACAAACTAAAGTCAATTTGACTGTTATCTATTTCTAAAGTAAGCTACATGTAGGATAATGTATGTAACAAAGTTTCTGTAACAGCTCTCTGACGCGATTCGTCATTGTCCAAATTACTCGCTTCATTTCGTTCACTCCTTGCTTCTAGTGCACTCAACTGCCATGCTCTAAATAGGAGAATCAGTGAACAAGTGAGCGATTTCGGACACAGCAACAGAGTCGACACCGAGAGTCGATTCCTGTGCTGGAGTCGATCCCGAATCTGGGGCTATTCAGAGTCGAGGAATCGACTCTTTTGGAGTCGACTCCCCATCACTACCATTGAGGCAATAGCGATAGAGCCTTGGGTGCTAAGCAGTGTTGGGAGTAACGCGTTACAAAAGTAATGCATTACAGTAACGTATTACTTTTTGCTGTAATGCAGTAGTGTAAGGCATTACTAATCAATTTTCAGTAATATTTTACTCGGTACATGTTCAGTAACGCTTGCGTTACAACACACTTTTAGCCCAAAATTTAATTGTTCAAAAAAAAAAAAACAAACAAAAAAAAAAAACAGCAAGACTGCGAGACATTAAAGGATTACTCCACTTTCTAATAAAAATGTCCTGATAATTACTCACCCCCATGACATCCAAGATGTCCATGTCCTTCTTTCTTCAGTCGAAAAGAAATTAAGGTTTTTGAAACAATCGGTCATTTTCTTTAAAAAAATGAAAATGTATATGCTTTATAGACACAAATGATCGCATCACAAGTGCTTCCACCAGACCGCGATTCCGTATTCTTCAAAAAGCTTACGCTGAATGTCCTACACCTTCCCTATTAAACTTACGGAAAAAACAGAATTGGCGCCATGTTCGTTCCGTAAGTTGAATAGGAAGGTGTGGGACATTCAGCGTAAGCTTTGTGAAGAATACGACCGATCGTTTCGCTAGATAAAGCCCCTTGAAGCTGCACTGAAACTGTAATTTTGACCTTCAACCGTTTGGGGCCAATTGAAGTCCACTATAAGGACATGGACATCTTGGATAACATGGAGGTGAGTAAATTATCAGGAAATTTTTATTAGAAAGTGGACTTAACGAATGAAAAATGCTGCAAGTAAGTTCTATTACCTGTTCGTGGTCAGTCAATAGCCGTGAGTGGTGTACAAGTTTGTAAATAAAGACTAAAGGACAGCTTCTGATATATTTTAGCGATTTATTTCATTCATCTCCCTCTCGCTGGTGTAACTTTGTACTGTGTGACGTGGTCCAATGAAGGCGTGTTTAGGGCGGGTTTTACAGGAGTGCCGCGAGGCTACTGGCCCGACAGTGGAAACACGGCATGATTTCGGCCTCTGTGCTCGCGCTGGCCAGTGGAAAAGTGGCTAACGGGTGAAGATGGCTGAAGAAGACTGTACATTCGCGAGATGGACGTATGCGCATTACTTCGACTTTGTCAGATAATCACTTTATACCTCTACCATACTTTTAACAGACTTGGAACAGTTTGTGATTCTGTCTGTCATCCTTTCTTGCATTGTCTTGAGCTTTCACTTTATAAGCTATATTGTTAGTAGCCTGGATAGCCCACAGTCATTATGCTACATCATATCGCCCTCTACTGGATGTAAAATGCTCTGCAGTACATTTTGTAATTTTAGAATGTTAAAGGGTCATGAAACCCCAAAACACATTTTCTACTTCTGTAGTTATTTTGGTGAAAGTAACTCAAAAGTAATACAGGAGTAATGTAATGCATTACAATTCTGAGACAGTAATATTGTAAGGTAAAGAATTACTTTTACATAACAGTAACAAGTAATCTATAATGTATTACAGTTTGAAAGTCACAGAATTTGGCAATTTTTGGATGAATAAATCAAAAGTAGGGCTGTACAATGAATCAGATATTGATACGGAATAGTGTCTGTGAATATTAAAGCTAAAAAAGCCTGCTATTGAAATCTGAAGTCTGTATGAATGAGCGCCGCATTTCGTCTACTACTACACATACTGAAGCACGCGTGACGCTCGCGATGATTTCAGTGTCTGCTGTCTCACTCACTATACATGAACTTCATCTGCAGAGCTGCTCTTAGAGTCACTTTATGAACATTTCACTGTTTAATTTGATAAAACTAACGACATTTGTCGTATCATATACACAGGAAGTCAAAGGTCTTCACGACCCTGTCAAAATAAGAGTTCGGAAAACTTGAAATAACAGAAATATTACTATTGTACAATAGAATGTATTTCGATTAACAGATATAATAATAATAATAATAATAATAACAATAACAACAATAATAATAATAATAATAATAACACTGTTTATTAAAACACACAAACTCAAAGGTCTTCATTGAAATGACAGAAATTGCACAATAAAATGTAGCCTAGCTACTTATTAATATTAATTTAAATAATTCAATTAATTTGATTACATTTTAACTAAATTGTTAGCTTTATGAACCGATTTGATTACATTTTTTAAATATATTTTTATTTGTCCTTACAATGTTTATATAGCTAATATATTCCCTGTACTCCTGACAGTAAAATATGCCAAAATAAAGGTCCAGAAAAAAAAAAAAGTGACATACTGTGACACCGCCAGAATCTTAAAAAAAAACGTGATACAGATTTTCGGTCAAACCACCCAGCACTACAACAGGTGCCTACGCACCTTCAGTGCTTAGCCCATAATAACATCGATTTAGCAAACAGATTGGATGACGATAATGTCCTGTTAAAAACTGTTTGGATTGTGAATGTTGCATTACTAGACAGAATGACAACTGTCCTCTTTACAGGTCTGTGTTAGTGATTCTGTATGTTTGCAGTGACAGAGGGACTGACTTGTCAAGCGCAGGGATGTTCCTCTTGGCCGTGATGGCTCTGAAGCGCAGAATGATGTGAATACAGAGAAACACGGCAATACTGTCATAGCAGTCTGACAAGTATGTTGACAGATTCTTCTACAGATAGAGAAAAGAGAAAAAAACAACAAAAACAAATGGAATGGGAGAATGTCTAATAAAAAAAACAAGCTCAATTTTCACAAACTATTCAAAAAAATATAATACATAATGTAGATTTTGTTAGCAAACTACAAAACACTGGAAAAATGAAAGTTTTAGACCATGAAAAAAAAAAAAAACAAACAAAAAAAACAATATAATGTTTTTCCTTCAAAGATACTGATACTGAGAGTTTGACTGTACCAGGAACATGCCGAGCGTTTTTCCCATAATGCTGTTGAACAAATCCAACGCAGAATTTCCCGCCACCATGAAGAAGTCAGACAAGAAGAGGAACTCTCGACAGCCATTATCCAACAAAGCATAGTGCTGACTGCGGAAGAGAGTTTCATACGGGTACTGACAGAGACAGAAAGAGAAGAGAAGTAAGAAAGTATCCTGCTATAGTAATAAATGTTACAAAAACAGAAATTATGCACCAACATTTTTACAATTTTGTAAATTTTTGTAAAAGTGCATCATTATTATTGGTGGGTTTTCACTGCAGAACAATATAAACGATGCAGATATTGCCACAAAAGCCACAGCAAATTCAGTTATTTTAGGCTGGAAAAAAATCTGAAAAAAGTCCCATGAAATCCTGGTGGGATTGCTCATTACCATTTTTTTAGTTGTTGTTGTTGTATCTTATGCCAGATAGCTAAGAAAAGTAATAGTGCATCAATCTGAAGTATCATTCATGTCCATAGCACAGACAATGCTGGAAGAGCTTGCTAAAGTTTAATTCTTAGGGTTAGGTTTGTTGAAATCAAGTATTTGCAGCATTAACTACAATGTGGTATAAAGCACTTGTGTCTCACTCTGGAGTCTCCTCTTTGAGCGGTATGTGGGATCAGTATGGGCCCCTCCAGCTCTGCAGGGCTCAGTACTTCCCCCCTCTGGCCAAGAGTAAAAATAGTGTTCCTACTCTTGAGAGAAGGCTTGGAGAAAAAACCTGCAAAGTAGTTAAAGAAATCAACCACATTACAATGGTACAGAAAACAAATGCCATTCTCTAACAAACTCAAAAGCAAGTATGTTTATTGACTTGAATTTCCAATCCATCTTTAAGTTATTTGGCATGCTAATTCTATGTGATTGTGATTAGACATCAGTTTAAAGGATATCTTTTTTGGCTGTGTCCTCTACTCCCATCAGATCATCCTTGTCTGCAACATCTTCATACTGGCAAAAGAAAAAGAGAGAGAAAGAACGAAAACAAGACAAATTGAGAAATACATTTTAGCAGTAAGGATTAGGGTCATGCCAAGCACAATATAGCACAGTCTTGATTGTGTCTTTGCTTTTATACATTATATTTATTAGTGTTATCAAAATATCAATATTTTTGACATGTATCGATACTGAAATATCTGAAACCCCTATCCAATACCACGTTTCTGCTGTAACGATACACCGATATCAGCTGCGCATTCTCACTCTCTTTCCTCTCCAATGGCGAATTGACACACACCCACCTCATTCACTCGTCTCATTCAATCCGGTTGAATATTTTTGTATAGCGCATAATTTTAGTCATTCCCGCAGGTTTCGTGCTCGCATCAAAAGCGCCCGCACCACTGATCTATATAAGTAGCGCTCTCATAAAGCCGCCTCTCAAACAGCTTGCGAGTACCAAATTGACTTCTCTTTCTTCGCTTATTGCGCTTAAATGGTCAAATACATACAAAATTATGTCAAAATGCCCGTTTTTCAGAGTATTCAGATAAATACAGTAATTTCTGAAACATAAATAGTTGAGAGAATATGCATGTTTTGTAACGATATATTGGATCCATGCATAAGCTCTTAAAGTGACAGCAGCCTAATAAACCTGCTGCCATCTGTCATGTTAATTAAAGAACAAAAGACAAAGAGAAAACTTTTATAACTTTAATTGTAAGCATTAATTTTTACAATTTAAACTATCCAGTGTTATTTTACATTTGATTACTTTTCATTTCTGTAGTATTTCTTACCTGAATAAACTGTTAGACTCACTTAACTGTTTACTTGTCTTTTTTTTTTTTTTGTAACGGTCGTTCAACAATTCAAATAAAGTCTCCCTGTGCTGTGTGTAAGCTATTACAAAAAATTACCCAATTTATCAAAAAAAAAAAATGAGATAATAAATTATCTGTAAGGCGGCAGATATAGCAGTTTTCCCCGTGGTATTGGAAATGGTATCGAATATCGATATTTTTCAAGGTATCATATCGAAGTTGGAAATTTCAGTATTGTGCCAACACTAATATTTATATTATATTTTTAACAGCAAATTTATTAGAACTAAGGTTAACAATGGCTTTGGTATGGGTGCTCTGCAGTGATCTTTTGTGACCTGTTCCATGAAACCAGGTTCAGTGGTAAATTTGAGTTTAGATTGAGAAAACTGTATTTTCAGGCTAAAGAAGGTGGATTGGTTTTAGTGCTGTTCTTTGACATGATAAATTACGCTACACAGATAACCTGCTCCAGAGCAGATTTTATATTGGGTAAGATATTGTAAACCAAAACTGGACCAATCAGCAGTGAGTAAAGTGACAGTTATATATGAAGCAATGAAGTCTGAATCTCTTGGTCCAAATTAAAGCAGTTTAACAGTGAAAATGTTATAGACAAAATTGCCCAGCTGTTGTTGCTAATTATGTATGATATTTATGTTATATAAACTATATATTATATTATATCCTTAATGCATTACGCATAAGAAATTATATTTCAGAAACTAATATTAAACTTTTAATTTGTATTATTATAAAAATCTGAATGTAAATAAAGCTTTAAAATAAATAAAGCTGTTAGTATATCATGTATTTTCACATAACTAGAACCCTGATTAACCAATGAGCTTCCAGGACCAAAACTAAACGTTAGAGTGGATTGGTGATGTCACACTCTCATGTAGTCAAACTTCTGAGTAGATAAAGCTTATTTTGGCCAAAAACCCAAGTGGTGCTCGCTGCAGAGCCAAATGACCTCCAGCTCCACCTCTCTGGAGCTCAAGGGTGGAGCTTAACCTGTTTAATGGGTGGAGAGATAGGGTTATGGGTAGGGTTAGGGTGTGGTTGGAGGATGCAGCTCCACCCATCATGCTCACAGTAGGTCGAGAGAGGGGGAGCTGGAGGTTATACTCCATCCATGGCTCTGCAGTGAGTACCCTCTCCAAAAACCACCCATCTTGTGTCTCGTGTCTCAATCAAAACTTCTAAAATCTCTCAAAAAAGTGACGTCAAAAGTTCTCATTGTAATGGAACTTGCCGGGACACCTGACTTTGTCTCATGAGCTATAAACCTGTATGTGCTGATTCCCAGAAATTATGTAAAATCGGCCAATCAGATCAAAGCTGGTGATTTTAGAAAGCTCTTGCTCTTTTAGACTGTGAACTGTAGTGCATTTCCATGCCTATCACCTGGACTTTCAGCAGTCTGCCGCTGTATGACTTGAAGTAACTGAAGTAGATTTTGCTCATGGTGTCCACATACTCGTCCCGGATCTCCTTTGCAACTGTCCTCTCATTGGCTAACAGGAACTGATAGAAAAATCTGTAGATGACCAGAAACATATCCATACTCAGTAATCTGAGAGCTTTCGGTCCCTACATAGACAGCCTACGCAATTGCGGATGCTCAAACGTGCAGTGTAACCAAAGAGGTTCATTCTTGTGCGTTATGCAGCACGTTTGAGCTTCCGCAAGAGGTTTGTTCTCGCACGTCATTCAAGTTCGGTTCAGCTTGTTTTGAGCTTGTCCACTTTTGACCACTTCCAGAGGTAGTTGAAAATGCATTTGCCCGGATTGCTTTCATAGTGTAATTCATGTGGTCGAATATGTTCTTACATACACACACACACACACACAAAAAAAAAAAAAAGCCTACTCTCTGCCTACTGACCTAAAGCATAAACATTATGGGAAGCGTGCTAGCCAGATGGGCTTAAACTTTGTCGGCTGAAGACCCAAGTTTGGTTTAAAGACGAAAAATGTACCAAGCCCAATGTTCTCTCACCATTCCTGATTTCTAACATCTTGGGGCTATCAGAGCAGAAAAGAAAGCTGCTGCTCTCTGTATGTTTTTCCGTTGTCTGTGCACGTTCATATGTAAATTTCGTGAGCTTATTTTGTCCATTAGATCTAAAGGCAGGAAAAACCCCATACATTTACCATACATAGACCCTCCCCTCGAAGAAACCAGGACAGAAGTGGTCGAAAGTGGACAAAAAAGACGGATTAAAATACCAGGTGTGACCGGGTATGTGTCTCCCTCGTCTACTTGTGAACCAAAATGCATCTTAATACCTGGTGTAAAGAGGGCCTGAGACATTTAGCCTGTGAGGACAACTAAATATAAAGTTGTGTTTTTCGCTGTGGTATTGTAGATTAATTCAAATGTAATGTGATGAATGAGAACGTGCAAATTGGCTGATAATGCCAATATAATGCCAAATATAGAGAAAACAACAAATTAATACAAATATATAATCATAAGCTATGACAAAGAAAATATTAAACTAAGTGAGTGTATAATTCTGCAGCAAAAGTAATTCTTGAAAAAATCTTTGTTGCAGAGTAATTTTATAAAATCTTTCCGTGAACTTTAATTTAAAATATTTTTCTGTCCCTGACATTAAGCTATGGAATGGCTTCAGATGACTTTGAATACATTGCACGAAAACTTAATTGGTTCTTGTCTATTTCTTTTGGTCTATGTATGACTCCCCTTTGTGCCATATAAAAAGAGCGCAATAATCAAATAACTGCGATCAGACAGTCATTTAATTATCGCAACAGGCCTAGTGCGTTTTGTACCTGTACTTAAGTAGTGTGTTCTGAGGGATCTGGTAGTTGGTCATGGGCTTCCTGAAAGAGTAGATTTTCTGTAGGATGAACTCACGGATCTTTGAGACAGCCTGTGAACAGAATCAAAAGAGTTACATTCTGCAACAGAAAACTGAATTATATTAATTTTGCATGCATCCGTTATATCAAAAATGGGTTATACAAGTCAATCTTTGATTTGCTCTCACTTTAATTTTGAGGCGATCTACGATGTCCTGTATATCAGAGCAGGCGAGGGTCTCTCTGAAGCTGAGCTCTTTAGCAAAGTTGATCTTGTTATTGAGCTCGTGAAGTTGCTCCAAAAACTCCTGCTCTGTTACAGGACTGTCCAGAATCACACTGCAACACACATACAGTTCTTCAATCTATGATTTTAGAGTGTAAAGCAAAATCTCCCTGTAATAACACACTCAATATGTGTCCTTACGAAATCATGGTGCTGGGAACGACCAGTTCGTCAACCAGCTGGCTGAGCTGACTTCGGACGGCCTGACGGTTCTTCAGCCTCATGTTCATACTGACTGACTGCTGCTGCAGTGTCTGAATCTCACTGCTGATGGATGACAGGTCGCTCTGAAAACTGCTCAACATGCCCTCCATACGCTAGACAGAAAAGAAAGCAGTTCTGTTCATGTCAAATAGCACCAGAGTTCAACACAACACATCAACGACCAAAATTTTTGACCAGTAAACTGATTAATTGAATGCAATTGTCCCTTTGCCTGAATTATGAAATATTACCTGTCATCAAATAGCATTAGCAAGTCATGATTTTGCTGGACTATCACAAAAATTGACTATATATATATATATATATATATATATATATATAAAAAACAAAAAAAACATGCTGTGATATTTCTTAAGATATACATGGGTTTAAGTGTGCAAACTTTTTTGGCCCCACAATGCTACATTTAAATATAAATACAAGTGATAAATAATAATACATTCCAAAAGTTACTCTGTAAACCATGCAGCTTTTTTCTTAATTATAGTTTGTATTATTATAAAATTTTAAACTTGAATGAGAGTTTCCTCCATGTTTGATTTTCTGCAAAGAAGTAAATCGGTGATGTTTAGGTTCTTGACTGGTAAAATATCTTTTCACAATATGGAATTGCAGGTCATAGTTTGCAAACCACAAAGTCCTAATGTCCACTAAATACACTCACCTCTAGTATTGAGTCACAGGCTGTAATCTGGTTGTGTAAAGAGGCAATATTCTGACTCTCTTTGATATCTACAACAGTGCTACTGTTAAGGGTTCTTTATTAAAATCCATGACAATTTTAAATAAGTCTCAATTATTGAACCATAAACCATGCTCACTGATACGAGAGTATCAATAAAACAAAATATGTGAAATATTATTACAATTTAAAATAACTGTTTTCTATTTGAAAATATTTTAAAATGTAATTTATTCCTCAGAAATCATTCTAATATGCTGATTTGCTGCTCAAGAAACATTTATTGTATACAATTATACAAAATATTTGTGTACAATATTTTTTTTCAGGATTCTTTGATAAATAGAAAGTTCAAAAGAACAGCGTTTATTTGAAATATAATCTTTTGTAACATTATAAATGTCTTTACTGTCACTTTTGATCAATTTAATGCATCCTTGCTGAATAAAAGTATTAATTTCTTTCATTTCTTTAAAAAACAAAAATAAAAATAAAAATTCTTACTGACCCCAAACTTTTGAACGGTAGTGTATAATGTTACAAAAGCTTTGTATTTCAGATAAATTCTGTTCTTTTGAACTTTATATTCATCAAAGAATCCTGAAAAAAAAGTACACAACTGTTTTCAACATTGATAGTAATCAGAAATGTTTCTTGAGCAGCAAATCATCATATTAGAATGATTTCTGAAGGATCATGTGACACTGAAGACTAGAGTAATGATGCTGAAAATTCAGCTTTGCCATCACAGGAATAAATTACTTTGTAAAATATGTTCAAATAGAAAACGGTTATTTTGAATTGTAATAATATTTCACAATATTACTGTTTTTACTGTACTTTTAATTAAATAAATGCAGCCTTGGTGAGCAGACGAAACTTCTTTTAAAAACATTAAAAATCTTACCGATTTCAAATTATTCCATCAATATGAGAGTGAATCTCAAAGTCAAAATTTTTTCTTTTGATTTTGTGGTGAAATACGACCTGAACATGTTTTCGTGTGATTCTGCTATTAAGCCATTAAAGACAGCAATATGGATACAGTCTTTGATTGATGCTTGTTCAATTCGCTGCAGTTCTGTTTCCACCTGCTTGGAGTACTGCCGCAAATCCACACCCTGTTCCACAAAAAAAAAAAAAAAAAAAACATTTAATATGTAATGATGATCACACACACATCAGTAGCTGAACTTTCATCTCACCGTCTTGAGCGCCTCTTTCACCAGATCGTCCTCCAGATTAGCTTGAATGTGAACTAAAAAAGGACAAATAACAAGGAACATATTGATGAATGATTAAATAAATTACCTGCAATTTCCCTAATTAAGTGATGAAAAACAAAACCACAGAACTCACTGTCAACCTCATCCAGAATGAACTCATCCGTGGTGATGTCCAGATCACCCAAATTTAGTGGAGGAACCACATCAAAGTCTGACTTCTGTCAACACATTACAAAGAGAGACAGTCACCACAAAAAAGTCGATCTCTTGCTGATTCAAGCATTAACGCAGATTCAGAAAGCATTAACCTGAGAGGAGGAGAGCAATACTAGTAGATCAAAACCCAAACAAGTTGATCACTAAGTGTTCAACCATGCTGCCGCTGCACTGCAGTGAATTTCATGAGCAGGGAGGGACCGGCCGTACAGGGCACCAGGACTTTGAAACCCGTCAAGTTATATAAGAAGAAAGGTGATTTAAAAGAAAAGTTCTAATATGAAGCAGGCACATTTGAGCAATGCGGAGAATAATTTTTCATATTTCCAAGTCCTACACCCATGGCCAAAAGTATAGGGAGTGACATAAATTCTGTGTGGAAGCACTTTCTTCAGCTCATACTCATGACCCCTGTTCACTGCCATTATAAAGCTCGGATGCGTCAGGATATTCATTAAAATATCTCTGATTGTGTTCTTCAGAAAGAAGAAAGTCATACACCTAGGACAGGGGTAGGCAAGTTCGGTCCTAAAGAGCAGCTGTCCTGCAGAGTTTAGCTCCAACCTTAATCAAACACACCTGAACAAGCTAATCAAGCTCTTCAGGATTACTAAGGCTATAGGCAGGTGAGGGTTTTTTTTCAGGGTTGGAGCTAAACTCTGCAGGACAGCAGCTCTCTAGGACCAAACTTGCCTAGCCCTGACCTAGGATGACTTGAGGGAGAGTAAAGCTTGGGATAATTTTCATTTGAAAGTGAACTAATCCTTTAAGGGTTGTGTCTGCTGTGAGACTTCGGTGTAAACGCCCACTGCTGTGATTGGTTAACATCTTTCCATTTGAAATAGCTAAGTATTACTCTCTCGAAAACTTTTAGCACGTTTTTACTATTACAGCTCTCAAGGTTAACTAATCATGAAATGTGTTGCATTACATTTAGATCTATGGCATTATATTTAGATAGTGGCATGAAAGGCTGCAATGATGAGGATTGTAGCCGAACACAGACATATTGTTAAGGGCATGAAAGAAGTGATCTCGTCGTTGCAACTCAATTTCTGCACGCTAATGAATGCTTTCATCATAACTAACAGTGCAAATGCATTGTAACTAAGAGATTCATTGAATAAAACGGGAGTTTTATCCAGAGCTCATTCACTGATAAACTTGCACTGTTTGATTGACAGCCTCAGCGATTGCAAAGGGAGTGTTCTTTGATCGCTTTCTTTGTATAATTTAATAACTGTTTAAATAACAGATTACATCTTATTGCCAGATTCTGAAAGATAAATTCTTCAAACAGTGGTAAAAGAGGATGTCATGCTGGTCCTTCAAGAGTCACTCTCAACCTATCTGTCTGTGTAAGCCTGTGTTTAAAAAAAAAAAAAAAACAGTCTTCATGTATTTTACTAAACTTAAAGGTTAGTTCACCCAAAAATGAAAATAATGTCATTTATTACTCACCCTCATGTCGTTCTACACCCTTAGGGGTATAGGTACTAATTAATGACAGAATTTTAATTTTTGGGTGAACTAACCCTTTAAGTATATGATTCTTATTAAGTGGTGGGTCATTTTTTAGGATTCTTAACCTAACCATATCTCTGAGAACCTGACACCTTGCATTTCTGGAGACTGCAGGAAGGTTTCAGTTCTGGAAAATGGTGGCACTGGAGACTAAAGGGTTCCTGATGATTTCACACTTAATTCTTTTGCAGTTAACGTGTCTTTTCTTCTTCACCTGTTTTTGTCTGACCCTGCTGACCCAATGAGCATTTCGCTGTCCAATGTTCATGCCTTAACTTTGTAATTTCTAGTACTGCATTAGTATTGCATCCTTCTCATTGACATTTAATAATTTGTGACTTTTCAGTCTGAGTTAAATCTCTTTTTTGGCTCATTTTATCTGTAAAAGAAAACCTGCTTAATATTTATGCACACCTGAATATAGGGGAGAGTGGGGCACAACCTAATGCTTTTTGACTTTCTCAGTTTGTGTAAATCTACTTAGGGTTCAGGGAATTTCTTTTGTTCCACATTAATTTCACACATGTCTGGTACAAATATGTGGCTTTGTTTCATTAATACAGTGTATACTTTTTTCTTTATTTATCCCGAAAGAAGGGAAGTGAAATGTGACAACATGCCCCATAGGTGGGGCACATTGTAACGTGATGGGGCACGTTGTAACATGACCATATGACAGCTTAATTAAAAAAATATACATGACAAACTAAAATATTTTGTCAAAAGACAATAATTATTTTTTTCATATAAAATAATAGCATTTTTTTTTAGAAATTCAAATTTAAATAATTTTATAGTTTGACAATGAACACTCTGCAAAACACAGCTATACAGCACTGGTCAAAACAATACACCCAAACAGATGAAGAAACATATTCAGACATTCAGAAAAACACAGAGCTGAACAAAACACTCCCCTTCCTCCACTCACAGCTCTCACAGAAAACGAGATAAATAGACAAGACAGTACAAATGCTGAACATTTCTTGAAATAATATTTTCTGAATGTTCAGGTTCTTCCTCTCAGTCTTTATTAACCTTTTTTCCATAGTTTATCAACAGAAATTCATAAAAGTTGATTATGCCAGTGGTATCCTACCTGTATAGAATAGCATAGTTCTAATAGTGGGGCACACTGTAACGCAGTGTTGCAACGAACCCTATCTGCGCAACGGGATTTTAAACCTGGTTAGTGTCTTCTGATAGTTAGTGAAGCATTAAAGAACTACCCAAACTGCTAAACAAGAGATTGGAGATTAAAATAATATCAGATTTGTCTAATTTTAAATAAAAACAAAAAATATAGATGAAAAATTAGCTTAAGTAAGAAATTTACTTTTGCTATTGTTAAATAAATATTCAGTGATATCTTCCAAAGATTTTTGAATTTTGGCGCAATTTTTTCTCTATATATTGTCGATATGGCAACTAGTAAATACGCTAAGTTTCTTCATGCTAGTGTGTGTGGAAGTATTTAAACCACGTGTGTTACAACTAACGCTGCGTTAGTTTGTGCCCCGCGCTCCCCTGAGGCGTTTTTCACTTCCAGTCTTCATGAACAATTACATATAACTTATAAATGATTAAATACAAAATTAATAGTAGTTATTAAGATCGACGTGGTTTGGAATTGGTAAAGTGTGCTTGAAAAAAATATATGATCAGAATACAAATTTGCATAATAATTATGCACACACTATACTGTATATTAGGCGTTAAACAGATCATTGGTGATCCGGACGGACCAGGCCCCAAGGTTTGGCAAGCATGTAATTTGCGGATTAATTTCAAGTTTGACCGCCATAGACTGAAAATGTATCATTTTAATGTTAATCAAACTAACAAACACAGCTTTAACAAAGATTCATCTATATTAAATTTATACAGTGAACATAGTGTTATTTTACATTTATTACATTTCTGTACCTGAAATGAATACTACAGTTAGACCTTACTTTATTTGTAAATTTGTTAGGCTATAATGTATTTATCTATGCTTGTAATTTGTGTATTTGTTCTTATTTTTTACTGACTGTTCACATGCCTTTAAAGGAACACTCCACTTTTTCTGAAAATAGGCTCATTTTCCAACTCCCCTAGAGTTAAACAGTTGAGTTTTACCGTTTTCGAATCCATTCAGCCGATCTCCGGGTCTGGCGGTACCACTTTTAGCATAGCTTAGCATAGTTCATTGAATCTGATTAGACCGTTAGCATCTCGCTCAAAAATGACCAAAGAGTTTCGATATTTTTCCTATTTAAAACTTGACTCTTCTGTAGTTACATCGTGTACTAAGACCGACGGAAAATGAAAAGTTGCGATTGTTGGCCGATATACTCTCATTCCGGCGTAATAATCAAGGAACTTTGCTGCCGTACCATGGGTGCAGCAGGCGCAATGATATTACGCAGCGTCTCTCACAAATGTCTCCATGGTTGCAAGGCACGCTCCCTGTGCAAGCAGGGTCACAGGCGCTGCGTAATATCATTGCGCCTGCTGCACCCATGGTACGGCATCAAGGAACTTTGCTGCCGTACCATGGGTGCAGCAGGCGCAATGATATTACGCAGCGTCTCTCACAAATGTCTCCATGGTTGCAAGGCACGCTCCCTGTGCAAGCAGGGTCACAGGCGCTGCGTAATATCATTGCGCCTGCTGCACCCATGGTACGGCAGCAAAGTTCCTTGATTATTACGCCGGAATGAGAGTATAGTTCCTAGCCATATCGGCCTAGAAAATCGCAACTTTTCATTTTCCGTCGGTCTTAGTACACGATGTAACTACAGAAGAGTCAAGTTTTAAATAGGAAAAATATCGAAACTCTTTGGTCATTTTTGAGCGAGATGCTAACGGTCTAATCAGATTCAATGAACTATGCTAAGCTATGCTAAAAGTGGTACCGCCAGACCCGGAGATCGGCTGAATGGATTCGAAAACGGTAAAACTCAACTGTTTAACTCTAGGGGAGTTGGAAAATGAGCCTATTTTCAAAAAAAGTGGAGTGTTCCTTTAATAATGTTTTAACTTTATTAGGCTAGTAGTTTTTGCTGTAGTATCGGAGTACTTAAAGTGTGCTTTAAATAATAAATGGAAAGCAGAGTTACCCCCATCCCCAAATTTTTTATTTTTATTTATTTATATACATTTTTTAAAAATCATAAATCCTCCAAAAACTGCACAAATGTGGAGTAAAAACATTGATAAACTGAGTAAAATTACATTTGTTAAAAATAAAAATAATAATAATAATAATAATAATAATAATAATAATTTTGTTACAAAATTATATTTTGTTGCCTGGGGTCTCTGGAGACCCCAAACATCACGAGTGTCGACCCCAAATGAACAGCGCCAGAGGGATATACACACACACATTCACATTGTGTCATGAGATTGTAGTTCTTTCTTTCATTAAAGCTGATAAATACACAGTATTGTACCTTTGTCTTTTTTTGTCCAATTTTCAAATACTTATTTGTTTGCTTTAATATTTTTAAAAGAACAAAATCATGATGCAAGCTGTAAAAAATTATCAAAAATTAAAAAAAAATATATTACGTTAGACAATAATGTCTGTTTAATTGTCAAAACATTATATATACATATACATATATATATATACATATATATATATATATATATATATATATATATATACAGTCAAACAAAAAATTATTCAGACACTAGATTAATTTTTTATATTTTTTTACTAGTGGGTGCAGGACTCTTTAGTTCATATATATATATATATATATATATATATATATATATATATATATATATGAATAAAACACGATTAATGTAACCATTTTGAAAAAAAAAAAAGAATGTTTTGTGATAGCTTTTGGAGTAAAGGCGCCACCAACTTGCAATACCACAGCGTGTGACGGGGTTGGTTCACTCCATATATATATATATATATATATATATATATATATATACACTAAAATTAACATTAAAGAGGTGTGTGAACTCGCAAGTACAATGTCAGGAGAAGTAATTTGCTCTGGCCCCCTTCCTGTTCGTCGGAGTGATGAGATAGTTAGCAGATTATCATCACTCAATGGCTGGCTGTCTAAGTGGTGTCCGCAAAATAATATAGGTTTCATTGACAATTGGAAAAGTTTTTGGGGCAGACCTGACCTGTTGAAAAGAGATGGTATTCATCCCTCCCGGGATGGTGCTGCTCTTCTCTCTAGTAATATGGCACATAGTCTTAGAGCTGAAACATGACAAACTGGGGCCCAAGTCAGGAAGCAGACAGACTGGCTAAACCGACCGTCTGCTAGCTGCCTCACGTTACAGAAGTCAGATAATTCAGATAACTCCTAACGCATAGAAACTCTTACACCTAGATATTTTCAAATAGAGACTGTGTCTGTACCCCGAATTAGTAAAAACAAAAAACTTCCAAACCCATTTAATGGTAAAAATTTAATTGATGTTCAACAAATAAAAAATAGAGATAATAATGCTAAACAAATGATAAAACTCGGGTTGCTAAATATTAGATCCCTTTCTTCAAAATCACTTATTGTTAATGATATTATCAAAGATAATAATCTAGATGTGCTGTGTTTGACAGAAACTTGGCTAAAACCGGATGATTACATTACTTTAAATGAGTCTAGTCCTCAAGGTTATGATTATCGACACAATGCCCGTGAGAAAGGCAAAGGGGGTGGTGTTGCTGTAATCTATAGTAATACTTACAGTATTAGTCAGAAGTCTTTCAAATATAATTCCTTCGAAGTGATGGTACTTTACGTAACATTATGTAAGTTGACATTTGTGCTGGCTACTGTATACAGGCCACCAGGACACCATACAGACTTTATCAAAGAATTTGCTGACTTTCTATCGGAGTTAGTACTAGCTGCAGATAAAGTCCTTGTTGTCGGTGATTTTAATATCCATGTAGATAATAAAAAAGACGCATTAGGATTTGCATTTGCAGATATTCTAAACTCTATTGGTGTTAGACAACACGTGTCAGGACCCACTCATTGTCGTAATCATACTTTAGATCTAATATTGTCACATGGAATCGATATTGATGCTGTTGAAATTCTGCAGCAGAGCGATGACATCTCTGATCATTATCTAGTCTCGTGCATACTACATTTAGTCAAGGTGGCTAAACTGCCTCCATGCCATAAATATGGTAGAACCATCACTTCTACCACTAAAGATCGCTTTATAAATAATCTTCCTGATCAGTTTCATCGCCTTAGCATACCAGAAAGCTTAGAAGACCTCGATGTTGCAACAGAAACTATTGCCTCTGTCTTTTCCAGCACATTAGACTCAGTTGCTCCTTTGCGCTTAAAAAAGATTAAGGAAATTAATCCAATGCCATGGTACAATGAGCACACTCGGGCCCTAAAGTTAGCAGATAATAAAGACTAGACTAAAAACGCATTTCTTTAACCTGGCATACACATAACACATTACCAATTTATATTTTCAAATCCGTTAAAGGATTATTAGGCTGCATAAATTAGGTCAGCCGGAACCGGGAACACTTCCTATAACACATGATGTACTCGTTACATCAGAAGAAGAATGGCATCTACGCTAATATTAGTCTTTCTGGTTATCCCGAGGTTCACCGTAGTCAACCGGATCCGGGCCGTATCCAGGTGAGACCAAGGACCTGCGCCTTGACACGACCACAACGCAGCCCTGAAGTATCAGCAGAGATTGAGTCAACTAGATCATCCACTGTGAGGGCCTCATTGACACGACAGCCACGACACAGTTCCTCAACAACCGTCCATACCGGCGTGATGAATACGATCCTCAATTGGATGGAACTGGAATAAATACTTTGAATGTTGCGATCCTATTGGACTTACGATGGCAACCTGAATCGTAACAAAGCACTGTTGGCCAGAGGAGAACTGGCCCCCCGACTAAGCCTGGTTTCTCCCAAGGTTTTTTTCTCCATTTAAACACCTATTTGCCACTTGTCTGCCACCTGATGTCACCTGATGGAGTTTGGGTTCCTTGCCGCTGTCGCCCTTGGCTTGCTTAGTTGGGGACACTTGACATTTGACTTGACATTTGATATTCAACAGTGCTTTGATCTACCTGCATTGACACTATTCTTTAAGAGCTGCTGTGCAGCCAAATAATGTACCAGTTATCAATGTAAAGCTGCTTTGACACAATCTACATTGTAAAAAGCGCTATATAAATAAAGGTGACTTGACTTGACTTGACATTGGCCAGTTAAGTAATATAAGCATTTGTTTACTTTTTGAAATGGAATGACTAATGGAAAAGCAATTTATTAGTTATCTATGTATTTATTAGATTTGGGTTACTACTAATATATCTAGTGATTATAGTAAATGTGATATGGGTGTTTGCTATTTTTTAGTATGGCTCTTTTTTTTACTGCTTTTTTTTTGTAATGTACCTTAAAAGTAAAGAAATGTTTCTGGTTTTCACCATAATTTGGATAAATATCCAACATTACTGTCTACATCAGTTTTGATCGTGGTATCCCAAACATTGTTTTCATAACACTAGGCGCAATGTGATGTAAACAAACAATGCTTCATACAATATCGTTCATGTGGCATTTTATTGTTATGTCAGACCTTTTAGACATATTTGCATTGCACTGGCTCATTCACCAATAGTGGTATGTAACATTTTATGTTCACCTGCACATTTAGCTTACTTGCTGCTAACAGGATTCTCCAGTGTTTCTGCTCAGACTTCTTTAAGATAAAGCACAAATGGTGCTTATACACTATGGTGATGCAGGAGTAAGTATTAGATATTACATCCACACTTACGGTGCGTTTCCACTGGATCGGAGCAGAGCGAGCGTTTTTAATTAAGTCCTATGGAAGTTGAGCTTCACGCTCACGCATGACATATTTAGTGTGTAAATCACATTGTTTACACATTGGACGCTTTGCAGTTGTTATATACATGATATTGCAGGTAGATGCTTTCATTGTGATTGCACTGGCTGGGTTGACAAAAGTTTATAAAATTGACAGGATATCTTTACTTGGGGGATTTTATGCTTTCCAAAAGCAAGCATGCATCTCTGATTATTATATTGTCCTTGTGTTGAAATAAAGATTAAAGACACTCGACGGGTTGCCAGCGACACTAAGCAGAGTTCTGATGCTGTAGTTGTGGGAATGCACCGTCACACCAGGTAGTGTCTCAGACCACTCTTCACCCCAAACCAGCAGGTTCACGACTTCTTCGAACCAAAACAGTTGTACTGCTCGGTCACCTCGCTGTATCGGCTAAAAAGCATAAGCAATTGGACTTATTATGCCCTCAACAGTCTTTTCAAGTTCATCTTCCTGCATTTCAAAACAAGTGTGTGATCAAAAAGTAAACAAATTCTAATATTACTTTACTGGCCAACAGAGCGAACCAACCCCATGACGTCACACGCTGTGGTATTGCAAGATGGCAGCGCCCTTACTCCAAAAGCTATAACAAAACATTTTTTTTCTTCAAAATGGTTACATTAATCGTGTTTGTTATATATATTTTTTTATTAAAGTGGAAATCAGTTTAATAAATTATGTTAACCTGACTGACTGCTTCATTTTCACTTTAAACAGTGGAGGCAGTACAACAACTGATTTCAGTAATTATCCATCGAACAATTTATATGTACTGTAATTGTAATAGAGACTCTAGAGACACACTGCGTGTGTGACATGACACAAGATTAAACTCGGTTAACGCAATGTCGGAAAAGTACCGCCTTCTCTGTATTGTGTATTTTGGGCTGAGGTAATTTATCAGATTTCTGAAGCTATGTAGAACGGCTGGATACACAGGGCCAAGAATTCCATAATTTTCCTAGTAATTGATTTGGTCTTTTCACTGCCGGCCAGTCACTGTTCCAGGTCGAGCATGGTTAAAATCGGCTGATTCCGGTCCCTGGTCAGTCGATTGGTGCAACCAGCTTAAAAAGTTGCATACTGCCATCTACTAGCTATACCGGAGCGTGTAGCCTAGTGGCTTCGATTTCTTACACTAAATTTTATTAATTAATTGTGTATTTTGTGAATATTTAGAAATCGCTCTTTATTGTTCATTTGATTGTTTTTCTCCTATTTCTAATAATGACTTAATAATTCTTTCTCTTCCTGTTTTGGATTGTTTCTGTATGAATAGCTGATAATGCTGATGTTTCTTCAAATATCTAAAAACTCTTCAAAAAATAAAAAACAATGTGAGTCTTTGGTTGGCATCGGTCATTCATTGTTAAAGTCATATTTACATATGAGGTAAACAAATGCCACAAGTATTGTAGAATATATACTACTCACAACAGAGGGGGGAAAGGCAGGAAAATTACAATAAATGACTTAAAAGAGCAGTGCTCAGAAGAATTTTACTATTTCCTGTTGTTATGTGCAATGCCGTCTCAATGTTAACATCTAGATATTCGAGAGCGTTATTGTGTGTAGGGTTTGAACACGTCACTGCACTGTCACGTGATCTTAATGTAGGACATGACATAAAAAATATATCTTCAGATGCTGGCTGAAATAAAGACCTGTATTGGCCAATAACAGTCGCGATCAGTAAAACAACATTCAAAGGAATTATAATAACTATGATAGTTCATTTAAAACAACAGCATTCCTTGTGTTATTAGATTCAGCTCTGAGGCTGGTAACAATGCTAACGTTAGCGTTTACGGGTGTAAACAGGTGCAACATGATCAGTGAAAAACATTGCTGATGCTGCTAAAGCATGAATTAAAGTCATCACCTTATGCTGTAAATACGCCATCGCACCGCTCACGGAATCAGCAGGTGTGTTTATATGAACAGCTCCAGTGATCAGCGCCTCCGCCATGGCGTCTGTAGTTCTTAAAAACTACACGTCCGTTCAGTATTTTAGTCCCTCCAATCATTAATTTGGTCCCGATCTGCCCATCGGACCTGTACATTGTGACGGAATCTGTTCCTGTCAAGGTTCGAACGTCGAGTGGACAAATTATCGCGAGATCGTGATCACTTCCTCTTTGCGCGGAACCAGCGGACAAGATGGTGAGTATGAAATGAATTCCTCAGTATTTGACATGAAATCTGGGAACATCGGCCTTATTTGTGTGTTTATGTTAGAATTGATTTAACATTTAATATTTTTTATGCATATAGAATGTATATAAATTTATATTTTAGGCTTACAATATAGAGCGAATGCTTAAATGAGTGATAGAAAGTCCGTGCTCAGTCCGCGCCGGATCAAGTCTTCAAAAAGATATGGTTTCATCACAGTATTTTGAAGGTTCATGCAGAAATTTAACATTTATATTTTTATGTTTATTTGGTTTGTGTTTAGTATAAACCAGAGAGATAAACTATTGTACATGTTTCTAGTCAGTAAGCTAGTGGTACGTCAGTGTTATGTTACATTAGTGTACTAAACTACAGTTCGGTCTACTTACTCTACTCACTTTAAAGTCAATAAATGAGACTTTTACACTGTTCTGGGTGGAAGGGAGGGTATGGCGCGGTGTGTCTCACACGGTAACGGTCTGTTTTGTCCCAGTCGCTCGTAATTCCAGAGAAGTTCCAGCACATCCTTCGTGTTCTCAACACGAACATTGACGGAAGACGCAAAATCGCATTTGCCATCACTGCCATCAAGGTGGGTGATTTAAACTAACAGCAATTCTGTTTGCAATACTAGTGAAGTTGTTGAAGTTCTCAAGCCTCCATGCTGTACATATACTCCACAGGGTGTTGGAAGGCGATATGCCCATGTGGTCCTGAGGAAAGCTGATATTGATCTGAACAAGCGGGCTGGAGAACTCACTGATGATGAGGTGGGTTTGTAGACTAGTGTTAAATGTTTCATTCTTCCTTTAATTTTTTTAGCAGAGTTATAAAACATAAATCCATGGTCATTAAGGCCTCTTTCTTTGAATGTTTATACTGAGCGTTGTGAGCTCGTTGAGCCTGATCTAAACCAGGTTGGATTTATATGGATTTGTCAACTCCAAACCTACTCTGAAACTCAGAGTTTGTTCAACTAGCTTCATGCAACAGGCCTCTGATGTCCTGCTGACTGATTAGGCCACTGCTCCATTACTTTTTATTTACTTATTTATTATTACTTTGCATTATTGCTTGCCCGATGGATACAAGTTATTTCACAGGTCGGCTTTCAATTGTGACCAGTGGATTGGAAAAATAAACGTGATAGCTCGATAAAAATTAAATCGATAGCTTAATAAATAATGGATTTGCTAGTGTTGTCTGCAACACTATTTACCTCATCTCTGGCAAATGGCTTCTGCACATAAAAAAGAAGTCCTGCATGCATGTAGCATAATGAAGTGAGTGCCTTTTTGTGATAAGATGGATTTCTTTGTGCAAGGTTACAAACATTTGTTCCTTTTCTACGTGCGTTTCTCAAATGCACTTAACACGAACGCGCAAGTATGCGCTCAAGTGCTGAAATGCCAGTCACTCATCACTGTAACCTTGTTACGTCCTGTAACTTTTGGCGTAATGTTATTTACCTGACCATAAGAAGATTTTTGAAGTTTAATGAAGTTTATTTTTCTAAATAATCAAGGTAATTATATAAATAATTAAATATTTCATTATATTTAGCTTTTCTTCAAGAATATTCACCAATCAAGTGGTGTTGTTTTTTTTGTTTTTTTAATCCTCAAATCCAAAGGGATAATGATGACAAATGAAAGGAGCTGGGATGAAGTTAAAGCAAAAAGAACAATATCACTTTCCCAACCTTTGTTTTATTATTGTTAAAAATAATCTAAATTCCATGCTGACCGCACTCATTGAACGGTAGACAAAAATGTGGAGTAACTGAGTCTAAATGCATCCGGGCCGGACCTCGGGTTTTCAGATCCAAGTGGATCTGTTAAGGCCTCTACAGTGGCATTGCTTACAGAGAGCTTGTCAGAGAAACACACCTCTGACAGACTTTCAGAGAAGCTAATCAAGGCTGTAGAATTACGGGACATCACAGGGGAAGTTATAGGCTCGCTGTTTATTTCAAAACCATTATTTTGAGTTAAAATTTTCATTTGAAAAACAAACAATACACAATTTTACATTCACTGGCTCAAACACGATGCATTAAAAAAAAAAAGTAAAATGCACTGCTTGAAGCATAGGGATGCACAGTATCATTCATACCTGCAAACTATTCGCTTTTCTGCGAAGTTTGTCATTTTGTATCAATGTCATTTATGTAAATCGAGTAGGTTTTTTTTTTTTTTTTTTTCGGGGGGAGGTCGGGGTGAAATTGCAAGCACAATAAACCTCACAAGAATTGAAAATGGGCTACTTTCCCATAGACTGGAGTGAGACCATAGACATCTCTCTAGCTGTCGCGATCTTTCTTGGTGCTCTGTGTTGTGACAGATAGCTGTAGTGCTTCAGTTGAAGCACATGAACCAATCATCTCTTCCGCTTTACTATTTACAACATGAATGAACATGCGAAGGTATGTTGAAAGATGCAACTTACCGAAATCCTTATGTCACGTTATGTCCATCAGTGTTTTAACCGTGGAAAGGTGTCAATAAAACAGCTTGTAAAAATGTCACATTTACCTCAGAAAAGCCGTTCAGTGTGCAAAAACGTATTATATATCTACAAAAAATGAACTTGGAGAGGAACATTTTGCTAAATATATGCACTATAGGCTATTGCATATTCACTGTATTTGTACTTAACACGTGCTTCAATATTGAATGTATAAATGCGTTTTATGACAGCCACCATTTAAATGTTTAGGCCTATATAAAAAATGAGTAGAAACATAATTGTCATTAATGTATGATAACGTTACTAAAAAATATAAATTACCCATAAGTAATATGTAAGTAGCCTACAAATCAATTAATTTTAACCTTTAATATTATAATGTACCAATTTTTATAATGTATAACTTGTATAATGTTCCCTGTATAGTTTACAGCATTAGTTTTTTGTTTTTCTTCTTGAGGAAAATTGCCATGTACTGTACCTGATAGGCCCCAAATTAATCAGTATTGAATTGAAGGTAATCAAATCGCAAGCTTCTGAATCGAAATCAAATCCAATTGTGAAATTTGTGTCAGTGACCAGGTCTGATCTTTAATCATTTGCTTTTTACATACATTTTCTGTGTGACTGCAAATAACATGCTTGTAACAAAAACAATTTGCTCTGTTTGTTGCACAGGTTGAGAGGGTGGTGACAATTATGCAGAACCCTCGCCAGTACAAAATCCCTGACTGGTTCCTAAACAGACAGAAGGACATTAAAGATGGAAAATACAGTCAGGTATGATTTTTTTTTTTTTTTTTTTTTTTTTTTGTGCTTTTTGGGGGTTGGGTTTTATAATGTATAGCAAGGAGACTATAGCAAAACTATAGCAAGGAGAGTCAAAAGGTAGGTATCATTTGATAGAACACTTTTTACATTTTTAGAAAATATAAAATTACATTTACAATTGGACATTCTCATGCTTGAAAAACTGCTGATAAAAAAAACAAATATATAATTTTTTTTTGATTTTACATATCTTATTTGACATGCAATAATTCAGGAAGGAAATATTATAAAAAAAATAATTTTTGATGAAGAGCTGCATCTGGATCAAATTTTGTGGTTATAGCATAAAGTAATCAAAAGTTACAGCACTTGTTTAGCCCAGGGGTGTCCAAACTACGGCCCACGGGCCAAATGTGGCCCGGGGATGAATTTCAAACGGCCCGCAGTTTGTCTATTAAAATATATGTGGCCCGCCATGCATAATTTACAAATCGTGCAGTTTCACAATGTCAACACAAGGTGGCAGTACTAGATTTTAGGCCAGGGAAACAACGCGAAATGAAACGGCGCTACTTGTGCGCACTGCGCGATTCACAAGCTCACAGATGTTTACTTGCTGAGTGTCTCGATCACACGACCTCTAAACAGCCAGTGAGAAGTGTTTGAGTTCGGCGTAGAGGTCTCAGGTACAAGCTGCAAATCTCTCTGTGATTTAATTCCGTTTAAAGCCAGTTGAAACAGCGCTGACTTAATCAACAACACTAACGTGCAAATCAGAAGAAACATTGAGCCGATCCAGTTAGAATACTTTTCAACCAACAATTCACCAACATTTATCATGGATTTACTGTGGTAACACTAACTGTAACCATGGTATTTTGTCAGAAATGTAGGTTAATATCTCATTTAATTTTTAATGTAGACATGTATTAAATAAGTTCAAATTACAGACTTTTTTTTGTCATAAACTTGCAGTTTTGTGCACTTGTATTTATATTAAATGTGTTTATAGACTAAATACCATAAAGCCATTCTAGATATAGAAACAATTTTTACTTTTTACCATGTAGTGAGGTGCCATGTGTGGTTTTACCTGCGGTGATCTAATTGGAGTACTTTTTAATTTAAATAAGAATAGAGTTCTAGCTCAGTAATATTTAAATTTCACCCTTTAAAAACAAGGTTGTTAAAAGTTTTACAGATATTTGTGTATTAAATTTACATCTCTGTTCTATCTCAAGCTACTCTACTGTCAGCTCAAGCTTTTGTCAAATATGTTTTCAAGAAACAAAACATGTTTTATATAAATAGAAAAGGAACCGGCCCCCCAGATGTGTCCACAACATTGAATCTGGCCCCCTTTTAAAAAAGTTTGGACACCCATGGTTTAGCCCTTAATGCCCCCTAATGGGCATTTTTAAAATTGTTCCTCCATGAGGAATATCTCGTGATCGACGCAAGGGATTATGTTGATTTTGGACTCATTTTAATTGCAAGAATCTGCTTTAAATAATGCTGTGAAAAAATGCTACTTGAACTCTACATATTTGTTTTTAGTTAAATTATGAAAACATTTTTTTTTCTATTTATCAGCAAATAACTCTGCACTACTTGGGAGTTAATCGAATTGGCTACATGCATTGCAAAGTTCAGACTCTGAGTTTTCAAATGGCACCTGTTTTGTGTTGATCAAGGCAGTAGTTTTGAAAAATATGATTATTAATTTTTTTGTTGCTAGGTTGCGCCGGCAGGCGGTACATTCCGGTTTATAGGGACTACTCAGTACTCATTAAGAGTTGATCAAAATGGTTAGATGCATTAAAAATGCAAGTTTCTAAGCTTTAAATTTGACCTATTTTATGTTATTCCACGTTGGAAAACAAGCATGGATGGTTCCGGAAACTTTGGATAACGCATTGCATCCCGGAAAGACGAGAGTTACATCATTCCGCAAGTAATATCTTGTGATTGACACAATGGATCCGATTTTAATCGGAAGAATCTGTTTTAAATGGTGATGTGCCATGATCTATGATCTGTGCAATTTTCATGAAGTTATGAGCGCAAATGCCATGTGAAATCTACACAAGTTTTCAGTTATCGCCTGTGTGCTGTTTTTGTTGTAAACTTAATTTGTGCAGACTCGAGGGCTGGGTATTGATTCAGATGTCCCGATTCGATTCCAATTCACAATTTGATTTGAGTCAATGAATTCAATACATTTTCACTGGCCCCACCACAAAAAAGTAATAAATTAATAAAATAGTTATTATTTTTGTTGTTTTTGACCCATGTATCCTTATATTGTAATAAATAAGGTTATGACACCCAATATTTTAGATACCAGTGAAATTTAACAATTCTCAATTCCATTTGAGACCATAGCTAAAACTACTAATATTAATTTCAAAGATTAAAGACAAATAAACAGTCATTAATAAAAACTAACAAATAATTAAACTACAAGCAATAGCACAAATAAAAAGTTATTCAGTGAAGAGCAGGGAGTGATTTTTCTCTGTCTCTTCCTGGGACTGACTAATTAAAGTTTGGTCAACTAAGCCTCTTCTCATAGACTAACGTTTAGTCGACTATTAGGGGGCAGCCCTACTAATAATCATCACAATTTTACAATTTTATTTCACAAATAAGTGCAATTACTATAATATTAGGTTACACTATTTTAAAGCTGCAGTCCGTAACTTTTGGCGCTCTAGCAGTTAATAAACAGAACTGCATGGTTCTTGTGGAAGAACATTGTAGCCGGAGCTACTTCTGTTTGTTTATGATTAGTCACGCAGGTACTATGCTACTCCACAGTGGTACAACCCAAACCAGTCTAAAATAGTCAGAATATAAACACTTATTATAGATGTATCGTAGTGATTCAGGATAAGACAAAAATACTGTTTGGAAAATGGATTCATGATGTACTCGCTCATTATATAATTTTTGTAAATTTTGAACACAAAAAAGTGCAGCTTTAAGGTGTCCATGTTACAGTGTAATTATACATTTAAGAACTGAGTAATAATTAAATACATGTACTTAATATAGGGTTAGGTTTAGTTGCATGTAATTATGCACAATTTATAGTAATTAAAGGGTTAGTTCACCCAAAAATGAAAATTGTCATTTATTACTCACCCTTGTGTTGTTCCACATCCGTAAGACCTTTGGAAAACAAATTAAGATCTTTTTGATGAAGTCTGAGAGCTTTCTGGCCCCCATAGAGATCCAACGCAACTACGACTTTCAAAGTCCAGAAAGGTAGGAATGACATCATTAAAGTACTCCATGTGACTAGTAGCTGAACCTCAGTTTTTTTTTTTTTTTTTTTGCACACTCAAGTCCCTTCATAAAATTGAGTTTAAGCCACTGGAGTCGCATAGAGTACTTTAATGATGTCATTCCTACCTTTCTGGACCTTGGAGTAGTAGTTGCGTTGAATCTCTATGGAGGGACAGAAACCTCTCAGACTTAATAAAAAATATCTTAATTTGTGTTCCGAAGATGAACAAAGGTCTTACGGATGTGGAATGACATGAGGGTGAGTAATAAATGACACAATTTTCATTTTTGGGTGAACTAACCCTTTAATATAGTAACTACATTTAACGTGTAACAAGGACACTCATCTTCATTTATATAGTGCTTTTTACAATACAGATCGTTTCAAAGCAGCTTCACAGTGATAATAGGAAAATTAATGGACCAAGATTGTTTTGGCAATATACAGAACAAGCTTACATTATATCTTAAGGTTTTCTCTTAGTTCAAAGCATTAAACAATACGTGTAAACAAAAAATATAAAGAACAAAAGCATTTAAGCTCAAGCAGTGCGAACGGGAAAAATGCTAATAAAGAAGACTGCGCCAGTTATCGCACAGAACATACATAATACACTCGAGTCAGTATATAGTTATCGTGTTCATATTGTTTTACATGTTCATGTTGAGAAAAACTATCCACATGCTCGGGTGAGAACGCGCTGCGCTGACAGAAGTTGCAGAGACACAAAGATAACGGTGTGCTAAGTTTCTAACAGCAGCACTTTGTGTTTTCTGTTCGTAAATATGTCTCCCTCGACGGAACTTTAAGGAAGCGTATGTATCGTGATCATTTTGCTAACAGATAAGACAAGTTATCTTCTCGGCTCACTCGGGTTACAGCTGCGCTTACCTGTCGTGAATGCAGTGATGGACAGCTGTCTTTGCTCATTCGATGGGTGTTTGGATTTCATGTGCTTTCTCATTGTGGTGGTGATATTATGATAACTGTTTCATTAATTCATTTGATCAAAAGTAATTCCATTTTGTAAGATCATTGTCATCTAAGTAACTCCAAACTTCTCGAGGCAGACGACAACATTACGTGACGATCAAATTCATTAAACTTGTTAAACGCTCCACAGCGCCACCCAGTGCATTTAGTTATAACTACGAGTTTTAGTGCTTAGGATTTATCATGAATTCACTGCATTTACGGCCAGCAAAGCAATGTAGTAAAATTCGAATAGTATTTTTATTTTTCGAATATTAATTACAGATCGAATATTCCACTATTTGTGCACACCCCTAGAATCATTTTGATAACGTTTTATCTATAAATGGGGAAAGGGAAGGAGGCGTTCTCAGGGGATGGTTTAGTTGAGACTTCAGAGCTGTGTTGTCGTCGTGTCTAGGCACAGGTACTTTATTTCATCTGGATACGGCCTGGATCTGGCAGACTACGGTAAACTTCGGGATAAACGGAGAGACTAATATTAGCGTAGATGCCAATTCTTCAGTGTTCCCGGTTCCGGCTGACCTAATTTATGCAGCTAGCAATTTACATGATTTGAATGATAGAAGTAGATAATGTGTTGTGTATGCCAGGTTAAAGAGATGTGTTTTTAGTCTAGATTTAAACTGACAAGAGTGTGTCAGCTTCCCAAATAATGCCGGGAAGACTGTTCCAAAGTTTAGGTGCTGAAAAGGATCTACCGCCAGCAGTTAATTTTGATGTTCTAGGTATTATCAACTGGCCAGAATTTTGAGATTGCAATAGACGTGAAGGACACTGTAAAAGTTAGTTCTGTAACTAGAAGGAAATTGATGGTTAATTTTGTGGTTTTCCCAAGGTCCTCGCTAACGGTCTGGACAATAAACTGAGAGAAGATCTGGAGAGGCTGAAGAAGATCAGGGCTCACCGTGGCCTTCGTCACTTCTGGGGGTGAGTTTCACTGCAAATGCTTTCCTGCAGTACAGTGAAATAACTAATTGCTGTCATTGATTTGTTTAGGAAAATAAAGAACTGAGGAAGTGATTTTCATGATTAGAGACGCAGTGCCTTGTATAAATGCAACACTTGTTAGAATAGCCTTAATTACGTTGGACACTGATAACATCAGGTCCAGTGATGAAATTTGGCACAGGGTGCATTTGAAATGACTTTTAATGATAATCTATAATGGTCATGATATCTTTAATGGTCAACTAAAATATGTTCAAAATTCTTATGACCAATCATTTAATGTGATTCTTTTACTTACTGTTTTTCTTTTTTTTTTCTTTAGTCTGCGTGTGCGTGGTCAGCATACCAAGACTACTGGTCGTCGCGGTCGTACTGTGGGTGTGTCCAAGAAGAAGTAAACTCAAAATAAAACTGAACCATTCAGCCACTCTGTGTCTTGGTCTCCATTTTCAGCTAAATTTGTGATTCTATGCTTGATTTTCATGATTTTTTTTTTCTAACATTGTCATATGTTAGTAAAAAATTACAATGTTTGTACAGTTAAAATGTACAATTTATGAATTCTGCAGAATCCATGCCCATGGAATAGTACAGCTACAATCTGTTAATTCTCCATTTGGACAACAAACCTCACGTTATTTGATGTTTTTTTTTTTTTTTTTTGAAGACACTTTAATGCTGAGAAAGCAGTTAAAGGGGATAGTTCACCCAAAAATCAATTGGAAAAAAGTCAATTTCTGTCATTTTCTCACCCTCAAGTTGTTCCAAACCTGTATGAATTTCTTCTGCTGAACACAAAAGATATTAAGAATGTTGGTTAACCAAACAGTTGATGGACCCCATTGGCTTCCATAGTATGGAAAAACAAATACTATTGAAAAGTCAATGGGGTCCCATCAACTGTTTGGTTACTGACATTCTTCAAAATAACATCTTTTGTGATCAGCAGAGGAAATTTATACAGGTTTGGAACAACTTAGGGGTGAGTAAATGGCAGAATTTTCATTTTTGGGTGAACTATTCCTTTAAGAAAAGATGCCAGATTCATGAAGTTCAACAGTGATGTAGTGAAGTATAAATGTGTCTTTATTGATGGAAAAAAAAAAAAAAAAAAAATGAAAGGCAGCATTTGTTCAAGGCAAGGGTAAAATGTCAAAATAAACCAGTTAGAGCCACTACATCAGTTTATCCTATTAATTTTGATTGCGCATGTTCCCATAATTCATATCAATTCAGAAAAAAATAAAATGACTACTTTAAAAGCATTAGCATGAAGGGAAAGGTATCCATTATTTATTAAGAGATCTGTATCAGTCATTTCTAACCAGAGGCAGCTTAGGGCTTTTTGGAAAAACCTGTACAAAACAGAAGTTATGAATTTAATATTAGGGTTGTCAGTAGATTTAAATAATTAGTCTGATTATTTGTGATCATATTACTGCATTCACTTCCATTTAAAAATTAAGACTATATTGAGTCAATTTGATTATTGTAAACGGTCATCCAAGGTTCGATCCTGTCCACTGTGCCGTAAAGGCTATGTTCAGACTGCAGGAAAATAAGATTTTTTTTTCTTTTTCTCAAATCAGATCTTTTCAGACTGTCCACACTATTAATTGCAAGTGATCAAATAAGATTTGTGTCTCCAGACATAACCAATTTATCTGCGTGAGTTGCTTTGATAACGACAAAGTCAGAAACGTACCCACATCCCATCAGAAGCTGTTTTGTCTGGTATCTGCACAGTAAGCGGAAACACCTTGAATCAACTCAAGAGGCAAGGGGGAAAGCAGGAAGCATTACATTAAGTGATGGTAAAAATAAGTCATTAAATGATTATATGAATAAATGAACAAAAACAAATGAAACGATACAAATGCATGGCCACTCTCGGGCTATACACACACAGGTTGCTGCTACCAAGAATCCTCAGATCCTTCAATATGGTCTGTCCAGAGGTAGTTTTTGACTCCTCATAAATGTTTATACATGTTATTTTACTAGAATAAGCTGAGATTCTATAACATGCCACAATACAACAACTGCAAATTACTTGAATTTAGGGTCTGTCCTAATACCCACACTTTCAGTCTTTGCACATGACCACTTGTCTGCTTACAAGATGTATTGCATGTATTTGGCCAAAGTGGGTGCGAAAACCATGGAACTTTGATTGTTTTTACAAAGCTGTATTTACATTTCATATTTTTATTTTTGGTGTTAAAATAAATGTTCATAAGATCATTTGTTACAGAAGACAAATTTATTAATTGTGCTTCTAATTTAAGTGATAAAAAAGCAGTTGCAAAGATTTTACAAAATACACATCTCTGCAACATTTTTCTTTTTGCTGCCAAATTATATGTAATATCTAACTTATTTAACTTGTATTGGAAAGTTTTTCTTGACATATCACGATTTTGGGCAATGTAAGTTCCTGACGATGATAAATGATGGGATACGCTTAGTTTGAAACAACTGCAATCCAATATTAGATAAAGTGTGGATTTAGTGTGTTAAGGACACTAAGCTTTGGCATTTTTTGGACCTCAGATGGTCTTACACACTTTCTTCCTGTTCCATGCACACTCTCAAGTGTCCACAAGTGTAGCTATTGGGACAAACCCTTAGTTTCTACAAATTTACCTTTATTGCCTTGTCTATGGTACGCTAGAAAAAAATGGGTGGGCAACACTGATCTAAATAATCTCCAGTCCTTCAGTGGTGTGGATTGACTAGTTGTATAGACCAGTACTTCTCAAACCTGTCCTGGGGACCTTCCACCACTGCACATTTTGGATGTCTCCCTCATCGAACACACCTGATTTAACTTAGCAGCTCATTAGTAGAGACTGCAAAACCCAAAATGGGTGTGTCCGATAAGAGATATATCCAAAATGTGCAGTGGTGGGGTTTTGAGTAGCACTGGTATAGACAGGAGGTTTATGTATTTGTGCAGGAGTAGTGTGGTGAACTTGATAGACTGTCTCTAAACTCGAGAGTTACAGTCACAGTTGAATATATCTGCAGAAAGAGATCGTTATTCGCCTTTAGTTTAAAGATGATTTTCCTTGGCTTTCGTCCGTCTGCCCCAGTTGAGGGGTCTGATTCTGTTGCTGCTTCTGGTCTTGTGTAGGAGCGTAGAAGAGCTCCAGAGGCTTACAGACCTTCCAGAACTTCTCATTCACCAGCTCCAAAGTCAAAGAGCCATTTAGTGTCTGAAAGACAGAAACGATAAAGGTAAGACAAGCCAAACTCTGATTTCTCTATTAGCAGAGTACTGATGGCAGCATGACTCACAGAGAACTGTCCTCCTGTTGTGCTGATATAGATGGTGAACTGTTTTTCACTGACATCCTGCAGACTACTGTTGCTGGTAGCTCCTGGCTCTCCCTCCATGTTTCTGTTCGCCTGCATTTCACTCTGACTGTCCTCCAGAGCAATGCGGAGAGCCAGGTATTTGGAGAGGTGGTCTACTGTGGCATTGGCTGTGGTTTTGACATATCTGAGAGCAGAAAGGAGAATGTAGCTCCCAATATGTTCATTCCCATAATTAAATTTCCATCCATAAAGCTTTAAGAGTAAGTACTTAAAAAAAAAAAAAAAATACACAGCTCTCTGAAATGTTTCATGTCCCTGTCATTATTCATGTCATGAAAAGCTGGGTAAAAAGTGAGATGACTGTACATTATCCCTATTGTTTGAACTTGTTTGTTCGTCTACACTCAAAGCTGCTTGCTTGGAACAGTTTTTCTTTGCAGAAGCTTTGAGTTTAATGAGCAAATAAAATATATTTTTTACATTACTATGCTGTTACAATTAATCATGTAAAATCATCCTCTCACTGAAAAATTACCCACATACCCTCAGTCACGCATTTTCCTTATACCTTGTCTGGCTGTATTGTTGGTTGTTGACCAGCAGGGGATGTGGGCAAAATATAAGTTCAATTTCTGAGCTTGGCCCATGGCCTGGCAGTTGTCCAGGAGGTGTACAACTCTCTCCAAAAGCCTCAGGTCCAGAATCATCAGACATTTGCTGCTTTTTACTGCGACTCGGTCCGGCCTCTGGAGCATAGCTTGCCGGGGCAGAGGTATGGTGTGAAGGGGCAGAGTCGTGCGAGACATGTGAACGAGTGTCACCGTTATCCTCGCCACCGCTGAAAGTAGTGTTTTCACTCTCTGGATGCAGCTTACGGACACGCTGAGCTCTAAAAAAAAAAAAAAAAAAAAGGGGGGGGGGGAAAGTAACTCTGTTTAGCCAATGTGCAAGCTTTGTTACTCATTTCACATAAAAATAATGTCTTAGAAGGACAGTACTCCTGTTTAACTGTAAGGCTCAGCGAGAAAGATTACTTTCACTGTATAGATAGTGCTACATGAAAATTTCTCAATTTTTGTTCTCTGTTCAACGTGAGGGTGAGTAAATAATGACAGAATTTCCATTTTTTTAGGCACTATTTAAGTTTTAGGGCAAGATTTAAGTGGACATGCATATGCACTCCTAGCTGTGCTGTGACCTGTGTCTGGCCTGCATGCGCAGGCCCTGCTCAATGCTGCTGCTGAGCGCCTCTTTGTTGTGCAGTCGACTGAGCTGCTCCAGAACTTTATCCTGATGGGCCTCATACTCATCACGGCTAGGGTACATCTTAGAGATCAGGGCATCAAAATTTGGGTCGGCGCGAAGAGAACGCTTGGACACAAGTTTCTTCCTGCAGGTTGGACATTCTTTATTTCTGCAGTGGAAAATAATTAAAGGGCAGAAGTGAGCAAGAAATATCTGATTAATTGAAAGCACCAAAATCTGATCTGATCATTCTTAAATGTAAAAGAAATACTCTGGTCTTACCCGGATCGGAGCGCAGTGACGATGCACTCGGAGCAGAAACGATGCAGACACTCTTTGGTGGTCATGGTGTTTTTCAGCATGTCCAGACAAATGGGACACATAAGCTCACTGTGGAGACTTCTGGGCGACACAGCAATCTCTGTGCTGTCCATAATCGCCTCCTGAAACAATCCATACATGGGTGGAACTTAAGACAAATATATTCGAATCCTACTTCTAACAATAAAAACTGACAATAAAAAGTGTGCATGTCCAATTCTGATTCATCTTTGTCTCAGCAAAGGATGGGGGCAGCAGGAAGAAAGGGTCAGTGGGAATGTTTGCGATATGGGTTTATAAATTACCATTATTCCGTTTGGTGCTGCTATTGACGCAGAAAATGAGGACACTTAACTTTATGGAAATGAAGACACCGACTGTAGTCAAGAGTCATATGTAGAAAGTAAATTTCACATCTCTGAGCACATTTGAGGCAACATTAATAAATGACACATGGAACAATATGTCTAAGATTGTGAGTTACAGGTAGAATTAGGAATGCCTAGTAACCAATCAGTACAACAACTGGTGACATGCTGTGAATGAGGCTTTGAACAACATTCATAAGGGTTAATCTCAAGTGGTCCAATGGAGTCCAGTTTTGTTTTCAAGTTTACATTTAAATTTGAAAGAGAGAGAGATAGTGTGTGTGTGTGTGTGTGTACCTGTGGCGTTCGGTGGAGTTCATATAGACTAAGTTCCCATGTCTTACTCAGAGTCTGAACACTCATTGGATTCGCCATCATGACTTTACTGACAACTGAAACAGAACACAGTTTACACACACGACCCATGCGACCTTCAGCTTTTACTACCAGTTTAATCGGAACAGAATCATTCAAATGGACAATTTTAGAAATATTAACAAAATGAAATGTAACCAGTTTGAAACAAAATATGCACACATAATACAAACTTCCTGGACTGACTCGATGAAACCATCCTTATTATAAATAATTCTGTCCTACAAAAGTCTTGTGTTAGTTTCTGCTTTATTTTAAAACTTTAATAAACCAATTAACTATTATTACGTATATTACTGTTCCATATAATTAATGTCTTTCGCTGCGTAAATGATACCACGGAACTGAATGATACCAATATTGGTATTTACACGACGCTCCAAGGTACTTGAAAAAAAACTACCGCGGATTTACCACGATACCATGTCTTAGAAACATTGTAATACTATAGTACGTTATTGGTACTTTTATGTTAGTTTAATCTACAGTCACTGATGATGAAGATGTGAAAAGAAACTGAGACTGAAAGCATTAAAGTTCACACGCTCACCCTTAAATGTGTCTGTCTGCGGTCAGTGTCTGCTGCTGAACTTTTTCAGCACACGCGAGAAAACCTAATATTCTAACATCATAACACCGGATGTTGTTTTCTAAGGAGTCACCCCATTTCCTGCCCGATGCCCTCTAGCGGCGAAGTACAGTACTGCGCGCACATGTTTTCATATATGTAACCAGGGCTTGACATTAACTTTTTTGCTCACCAGCCACTGTGGCTAGTGGTTTTCCAAAGTTACTAGCCACTCAGCATTTTCACTGGCCACAATTTTGCCAGTCAATTTTGCAAATCAAGTCTACATTGTATATCAGCTGATATGTACAGGTGGGCAAGAGGTGGGAGGTGGGCAAGCGGTGGGCAATATAAGCATAATATAAGAAATTTTATGTTATTTTTGTTAGGCTATATAAAAAGAACAAAGAAGCAAATTACAAATAGTAAATTTAAAAAAATCTTTTTTCAGATACAGTAGGTTTATTTAAGATATATACATTTATTTAACATCTTTTGTTTTTTGATTAACATTAATGACAGACAGGTATTTAATTGGGCTGCTGAATGCATGGACGTAATATACTGACATATCCAGTTTTTACCCACCTGTTTACGTCCACTTAAGCCATAACCGGCTGTATTCACGCGATAGCCTACTCCACATGATGGGCATTTTGACATCTGTGTGTGCGTGCATCTGACTATTCAGGCGCAAGGAGAACTGATCGCGCGCGCGAGAGAGCGCTTCTGTTGTGTGTCATTCAGCGCGATTCCGCCTATCCCGCCTTCACTAACAGCAAGTTAATCGATAACGAATTGTGATTGAATTGTAATTTTATGATACGACGCGCTTGGCTACCTTTCATTTGGCCGTAGGCTGAAATTATATTCAACCAGCCAAAGTGTGGGAGTGGCTGTTTTACCCGCCACAGCTGAAATCTACACGCATTTGGCGGGTTGGCGGGTGTTAATGTTAATCCCTGTATGTAACTAATAGCACTCATTTCATATTCCTATTCATTTAAACGCTTTATTAATACTAGACAACACTGGTGATCATTAAGTCATTTTATATGATAAAACAATGCTGTTTTCATTTTTTTTTTTTTTTTTTTTCAAACGTCACTGTGGTGCTGCCAACTTGAGTTCATGGAGTGATCTCACTGAGTTCATCTTGGAGTATTGACAATTCACGATTCGATTATAAGCTTGCTATTCAATTTCGATCTCGATTCAAAATCGACTCATTTGGATATATACGTAGTGCTGTTCTTGCTATTTCCCCAGTATCAGCACTCGAACCGTTTCACCGTCACTCCGCTTGCAGCGACTGTCATGGCGGTCGAGTAAATCAACCATATTTTTTTATATTACTGTTGTTATGTCACGAAATGTAGTTTTAATTGGTTTTTTTAGACGAGAATGTGGTTATTTGACTATTATGTAAACATAGGACCTATTTTACAACTTGTTTTGACGCTTTCGCTAAGGTGACCAGATTTCTGGAATGGAAACTGGGGACATTTCCCATTTGAGTGGTCAAAACATCACTGAAATCTCTTTTGTTATTATCTATTAATTAAAAAATGGAGACAATACATTTCTGAATTTTTTTTTATTTATTTATTTTTTTAATAATAATTGTTGGGGGTTCCTTATATTATTATTAACATTAATAATTATTAATAGTTATTATGATTTGGTTTGATTGTTAGGATTTTTGGTCTGGTTTTAATACAATTCACCAAACCAGCAAAAACAAACAAACAAAAAAAATCACACAATGAAAACAGTTAATGGTAACAATTGTTAATAGCAAGCAGTTCAAAACAATATTATAACAAAATAATGACTTTACAAAAACACATTACAAAAATTAAACGTAAATATATGATGAATAAAACTATTTAACAAACATTTTATAATTGTGTTTATTATTTTCATTTTCACAAGCTGTTTATTCTGTATACAGAAATTACAACGTTTTAACTTCAAAATGTTTTGTTACGTTTGTGCTTGAAAATGACTCTTACTATCCTTAATTGGGCTTGTTATTTTGCATTTTAGGCTGATATTCTAAGCAGAAAGTAGGCTATGTGTATTCTGCAAATGTATTTGTTGCAATTGTAATTGTTTAGTTTTTCATAGGGTGTTTCATGTGTTGAAATTACTAAGTTGTGACTGCGGAACCTTTGTGGACGTTTAAAATTGTGCAAAACAATCCCGCACTCTGTTGAGGCCCTGTTATAAAGCACATACAAACAGCAGTACTTTGATTTAACTTGTATAGTTAGTATGTTACTAACAGTGTTGGGGAAAGTTACTTTTAAAAGTAATGCATTACAATATTGCATTACTCCCTAAAAAAGTAACTATAAAAAATCTTGCCTTTGTTTTACTCAAAAAAATTGAGGCAACTATTTGCATCAGCCTTCTAAGTATTTTGAACTCATCTAATTTGTGTTTGACCAACTGGCTTTTACATGTCCTCAAAATGCACCCTTGAGTAATTTCTACTCAATTTCCCTCATAAAAATAATTCAAATAATTTGCGTAGCAGTAACATAACTCAACTAAATATACACCTAAAAGAACAGTAAACAGTTTTCAATTAATATTGCAAAAGTTTTATATCATTATATGTAATGAGCAGAATACTGTAAAAATAAACCTCATTACAGTTTTACTACTAATAATTACTCGTTGAAAAATAATTTCATATATCACGTTATGGTAACCTGTCGTCAACCTAACGTCAGGCTCCACTTGTCACCACGACGGTAACCTCCAAAACTCCCAACATGACAAAACTTTTCTAAATCCCACCTTAATAGAACATTAAACAATAATAACAAGTCTTCTACTAATTTATCTTAAAAAACACAGTAAGATAAACAAATTAAACATTTTCTCTTCGAATTAAATCCGATGCAAAGCATTCTGGGAACTAGAAATCCCCCAGTAAGTAGATTATACACAATAAAATTAAGTAAATGTTCATTTAAATATAATAGGCCTATTGAACAAGCAGCAAACATCCTCGTTTTGAGCGAGTGCTTCCATTTCAGTAGCAAAACAAACAAAAAAATCCACGACTTTCCAAACAATGAAATAAATAAAGACAAGATTACAGCAATGCGAGGAGCATCGCGACGCGTCAAAAGCAAGGAACCATCAGTAAACAATATGCGGTGCAGCGCGATGAGACAGTAAACGGATGCCCTGTATACCTGAGGTAATGCACGCGGTTGCTAAGCTTCCAACAGCGGTCAGGATTTGTAAAGTTTCCATTGATGCGTCGCAGATAGACCGATGTCTATGGACCGCTTCAAGCTGTTGCGGTGCGGCGCGAAATAACAACGGTCACGGCTGTTGTTGACAACACTGTTAAAAAATTGCCTTAAAATATGAAATATGAGAAAAATTGCTAGATTTATGTTGCAATATATAAACAAAATACGTCGTCACCATGCGAAAAGGGTTCATTGCATCAGCCAAATCCAGCAGTAAATATTTAAGTAAATGTTACTTAATTATTATGTTGGAAATGCACGTGTTCACAAAGCCTTGTCTAGATTACTCAAGACGTGCACTATATAATTATACAAAATACGTTTTTTCTACAAATCCAAATTAGGTGAGCTACTCAAGTTATCCAAGTAAATTAAGAAACAAATATTTATTTGTAAAAAATAATGATTTTTTTATGTTACAACTTACAGCCTCAATGATTCATTTTTATCAGTTGCGTTACTTAGGCCTACTTTTTATGAAAAGTAATGCGTTAAATTACTTTTGCGTTACTTTTTCTCACCTGGGCTGGGCTTGCTTGTTTGTTTTTTAATAACAACAAAAAGTTCTATTTTTGGCAAATGTTAAGGCCCTTTCACACCAAAAGTGAAATGAATAGGCCTCAGGCTGAAGGAAATACATATTTACGCCCGTACAGTAGAGGGTGCAGCTCAAACACTTTTCAGCTGTGCTGCCATTCTGGATTAAAGAATAGGATACAGGCGAAGGAAGTTCAACACTCTTATTTAATCTAATCTAAAGTAATTTTTGCTTATTAGTATGGTTGAATTAGATCATTGAAGGTCAGCAGCAAAGACATTTGTTAATATAGTGAGATTAAATACATAAAGTAGCATATATTTGTGTAATTTAATATATTTAATTTTACAGGTTTGCATAAAATTCTGAGATTCAGAATTTAATTTCACTGTTTTTATTCATTTTGAGGAATACTGAATGTTTTCATGCAAGTGAGATGTGTAAATGCATGTTTACATTTCGTCTAGAACTACAATAACCATCATGTTTACACAGCCCAAACAACACCTCTGCACTTTATTTCTCTCAACATGGGGACAGGAGAGCTGTCAGTCAATAAATGTGAAAAAGTAACTTGCATTACTTATTTGAAAAAGTAACTTAGATATTTTGTTGTAAATTGAAAATGTAATGGGTTACTTTACTAGTTACTTGAAAAAGTAATCTGATTACATAACTCAAGTTACTTGTAATGTGTTACCCCCAACACTGGTTACTAACTTGAAAGCGTTAATGATGCTTCTTTTGATGATAATGGCGCTTTGTTCTCGTCGCAGTTACGTTCTTGAAGTAGCGGCACTCAACCAAATAGAGTCAGCGTAGCTCTCAGCGCCATCTGTTTGTAAAAAATAATCACAAAAATAATCACTACATGATTGCTTCTATAGGCTACTGTATGTTGGTTGGGCTTTTTTGCAATGTATTTGCGGGTTGTTTTGAATGAACTGTAAAACGGGGACATATCAGGGGACAGCTCCAGTTGGGGACAGAACAACAAAAATTTTTCTTATGCCCCCGGAAAACGGGGATGTCTGGTCACCTTAGCTTTCGCAGTTGCGAGCTCCAGGGCGTCAGCGGCCGTTCAGCGTTCATTTACCCTGGATCTCGTGTTCTGCAGTACGGACCATCATTTTAGATTGTTTGTTTGTTTTTTTATGTATTTGATTGTGTTTGTTTGCTTGTGTTTATGTATTTTATAATGGCTATTGTTGTTAATTTAAATATTGTTGTTCAAAAAATATTATTTTATATAAATAATATGCCGTATTTGGTATCGAGAAAGGGTCTGTCAGTAGTATCAGTCAAAGTTACATTATTACACTTTGGGAAATCCCCTTAAAGGTGCAGTAGGAGATCTGGGAAATGCTAACGTTAGCCTGCTAGCATTGAAAGCATATGATCCCTTACAGAAGATTACTGCAGTTTTTACATATAGAAAACTGCAGTTTTTTGGACACGAAAAAACTGCAATATTGCAGTATAGCTGCAATACAACTGCGGTTTTACTGCTGTTGAACTTCAATGCACTGCAGTTGTACTGCGATTATACTTAAGTATACTGTAAATCTATGGTTGTGCTTAATTATACTGCAGTTATACTACTTTGTACTGCAGTTTACTGAGTTGTACTTTAATATACTGCAGTTCTTTTTTGTAAGGGATCCCACCCTCCCTGCCAATCGCCATCCAAAGCCACGCCTCCTCCAAAACATGAATGCACACACACAGCTGCTCTCGGTGAAGCGTCACAAGAGACGGCGTTAAAAACTGTCTCATGTCTCAAAGCACATAACATTACAATAATAATGAAGGTAAACAACTTAGAGAGCTTACCTGACTGCTGCAGATTAATTTCTGTGTTGATACTTTCGACATGGAAACACATAATTCCATCTCTTAATTACGGTAGTTATGGCGTGAAGTGAACACAGCATAAGCTCATTGTTTTGATAAGGTAAGAACTGTAAAAGGTGGCTGCTGTTTGTTTGCGGTGCTCGTGACCGAGTATCTGTCTGCATAACATGAAACGTGCTGATGACGTATGATGTCTGCGCGAACAGGGTGCGCGAGGGAATGTAAAAACACACTAACAGGCAGGTAGAACATCGTATTATTTCATTCTGACCAAATATAAAGATTGGATGAACATTTTATGGTCCAATGCCTTCCACAGATGATATATATATATTTATAAAAATACATTTAGACCATTTAACATAGTGACTGCTATCAGGATATGAGGAGACTTTCAACTAGTATAACAAAAAATGTTTCTGTAGAATCACCTATTGCACCTTTAACTTTTAAAAGGGCAAAGACAAAGATATCCCTTTCCTCATCCCTCATTCAAACAGATTTTGTATAATGGATAAAATATTATGGACATCAACCTGAAGAATGAGTGCTAAATCAAATGCAGGTAATACACTCGTTTATTCAATCTTTCTCTCATAATACCATAATACTCTATCTACAAAATACAATATGCTTCAATGAAGCAACTCAACGTTCCTTCATTACTAGTTCTAAAGTGACGTTTTAGAATTAGTAACAGAGGCTCAGAATCAACTCTTAAACTGTCAACTTTAGATTTGAATCCATGGCGGAAGAAAGTAGTTCTGCACAAAAGAGGGTTTTTAAAGACACTCCGTTGTTCTTATTTATTTAAACATTTTTGCTGTCGAACTGTTTAAAAGTAAGTATACTTTTAGCATTATATATTTTAACATGGGAAAGAAGTGCTACTAAATGCATAATAATAGTGTATTTGATTGTACTTGCCACGGTTCACTGGTTCACTCTGTCTCTCTGCGAGTGTGTGTTGCTGCTGATGAGCTGATCAGCGTCAGCTGGGGCTCATCAGCACCACTATTTGTCTGTGCATTTTGCCGTGTTGTTAGATCATTGGTGTGTTTGTGCAGCGTTAGTCCTGGCTGTGTTTGAGTGTCTCTGGCCTCGTTCCTGTTCTGCATATTCCCCATCGAGACAGTTTTGGATTACCTGTTTGTAACGCAGTTTGTATATACGGGAAGAAGGAGGCGGGAACCGGCGAACGTTTAAACAAACTTTAATTCAAAATAAACAAATACAAAAGGAAAGTAATGCCGGCAGACCCTCACGGACGTCTGCCGGCCACACAAACATAATAAAACATAACTTAAAGTCCAGGCCTGGTCCTCTCTCCTACTTCACTGTCGTCGCTCCCCTTTTATGCTTCCGGAGCTCCTCCGTGAGAGACTCAAGACTGGTGCAACGCGCAGCTGACGCTCATTAACACTCGCGTCACCGGCCTCGCGCCGTTCCCTCACGGCTCTCGCCCGCCCTGCTCGTCACATACCCCCATCGCCCCTCGCAGGCCGGGGGGTACTCCCGAGACTGCGCTCTACTCCCCCCGGGGGCCAGTCTCGGCGGCTGCAGCACCTGGGGGTAAGGACAGACGAGACGAGAGAAAAGGAGACGGAAGCACAGGGAGCGACAGACGAGAGAGGGAAGAGAGGAAAAAGGAAAAGAAAAAAGAAAAAAAAAATTCTTGGTCCGGTTCCCTGACACACTGCCGCTCGGTCCTCAGCCAGCCGAGAGGCTCTTCCTCGCGGTGCCATGCGATGGTACTGGACGCTTGGTGGATGGCTCGATCCTCCTCCGCCCCCTGGCGGCCGGCGATGGCTCCTCCGGCTGAGGGCAGCCGGCAGCGAGTCCCCCGTTCCCTACTCCTCCCCTTCATGGCGGACAGTAGCAGGCTCCGCCGAACGGCGGCGACTCCTCCGCTCCCTCTTGGACGGCAGCCACCCCACCTCGTCCCAGGAGCATGGCAGCGAGCTCTCCGTCCCACCTGTTGATAAACGATCCAGCACCACCGCCTCGGGCAGCCACTCGCGGTCTTCACACTCCCGCGCTGCCCGAACTCCGCAGCACCGCGATCCCCCTCAGCAGCGAGGGCTCTCCGAGAGCATGTCCCTCCTTCCTCCCGGGTTTCGGCACCAATGTAACGCAGTTCATAAATAGGGGAAGAAGGAGGCAGGAACCGGCGAACGTTTAAACAAACTTTAATTCAAAATAAACAAATACAAAACGAAAGTAATGCCGGCAGACCCTCACGGACGTCTGCCGGCCACACAAACATAATAAAACATAACTTAAAGTCCAGGCCTGGTCCTCTCTCCTCCTTCACTGTCGTCGCTCCCCTTTTATGCTTCCGGAGCTCCTCCGTGAGAGACTCGAGACCGGTGCAACGCGCAGCTGACGCTCATTAACACTCGCGTCACCGGCCTCGCACCGTTCCCTCACGGCTCTCGCCCGCCCTGCTCGTCACACTGTTGGACTCCTTTCGGAGGACTGGTTTGCCCATTGCAGTCTCTGCACTACCAAGAAATAATTTGCCATTTGCACCCACGACGCCTGACCCTTGCTATGTTTCTTGCTGTTATTTTTCTTAATAGGCTGATATTTACTGCATTCGCTATTGAATCCTCCTTATTTCACATGACAGTACTATTTAAAGACACCATTAACATGCAGTTAAGTATATCATATAAAGGGAATATTAACATAGTTACAATACATTTGAAATGAATTATTTAATGTATAAAAATATGTGGGCAATACATTATAAATACATTTTCTATATATTTATCATATTATTCTTATGTTTTAAATAATTCATAAGTGTATTTTCTAAGTCTGATGAATATATTTAAAAGTGTATGAAAGATGGGTTCAAGTGTACAACAAGTGGTAACGTCTCGGTTACATATGTAACTCTCGTTCCCTGAAGGAGGGAATGGAGACATACGTTAGAAGTGAACTGACGAATTGGAATATCGCAAGAGAGCCCTATCACCTTCGAGTGTCTACTAAATGAGCCAATGGACATTTGTATGCGAGATTTGCATGTCGCACTCCGTCCCGCAGAGCGGGTATAAATACGGAAGCACATGCAAGCACACTCTGTTTTTCGCTGAGGAGACGAGCATGTGGCCCGCGCTCAGCTGTGGCACAGGAACTGTGGCGACGGGATGTACGTCTCCGTTCCCTACTTCAGGGAACGAGGGTTACATACGTAACCTAGACGTTCCCTTTCAGTTGGTCACGTTTGATGTGCGTCAGAAGTGAACAGACGAATTGTGATCCCTTATAAAACCCCACAGTTGCTGACCCTTCCAGCGCCTGGCGTAAGCCTCAGCATCCCCCCGCACCTTGGGGAGGAAGATAGGACTGGGCTTACGCTGAGAGAGTCTACTGCTGTTCCGCATGACCCATTCAGTAAGACTTGGATAACACTGGGAAAGCGTGCCCATAGGGAACGCTGCGGATACCACATCCTGCCCGAAGGGAGGTATCATGTTGGGAATACACATATGGACTGGCCAAGGGGCAGTGCACATATGTAATGTTCCTGGGATGGCTCCAGCCACACAGGGAGGAGACAACATCTGGCAGGGTTGACAGAGCGGACTCTGCCAAGGGAAAGACACGGGCTCACCATAGGGAGACTTACCATGGAGATGCACATATGGGACCACTGTAGGGGTCGCAACATATGACACCCAGCCTAGCACAGGGGAAGTAACGAGTGCTTGGCCTAGCGACAGACACTCCGCAATGTCTGAGGCAGCGAGGGGTGGCGGAGGAACTCAACAGGGTTCACCAGGCGGGGAACTTACTTGAACAATAAACGCACTTATCCACTCCAAGAGGAGGGGAGTGGCACAGCAAGCCAACAAAAGAACGGGGGTTCCAGGCGTTACTGGCCACTGGGGGCGAGCACGCGGGAAGCAACTAATTCTACACGGAGGCTATAAAATCTAGCAAACATGTTAGGTGTCGCCCAGCCTGCTCTACATATATCTGTCAGTGAAGCACCGTGCGCCAGTGCCCAGGAAGAAGCTACGCCTCTGGTGGAGTGAGCTGTCAACCGAGCGGGCAAGCCACGCCTTGGAACTGATATGCCAAGGCGATGGCATCCACATCCTGGCCAAATTCCCTCCATTGGCCCTTACCAATCATGGCCTCCTAATAATCCCCTTCCATTGAATTGGCTCTATCACTCTTTCTCCTCTCCACCTACAGCTGCTGTGTGGTGAGCACACTGGCGCTGTTGTACTGTGGCTGCCGTCGCATCATCCAAGTGGATGCTGCACACTGGTGGTGGATGAGGAGAAACCCCTGATATGATTGTAAAGCGCTCTGGGTGTACAGTTGTACATATGAAAGCGCTATATAAATGTCTCATTCATTCATTCACAATACAGTGGTCCATCCTCTGCTTGGAGACAGCCTTTCCCTTCTGCTGGCCTCCGTAACAGACAAAGAGCTGGTCTGAGGTCCTGAAGCTTTGCGTTCTGTCCACGTACAGGCGCAAAGCACGGATGGGACAGAGCAAAGCCAGGGCTGGGTCTGCCTCCTCCGAGGGCAGCACTTGCAGGTTCACTACCTGGTCACCAAAGGGAGTGGTAGGAACCTTGGGTATCTGGGCCGGGGTCTCAAGATAACGTGAGAGTCAGCCAGGCCGAATTCCAGGCACAAAATGCGTGCAGGTCCCCTACCCTCTTGATAGAGGCCAATGCAACCAGGAGAACTGTCTTAAGGGACAGAGTTTTCAACTCAGCTGATTGCTAGGGCTCAAAGGGTGGTCTCTGCAGAGCCGTAAGCACCAGAGACAAGTCCCAAGAGGGTATAGAGTGCGGATGAGGAGGATTCTTCTTGCCCCCCTCAGGAACCTGACGACTAGGTCGTGCTTCCTCCAGAGACTTACCTTCAACTGCATTGTGATGTGCAGCAATAGTGGCAACATACACTTTGAGGGTGGAGAGAGACAGCCTTCGCTCCAACCCGTCCTGCAAGAAGGAAAGCACTGTCCTGACCAAGCAAGTTCGGGGGTTCTCCTGATGAGAAGAACACCATTCGACGAACAGGTTCCACTTTAACGCATAGAGGTGCCTCGTAGAGGGAGCTCTAGTGGAAGTGATGGTGTCTACCACCGACTGGGGTAGGTCACCTAGAACCAGACATGAAAATTCCAGAGGTCCAGACGCGAGTGCCAGAGGGTGCCCCGTCTCTGAGTCAGGAGGTCCTTCCTCAGAGGAATGGACCAAGGAGGTGCTGTCGCGAGGAGCATGAGTTCTGGGAACCAGATCCGGTTGGGCCAGTACGCTGCAACTAGCAAGACCTGTTCCTCATCTTCCCTGACTTTGCACAAAGTCTGTGCAAAAAGGCTCACTGGGGGAAACGCATTCTTGCAAAGACCCCGGGGCCAGCTGTGTGCCAGTGCATCCATGCCGAGGGTCCCCTTGGTCAGGGAGTAAAACAACTGGCAATGGGTCATGTCCGGGGCGGCAAACAGATCTACCTGTGCGGTCCTGAAGTGACACCATATCAGCTGGACCGCCTGGGGATGGAGTCGTCGGCTGCATGGTTGAGCACGCCTGGGATGCGAATGGCACGAAGCAACCTCAGATGCTTCTGACTCCATAGTAGGAGATGGCGGGGCGAGTTGTGACATGCGATGGGAGCGTAGACCACCTTGGTGGTTGATGTACGCAACGGTCACCATACTGCTAACAACTCGAGGCAATCAATATGCCACTGCAGTTGGGGCCCCGTCCACAGACCCGAGACTGCATGCCCATTGTACGTGGACACCCAGCCAGTGGTGGAGGCATCTGTGGAGACCACAGCATGCCTGGACACTTGTTCCAGGGGGACTCCTGCCCACAGGAACGAAGGGTCTGACCACGGGGTGAGGGTATGATGGCAGCTCGGTGTGATGGCCACACGGAACGTGCCGCGTTGCCATGCCCATCTCAGGACTCAGCCGTGAAGCCAGTGCTGAAGCGGCCTCATATGAAGCAATCCATATGATCTAAGCAAGCTGCGGCTGTGGATGCCATATGCCACAGGAGCCTCTGAAACAATTTCAGTGGGGCCGCTGTCCTGCTCTTGAGTGAACTCAGGCAGTTCAACACTGACTGGTTGACCTAGTCCAGTTCCATCCCGAGAAAAGAGATTCTCTGCACAGGAACGAGTTTGCTCTTTTCCCAGCTGACCCGAAAACCCAACTGGCTGAGGTGACTGAGCACCAGGTCCCTGTGTTCGCACAACTGCTTTCACGAGTTCACACTTACAAATAAGTCAGATAAATAAATAGTATGCGTATTTGGCGTGCTGTCCGAGGAGAGGGCTCCGAGCTCGATATTTGGCCTGAACCCAGAGTACTCCCTCCGTATTCTGGTTTAAGAAGATAACCAGGCGAGTGCGAGATTTGGTTAGGAAGATTGTGACGGTCACGGAAAGACCACACGTTTAACATGGACTTGAGTTTGTAAATGCACTCTCACACACACACAGATTTTGTCTTATTTTTCTATTATTATTGGGTTTGGATTATTTCTGTAAGTTTCTTTTGTAAGTTTAAATAAATATTCATTTACACTTTAAATTTGTTGTGTATTCACTCTGTCTCTGTTTAATTCGGCCACATAATTTTTGGTGCCCATTACTGGGTTACCATTACAAAGATAACCGGGCGAGTGTGAGGAGACTGGGTGGTGGAGGGATGCTGAAAAACTGTCGAGGAACATGGGTGAGTCGACTGCGTATTTATAATGTCCTCCACTTATGCTGATTGGGTAGACATGTTGATTACTGATTGCTGACAGCTGGTTGGAATGACGTGATGATTGAAAGGATCATTTGAAAGCGTTCCTCCCGAATTTTGTTAATAAAACATCATCTCGTGAGTGGTCTAGAATGAGCCAGTCGTCGAGGTAGTTGAGGATGCGAATGCCTTGTTCTCTCAGGGGAACAATGGCCACCTCTGTTACTTTATGTGTCGAGGAAGAATCGAGGCATGGAAGTACGCGTCCTTTAGGTCGATCGCTGCAAACCAATCTAGGGGACGGATGCATTGAAAAATGCATTTCTGCGTCAACATCTTGAATGGCAGCCTGTGAAGGGACCGATTCAAGACTCGCAGGTCCAAGGGCGTAACCCACCGCCTTTCTTGGGTACAATGAAGTTGGGGTTGTAGAAGCCTGACTTCATATTGATTGGAGGGACCGGCTCTATTGCCATAGCCGAGTCTGTTTGTGCGGATGAGCCAGCCAGACAGGCTGGGAAGCGCTAACCAGGCACCCAGATTCTGAACAAGCGGGACCAACGGCACAGCAGACGTACCTGCAGTGCGGCAGTGAGGTGGAACACAGGGACCCGACTAGGATGGCAGTGCAGCCCAAAGTGAGGTCTGAGTCCTGGAAGCAACCTGGTTCCATGGTGGGGCAGGAGGTGTGCGAGACGGCGTATTCAGCGTGGCCTCCACACACACACACCGCTGCCAGTTGACAATATGAGAGGGGGCTGAGGGTGGCAAGGCATAGTGTTGCACACCGGCAGACGCGCCCTCTTGGGACCTGGAGGAAGAGGAAACAGCTCTTTTAAGGAAGTTTTTGGTACCGCTGGACTCCGAAGATGGCTTTTCGTGAGACGGTGAAGGCACCGCTCCCTTCACCGGAGAAGGGCTGGGTGGAGAATCTTTTGTTTCCGTAAAGATTCTCCACCCGGACCTCCTCCGGGGGAGGGAGCGGTGCCTTTACCGTCTCACGAAGAGCCATCTCGCCTACCTCCAGGTCGCCCGTCTCAGGGCCGCTTGCATGATCTCTTGCCACTTGGCAAGAGCTCACCTTCCGATGCCGCAATCGACATCTGATCATCAGCAGGTGCACAAAAAGAAACGGCTGGTCGCCCATGTGAGGGACCAGCGTGATCTTCTGGAAGCACCACAGGCTGCAATGTGTTTGAGGGGTGAGGGGCCCACGGAGATTGCCTCGGCGGGGAAGCCCTGACCGCAATCCTCGGGTCACCTGGTCTATTTGCCGAATTAGTGCTTCTCTGATGGCCACCAAAGAAAACACTAGATCGGGGCATAGGGGAGGGGGCTTGGCCTTGAGAACCAAGGTAAGCAAGCCTTGACCTCAACATCGCGATAGTCATGTTCCCATAATGAGAACATGAACTATCCACAAGCGCTGCTTCAGCATGCTGAACGCCCAAACACGTGATGCAGCAACTGTGACCATCAGCTGGTGTCAGGGAATGACCGCATCCAGCAGCGCACGAGCGGAATGACATCAATGACATAACGCAGGGTCACGCTTGTTGCTCTTTTAGGAGGAAAGGAAATGCTCTTTTTAATGTGCTGTGACTTTACCAAAAGTCACATATTTTGCCATATCGCAGCCCTTCACACTCGTCGGGGAATCTGCAGAAAGCTTGCGGGCGCCGCTGTAGCGTGCTGTCACACCATCTGTCACAGATTCTCTTTTAGTAGCACAAAGGAGATCTTTCAGGAACAAAACACCAACTGCTCGGCTCCGAAGCAGAAGACAGAGTGCGCTTGCATGCGCTTCCGTATTTATACCCGCTCTGCGGGGTGGAGTGTGACATGCAAATCTCGCACGCCAATGTCCATTGGCTCGTTTAGTAGACACTCAAAGGTGATAGGGCTCTCATGCGATATCCTAATTCGTCGGTTCACTTCTAACGTACGTCAAATGCAGTGTTCATTTCGTTAACGAAAACTATGATGAAAAATGTGCGTTGACGACCTTTTTTTCCATGACTAAGACTAGACGATGAGAGATGACACCAATGTCATTAAACGATAACTGTGACTAAATGAACACATGAAATATCATTGACGAAAAAAGACGAGACTCAAATGTGGCTCAAAAGCTAAAAACTTTACCAAAATCACTCTTTTGAAACCACTTTTTGTTTTTGTCGAATAAAGGAGACAAAACATTACAGACTGTTTTTACGAGCGTTCATGCTTACGGTTGCCAGATTTCCAGAATTTAAACCCCCAATCAGAGCTTTTCTGTTAAAAGAACAGGTTTTACTTAATCTTTGCAATCTGGCAACCACACACACACGCTCTCTCTACACTGAGGAAGAAGCGCGGATGATCTGAAAACACAGACAAGTAAGCTGGAGTTCAGCGATCTTCTTTTGAGATTTTTTTTTTTACTTAAATTAAAGTGTCAATACAATTGTTGTAGCATGTGTTTGTATTGAGTGTGCGTGTGGGTTGTCTCTGACCCTGCCTGCACCCCATTTGCTGGTTATCAACTAGTATCCCATCCACTGGCTCATGTAGAAAGAAGTTCAGCAATAAAAACAGCCAAAGACACACAGCAAGCAAGGACTTGGAGGTTTCTCTCCCCATGTGGACACCTTCTCTCCTGCCCCAGACAGATTCCCAACTGTTGCTTTTCTTTTTTTTCCTTTGATGTTAATCAGTTGATATTAAGTGTTTGCTGAACTGAAAGCATTGAAGTGTTTCTGGCAAAAATGTGTTTTGGGATAAAATTTGCTGATGGTTCAATTTGTTAAATCTTTTCTGTTATCTGAATTGTTTGGAAACCTGTAGGAAGGTGGGTGCCATTTTCTTTTTAATTCATCTTTTTCTCTGGTTTGTATATAAGGCCATTTGGGGAAAAAAAAAAAAAAAAAAAAAAAAAATATATATATATATATATATATATACGAGGTAACGTTACACAACATGTTTAAGCTGTTTTATCAGCAGTTGAAACGCTGATTGAGCGATTACATGATACATTTCAGTAAGTTGTACTGGTTCTTTCAACATGCGTCTGATGTTCATTCATGTTTATTTTGTGCTGTAACTATAGTTGTAAAGAGAAAGTAATGTGCTGCTTGAACTGAGGCACTACACCGATCTGTCATGACACATTAAGAGAGCCAAAATTGTTACGGAGGGACTGCGACAAGAGGCGTGCGATTTCTGCAAAATCTTTTATTATTAAACAAAGGCACAAGTATGGTATGGGCAAGACAACGAGCATTCCAGGGACAGACAAAGGTCAACAAACAGAAAAGGTAGTCCAATGGACAAGGCTAGAGGGTAATCCAAATATCCAGGCTAGAGTCCAGGCGTGGGGCAAACAGTATCCAAACAGGGCAAGACAAGAGAAATAATCCAAGGCGAGCAAGAGTCCAGGGCAGGCAGAGAACAGGCAGAACACAGGAAACCAGGCAAAGATCAAAACATAGGGCAAACATGCAACAGCAAGACTAGCCTGACTTTGGACACTATGAGTGGCTCCGTAAAGTAGCTATCAGCTAAACCATGATAAACGCTAACCAATACTCGGCCGTGAGAGAGAGGAAGTGCATGGCTTATGTAGGGTGTGATTGGCTGCAGCTGTGTGTGTGTAATCAGTGCAATGGATGATGGGAAATGTAGTCCGGGGTGAAGTGCAAAAGTTAGCGTAGTGCAAGAGTCCATACAAAACAGAACTGGGATCGTGACAAAAATAGTACACCCTAAAAAATTATTGTGGTTTTCATGGTAAAAAAAAAAAGCTGTTAATTGGTTAACAGTAAGTTTCCTTACTATATATGGTAAATAACTGTAATAGATCTAACCTTACAATTAATTTTACAATAAAATACTGTTAAATTTACAGTTTTGTGCAATTGAAAAAGTAAAAAAAATCATTGTATAATTTACAGTGAAAAACCGTAAATTGACATTCCCCGAATTCCCTGCATGACATTTCACATTTGATGTATTTTCATTGAAATAACTTCTTAGTTTTTCTTATCAGTTATGTACTTTGTTAGATCTAATGTTGTTAATTTAGCCTAATGTTTATTGCATTACTTTAGTGTCGTGTGTTACCATGATAGTGTTTAGTATTTGTGTGAATGACACTGTGCACCTTTTTATACCTTCTCGGCTTGTGGAAAAGCTGCTTGTGATGAGATTCGATTCATCATGTGGATTATTCATCACCACCTGTTTTTGGTGGATGTCAGTGTATTACAAAAGTACAAAACGGATATTAGTACTTCAGGTTGGTATATTAAAGGGTTAGTTCACCCAAAAATGAAATTTCTGTCATTAAGTACTCACCCTCATGTTGTCCCAAACACGCAAGACCTTCATTCATCTTCGGAACACAAATTAAGATATTTTTGATGAAATCCGAGGGTTTCTTAAGCACACATAGGCAGCAACGTCATTGCACCTTTTGAGGTCCAGAAAGGTACTAAAGACATCGTTAAAATAGTCAACATATCTGCAGTGGTTCAACCTTAATGTTATGAAGCGACAAGAATACTTTTTGTGCGCAACAACAAAACGACTTTATTTAACAACACAGACTGCAAGCAAGCATGTGCAAACAAGTGCTCGCACAACCACGGTTGATTTCATTTTCCGGGTTGCGTCCGTTGCTGGAGTGGCTGAGAAGAGTGCGCTGTCATTATACAGTACGAGAGCGGCCTCTAGAGGCGAAATAAAAACTATCACTGATGCCTCGTAGAGTTTGTTTTGACACATGACGTGATGTTATACATTGTACACTACAGTACAGTACATGTTTTCATATCATTATAAAGTAATTAGTTTGTTGACTAGATGCTGCATTAGTGGAGAACAGTATGTTTGCCGGCAAGGCTGAGAGGATGCTAACATTAGTAGTACCTCAAGCGGTTAAAACAATGTGACAAAACACCAACTGTTTAATGTCACGACTGTTACCATTCATTTGCATTGCATAATTTCAGCATTTACATTTTAACATTTTAAAGTTGTCTCTTACATTAGTTATAATGCACTATGAATTAACATGAATGATCAATGTATAATTAATATATTAGTATTTTTTATATTTAAAACTTACAATAAACATTTTGCCTTTTTTTTATTTAAAGAAAACTAAATGTAAGAGTTAAAACTGAACACAATATTGCTGCTCAAACTGTGTATAGAACATTTTTAATATTGTTTTGCTCCTTTTGTATTTTACATTTACTTGTACTTTTACTTTCAATACTTAAGTACATTTAATATCAAAAAAATACTTTTCATACTTAAAGTACAAAAAATATCACACACTTTAAAACTTTTACTCAAGTAATATTCTAAACAGTGACTTTAACTTCTACCAAAGTCATTTTCTGTTAAGATATCTATACTTTTACTCAAGTATGGCTTTTGAGTACTTTATCTACCACTGTGTGATCATTAACCGACATCAGAGAACCATGAACTTATTAACTTAATTTCTAAGGGCTTACTTCAAGTAAATATATTAGGGAAAAGAGGTTAAGCTGACAAAAAACATTGGGGAATCACTGCTTTGCATGTAAATATGAATATGTATTTGTACATTTTAATGTATTTGAAAGACAAAAGCCATCCAAAGGCAGTAATACATGGTTAAATTACTCACTGAGTGATAATCAAATAATTGTGTTCGTCAGGAGCTGATTAGATATGCAGTGGTTCAATGTTGAGAAAACACTTCTTAAAAGTGAAATGATTTCTATAAATCCAGTGATCAAATGCTGCAGATCTCAGTTTTCAGTGATAGGCACATGACTTGTGGCTGATCTGTGTGTGCAATTCCACAAACCTGGAAGACCTTCTGAACGTATAAACTTTTATAGAAAGGAAAAATGTAAAATATAACAAAGGAGTAGAATCAGTGAATTATGAATAATTTATTGCCATTGTGAGAATAACATAAAATCATGTAATCCATAGATCAATAGAAAAGTAACTGTAGTCTGATTTATTAGTAGTGAAGTATTTTAAAATGTATAATCTAATTACAAGTACTTATTTTATTTTATTTTATTTATTTATTTATTTTTCAAATCTGATTACATAATCCATTACAGGTAATTAGCTGGTAATCAGTTACGGCCCAGAACTGCTGGCAGCCCTGGCTACCTGTTTACCAGTGAGACATCAGTGTCAGTGAAGAGCAATGAAATATATGATGTGTGAAAAAAAAAAAAAAAAAAAAAAAAAAAAAAAAATGAGGGTGGATTGTCTCAGGTAAATTTAGTTTGTTGGTTGCTAGTGCTTTTGCTTTATTTTTTTATTTTCATGAATAATCCAACAAATCAAAATCATTCAAAACAAAAGACTTGCAATGATACACTTTAGTTTTCTTGCATCTTTTGGCTCAATATATTGAAGGTTCATTAATACAAGTCTTACAAGATTCAAAAACAACAGTTTATTCATGTAAAAAAAAAATCAGTCTGTAAAATAAATGTACATCATGTATGTGCAAGTGCATGACAAAGCAATGAGAAACTCTCAGCCTTTTTAAATTGCAAATAAAATAACATGGTATATTATAATTCTGCATACTTCATAGAGATATTTTAAGTCCACCATGAGTGTGACATCAAGACAAAAGAAAATAAGAATAAGGTGAAGAGTGTGTGTGAGTGACCAAGCGTGTGTGCTGTGTCCATGCAAATGTGCGAGCATGCACGGCTCTCTGTGTGAGTGAGGATTAGTATGTGTGTGTGTGGGAGGGGAGGGGAGGGGGGGGATTGGGGAGGGGGGGATTAACCGCAGTGTGTGTCCAGCAGTGATTAGTCTGGTCAGTAAAGCTGTTGTGTATTCACTCAGGCCGTTAGCATATTAATGCCAGTCTCTTAGATCTCTCTTTCTTTCTTTCTTTCTTTCTTTCTTTCTGCTGTTCTCTATGTTGCATTTTTTCAGTTCCATCTGCACAGATAGATTGTCACAATATACCTCTGATTTGAATCTTTGGTTACACTTTATTTTGATGGTCCACTTTAGACATTGTAGTAACTAAGTAACTTTGCAACTACATTCACTCATTACAGTATTGGTAGATTGTAGTAGACTCTTAGCAGTGAACGGTCCCTTTCACTGCCATTATAAAGCTCAGATGCGTCAGGATATTTATTAATATTTCTCAGATTATGTTTATCTGAAAGAAGAAAGTCATATACACCTAGGATGGCTTGGGTGAGTAAAGCTTGGGCTAATTTTCATTTGAAAGTGAACTAATCCTTCAATGTGATCAAATGTGAATGCACCATGTCCTGATTGGCTAATGATCCGATCTTCTTGATCGGATCACGGGGATCGCATGTTAATGCCAAGTGTAAACGCAGCCTTATCCGATATCTGTGTTTACATTAATTCCCGCCCAAAATGATTGTCATTGATATATAGCTTTACATGCACATGGTAGTCCTCGGGTTTTGAATGGCCGTGCTATTAATATTATTTATATATTTCACGTCGGGTGGCCATGATTACCTGCCAGAATGGATAAGTTAACAGCATCAGTGTCATGAATGTTTTGCAGCACGAAATCTAACTGAACGAATATAGACCGGAAAATAAAGGTAATTTGCGTTTGTTATTTTATCTACAGACGTTAGATGTAGAATTCTGAAGTGAAATAAAGTAGCAGGTGAGATTACATTTATGTGAATGAATGATAACGAGAGAGCGAAGGAGAGAGCGCACACGAGAGAGAGTAGCCTACCCAGTGAAGCTTTTGGTTTATTAAAAACACACACACACACACACACACACACGGCGGTCTCTTTTAAATTAACCGAGCAGAGGTTGAAATTCAGCTGCTGAATGTGTGTGTGCGTGCACGCGCAATTTCTTTCTAGGAAAAAATAAATTAAGTTCCCACCTCAATAATAAAGCTGCGAATTTTTAGTGCGAGTTCATACAGCCACGTCTGCTTAATAAAAGCTACCTTTTAGTGAGCAAACGTGCCGCCCTCGCCTTGTGGTAGCTTGGAATTCCAAGGGGAATCGGATATGCATGATTAGACTTAGGTCGCGTGTCCAGATATCGGATATGTATCTGATTTAAAACTACATTTGGAAGTGGCTCAGATTGGATGCGAAAAAATTGGATCTCGTGCGGATTTTTGTGTCACGTGTGCAATAAATTCCGATCTGTCAGATGTTAACAAAAAATCGGATTTTTTTTTTTTTTTTTTTTTTTTTTTTGCGCCAGTGTAAACGCAGCCTAAGTTACTTATAGGTAGCTAGTAGAATGTCTAAAGTGGACCATCAAAATAAAGTATTTATTTATTTATTTAGAATTTAAGATTTTCACCTTTGACTGCTTTGGCTCATCAGTTTTTCTGTGTAAAAAAAAAAAGAAGAAAAAAAAAACTTCATCTTTAAATATCTAATTTCAGTAAATATGTTTTTTTTTTTTTTTGTCTCCCTCTAACATCAAATGCACATTCAAAGGAAAACTGAATTGCCAAGAGGTTGCTGTTTTATTGATTAAGGAGACTTAATGGAGTTAGTTATTGCTGATTTAGTCATCAACTTTGTCTTAGAGGTTTCACCTATACTCGTTAAGACAATTATAAACACAAGACAAAAAAAACGAGGCAGTTACTGAAATTAAAATAAACAGGGGAAATGGTGTAGAAACTATTTTAACTCAGAAATTACATTTCACAAACAATTACAAAGAAAACAGCAAGTAACACTATGGGGCCATTTACACGACACCATTTTCAACTAAAAACTGAATTTTTTTAATGTGTTTTGGCCATTTATTTACACGACAGTGGCATTTTGGGGGCCTGAAAATGCAAACTTTTGACGTCATGCGCATGTGTATGTATTCAGTCTATAGGCGCTTGGTGTTTCTTTACAAAGTGACATCTACTAAATACAGTGTTTTTAAATGTTTTCACGGAGCCGTGTGAAAGGGGATTGTTTTGACAACATTGTCGTCTGTACGTGAAAAAAAGCAAAGGAAAAACTTTTCCGTTTTTAGTACATTGTTGATGTGTAAACGTAAGAAACATGATTTTTTTTTAAAGTATAATAACTGAAATAGTATTTTCTTGTAAAACGTACTCCAGCAATCTCAATAATTTACATCTTTGAAAAATAAATTACACTTTATTTTACAGTGCCGTAGTTACATTGTAATTACTCAAATAAGTACTGAGTACTATTAATTAACTACATGTACTTACTATAGAGTTGCAGTTACGGTTAGGTTTAGGGTTAGTTACTTGTATTTATGCATAATTTACTGTTATTACTATAGTATGTACATGTAGTAACGTGTAACTACGGCACTGTAAAATAAAGTGTTAACAAATAATTTTTTACAGTATTGTACTGTAGCACCAAATCAGTGGTTCCCAGTCCTGGTCCTGGTGTATCCGCAACACTGAACATTTTATCTAACACATATATTAGGGGTCTTGGAGTCTTTTCTAACAAGCGGATGAGTTGAATCAGGAGTGTTTCATTATGGAGACATAGCCTGTGTCTCAATGTGCATTCTCTCCATCCTAAATAGTATGTGACATTAGTAATAGTCAATACTATTTAGGGCGGATAGGGTGGATATTATGCACATTGGGATGCAGGGATAAAATATGCAGTGCTGGGGTTACTCCAGGAGTAACCCTGCACTAAATGAATGTGGATCAGTTCATACTGACTTTGATTTCTTGGCAAATCTGAGCACAGTTTGAGGCATTGTTGAAGTATCTTCTAAAGTGATTTTCTTCTGAAACTCTACAGACCAGGGATTCCCAAACTTTTTTGTCAATCAAAGCCCTTTGACTTAAAATATTTACTTGAAGTTACACACACACACACACACACACACACTTTTTTATATATTCTGGGAGTGAATTAAAATAAGAAATATGTTAGTTTTAGTTATTTTTAGTTGTTTTAGCTTATTTCAAAGCTTGTTTTATCTTATTTTAAATCATTTTATGTCATTTAATCTCAGTTGTCATCTGAATAAATGTGTGAAGCAAAATCTGAATATCTGAAGATTGGAGAGAAAACTAAACCAAATCACAAGAACTGGCTGAGTGTCTTATTTTCAAAACTGTATTTTGTAGCTTTGAAGGACAATGAATCCTTTGAAAAAACATTTGAAAAAACCCATGCTTGGATCATTCTGGAGATGTTAGGGACGGTCAGAAGCATGATGTCCATCCACAACTCCTGCTTCACACAAGCACAAGAATTGCGTTTGGACAATCAGCACCTGACAGTCAATATCAAACCAGACAGATCAACGAGAAGAGAAGAGAAGAGAAGAGAAGAGAAGAGAAGAGAAGAGAAGAGAAGCAGTGGTCTCTCCCTGCTGTGTTAGGGTCTTAATAAGTGATTGACCGGACACAATAGTCAGCGGTGAGAGGGTCAGCGCTCCGGGCAGCTGTGTAGTCACAATAGGATCCTCATGGCCTAAGTGATCAAAGCACACAGCTTCACATAATAGCACTGCCCAACTGCAGGGTCTTAACCCATAACTCAAACACCCACACAAAAGATCTGAGATAAATCAAACCATTCATTTTCTCTCGCTTTGACAGGCTGTAAATATGCTTCAGTCTCCATGGAGTTTGACTAAATGATGCTTCAAAAACGTCCCAAATGGTTTGATTTTTTTTTTTGGTGGGTTTAACTGAATTGAGACCTTAAGAGAGACTTCATCCGAGCATAAAATGACAGAGATGACATTCATCTAGAGTTGTTAAATTTTGTTGCATTAATCCATCAAGCTCAGATTCTCCAAAATGTAAAGCATTTACTTGTGATTTATGTAATCACTGGATGGAGCGTTTCTTTTGATTTATCTAATAACCAGGCCCACATGGGATCTGTGCCTGCACAACTCAGGATACAGTTGTCCACACATCGCCTGTTCCTTTCATATTCATTTCCTCCATTCTAAAGATTTCCCCCCCAAATCTGTGCAGAAAATACAATAACAGTCTACAGATTCCATCTAGATTCCACATGCTAATAACAAACTCAAACAGTATCTCATTTGGAACACAAAACCTTTCTCACTATTTTGACTTTACATAGGTTTAAACATCAAAATTGAGTTCTTAAAACACAGAATTCTCAATGCACAGAACAAGAAAAAAATCACAAATTAGACATTTTCAGTATCTTCCCCTACATGGTTGCAATGAAATTAATACTACATCTTCTTAGATGTTTCCCCTGATTAAAAAAAGATACCAGTGACCTTACAAGCTTCTTCTCTAGAGCTTCAGAGGAGATCTCAACAGTGTCTCACTCTGTGCTCAAAATCTGCAGTCATCTCAATATAAACGCAAACAGTTCTCATTCAGTTTTCACAAAACTAGATGACCTGATCCACATTTTATATCTCTATACTCTCTAATACTATCAACAGTTGAGCCATTTGTTTTTATTTTTTTCTCCTAAAGAATTTTAAGAGAAACATCTTGATTCTTAAACAAAACATAACTAAAAATTCTGTTATGTCTTCTGAACTATAAAGAGTAAACCCTGAGCGATGAAATATTCCTCAGGAAAGTCCTGTTTAAAAAATAAAGTAAGTTTAAAGAGTTATCAGGTTAAGATCCCTGGGCCAGAGTGACAGTAGTTCTTACGTCCTCCTCTGCATGATAGTCTCTCCTCTGATCCGCTCCTCTGAACCTCCTCAACATCTTCTGTTCAATCCTCACACTGTCCCTCAAATTTTGTGTCCCTTCTCTGTATTTTCCCCTCCTCTTTTCCCCCTTCCTCCCTCCTAACCTCCTTTTCTTCTGTCCCCCTCATTTTATGCAGGACTGGGGTTTCCTAAGAGACTCAAGCTCAATGGAGAAAATCTCCATGGGCACAATGAACCAGGCAAGAGAGAAAAAGAGAGGGAGGAGGCAGTGCAAGGGAGAGATGGAGATACAGATGCAGGTCGGGGAGTTGGAAATCTATGACTGAACAAGTCTGTGTGATTTCAGCTCAACAGTAAGGGTTTGGAGCATTTAGAAGGGATCTAAAGTTAGTCTTTCAGAATAAAGTGCTTAGAAGAAATTAACATGGTTCAGTATTTGTTAAAAGCCTTCGCTATGTGTACAGAACTGGAGCTCAAGTTCTCGAATCATCTTGTTTGTTGCCTTATTTACTCAGTAAAAGGGTCAAAGGGCAACTAATTTCTCTGTAAAGGGTGGAAGTGTGTTTGGACAGCACAAGTTTTCTACAACACCCCCTCAAGGGCCATAAACCAAAGAAGCATTTACACTAAGGAAAAATTTCATGTTCATTTAGACTTGCATTACTCTCTGTATTTGGGAATGTGGACACGGCTAAAAGGCGCTGCTAGGCTGAATATATGCAAGTACGTGAACTCAAGTGCTTTTAGCTACTCAAGCCCAATGCAGCACAATGCAACATTCTCCACAAACAGCAATATAGCTGCATTACCATGGATTGTCCACTTATACAGCAAGTTTTCACTTTCTGGTTACTTGCTGCCAGGTCAGAGCAACAGATTGAAGAGAATCTTTCTGAGCAAGTTCGTAAGTTAGTTAAACGGTGTCGACATGCTAACTGGCTGAATACACATTCTGCTTTAGTTAAAACATTTGAAGGCAACTCTCTCACCCTTGAGTACTGAGGTTTGTTATCGCCACAGTAACACAAGGATGTTGAGTATCACATAACATCCTCGATTTAGAATAGCCTCAAGTGCTTTAATGCTTTCATAGGACAGTTACTACATAAAAGTAATAAGTTTATTAAGCAAATTCATGAAGTGGCACCTTTACACTATACAGTTCCTGACATATGGGTTCTGTGCAGTGATGCACACAGTACTAAGATGAGCAGGTGTTTCACATCATAGCTGTTACTTCTGGTGCGTTCACATTATGGCAGAAAATTTCCTCTAAGCTGTTAATATCGTAGGAATCTCGGAATCAATTATTTGGCAATGCCCATAATGACCAAATTTATTTGTATAGAGTTTTTCACAATACACATGGATTCAGAGCAGCTTTACTTAAAGTCATACTGTTAGGCTATGTAATGCCTTTACCATAGAGCAAGGTTTAGGGCTGGATGATATGTTAATATAAAACGATGATACGAGTGATCCTCCGGATTTAAATCTAGCTGTATTGTATTTATAGTGTTCTCTAGCACATATATCAGTGCTGCAGTGACTCGGGCAAAGCGTTCAAAGGCAATTTAGAGATTTAAATATTGGTCTGGTTTGTTAAGTGAGAGTGAGTAATTCTCAAAAATGAAAATACAGTACAATAATTTGTTACAGGTGCAAAGTCTGACAAGTCTGATCTCAGGAGCATGCCTGTGCGCTAAAGAGTAATTAAGGGATTTAGATAATGGTCAGATTTGTTCTAAGTGAGAGTGTACAATACTCAAAAAGCATCAATGAAGATACGATTGGTTGTCTTATATGAAAAATAGCTGGCTGATGTGAGTTTAATGGTTTCTATATTTAATTATTTAAGCAATATTGTTGAGAAATATAGGGAATGGCTTTAATTTCAATTATAATGTCTCTGACGTCAGGCAGAATTACTATTTTGTAATGTCTATCCTGTGGTCATATCTCCTACCTTTAAACTGCTAGAAAGTCAACATGTAAGCAAGTGTTTTGAGTTTTCAACTTGTAAACATAAGTTTGACAAAGAAGTGAATGGTTTTTTTTAGTTGGAAACTCGTAATTACAGAAATTGTGTTTATGTTAGACTTCATCAGATCACATGATTAGAGTTGCTGAATTGAGGAGCGTTTCAGGCAGATTGTCCAACTCTCTGCCAAATAATGTTATTTCCACAACTCTATCCATCTGTTACCGTGACAGCAATGGCCTCGGAGTTGCCACAGCGAGGTCCGTACAAAAAGGTGTGGCGTGGGAATGAGTCCAGGGGTCAGGAGTGAGGGTCGAAAGGTGAGAGGTTACAACCAGCTGGACAGCACAAGAAGAGGTGAGGGTGTGAAAAGCTGGAGGGTGGAACCCGCTGGACATTAACATTGAACTGAGGGGCCGCTGGGAGAGTGCGTAAATGAAAGGGGCCCGATGACCACCTCTATGGGAACCACAACAGCCAAATCGTGCATATATAACATTTGGCAGGCAATTGACTGTAGTGACAGTCCACGCAAATGTGTGCCTTGTGTGTGTGTGCCTTGACCAAATAAGTGACACTCAGATGAAGCACAAATTATTAAATGGGGAAAAAAAAAAAAAAAAAAATCACAGACACTGTTTCTTCCAGACCCCAGACAATAACTATTAAATTCACACTTTTTTCAAATTGAGCTGAAAATTACCAAAATGTATGAAACACCCTGTTTCCAAATAAATAAATAAATAAATAAATAAAAATGTGGCAACATTATTACCTCTGTTCTAATAAGATGTGATTGCCCCGCAGCTGGCGTCAGTTCATTTGCATTTCTCTAAGGCATTGCACAAACCCTGAAGTCACACATGGCTGATTTTAACTTCCAATTGGCAGCCGTAGGGACAAGTATAAGGCGTTATGTTTTATTATATAATGGTTTGCACTGGTCTTTGTGAATAAAAACATATTATACTGATACAATAAGTCTTCACGTTTGTTTTGAATGTAATAACATTTTACTTTTTGTAATTGTTATATTGTTTTGACTTTAAAAAAAATGTTTCAGGGTGTGCCTTCAACAACCTATTACACAAATCTAAAAAATAAAGTGGAAACTTATTTTGTTTATGGTCCAAAAAGTTCTTATGTGTAATAACGTCTACTGAGGCAAGTTGCAGAAGAACCCATGTGCAGTTTATTTACCCAGGTGAAAACAACATAGTATTAAATGTATTAAAAATATACTTGAAATCCAAGTAGTTTGTTAAAGCTGCAGTCCGTAAGTTTTGCCTCTTTGTCACCATCTCTGTTTGAAACCTGCAATTTTTACGTGGGTTGTGCTTTGGCATGGCTTCTCAGTGCGGATGAATCTAATGTTTGCTGTCAGTCACCACATCGGTGTGGATTATTAATGCAAATTATTATTATTGTTATACTTTGTTCTCATTGTTAATGTTAACAACATCAGCATTGCATGACTGTGTACTTAGTGTGTATTAGCTTTACCTGTAGATTTCAATTTCTGTAGCCACTCCGACCGCAGTCTGAAGTTTTTTGCTTTTGCTTTATGCAAAAAAAAAGCATACTTTTAATGTTTATAAACAGTATACTAGAAGTACTTTGATAATAAATATATATTTAGTTACACTTTTAAAAAATATGCTAAACACAAGCATATTTTTAATATATTTCAAAACAGTATACTAGAAGTACTTTGGTAATATATTGTTACGGAATTGTATAATTCTGTATATTGTTTATTTGGTTTATTTTGTTTGTTTTCTGTTATTGCTGTTTCTGTGTGTGTGTGTGTGTGTGTTCTCTTTGCTTTGCTGGTGTTAAGTAGGATATCGCGTAATCAGTTGCGGGATGGCTCCACCTCTTTCTGCCGGGATTGGATTACGACGATTGAATGAGAGTTTAAAACCATCTCTTCCGTTTCCTGCAGTTGAGCTGTTGCGACTTCGGGCCAGTCGCACTTCTCCTGTCTCCTCTCCAGCCGCCAGACCTCCATTACACATTGTGCATTATTTTCTATTCTGTTATATATTTTCTTTTCTTTACAGTGATGGTGCTCTGTAGGGTTGACCTGCCCTTTTCTTTTGAAATTAAGTTCGCTCTGTTTTTGTTAGTGTAGTAAGGGTAATTTGTTGTATTTTGATTTTGATATTTTGAGGGAAGTTATTTTGGATATTTTTGTTTATTACCCGTTTTGTTTGTTATTTTGGGCCTGGGGTCTTCCTGAAGTTTATGCACCCACTGGTTTATGTTATCCTGGAAATTCTCAAATGTTTATTTACTTAATTTCTTTCATCTTAATAAAACGTTAATCGTTTTTTTGAACCCTGAATCCAGTGGTTTATTTATTTATTTATTTATTTATTTATTTGGTCTGACGACGGGGGAGGCTTTTTTTTTTCTTTCTTTTATTTATTTATTGCGATTTAACCTAGACGGATCGTAATAATATGCTTAGTTACACTTTTAAAAATAACACAAGCATACTTTTAGTGAAGTTAGTGTATTTACAGAAAACATACTTATGTTACTCTTAAAGTATATTTTATGTGTACTTTAAGAACATAGCAAAAGGATTAAGCTTTTAGTGGGTTTAAATGTACTTTATTACCATGCGTAGGCCTACTGCAATATATTTTAAATATTTATACATTTAGAATTTTAATATTTTCAAAAGAAAGAGATTTTGAAAAACATTTTTAGCATTTACAATGTACCAACTTATAATGTATTATAAACATTTGTCAACCATTAAGCATTGCCATAAGCATACTTAAAATAAATATGTTGTTCAGTTTTACTTGTTTGTAGTTGTAAAAGTTTATGCACTTAAAAGGCTGTTGTCCATTACATGATACGTTAATTGTAATAGGCTACTACTGAAATTCCCACAAGGATTTCAACATATTATTTGAAATGCATCATAAATCAATTTTCCAAAGATGCCTAAAAATCCCTATATATTTACGTGTTTAAATTTAAACAACACATGTAACACATGACACAATGACTAAGGGACCACATGGCATGAAACATGAGGGCAAGGGAAATCACATGAAAAGGGGAGCACATGGCAAGATAACATAAATGTGAAAACCACAAAATAAGACATGAAACATGAACATGAAACAAAACCAAAACTAGACGTGACACTATGTATATTTCTCCACTATAAATCATTTCAAGGTATCACCTTATACAACCAGGATACAATAACTTAAACATTTATTTTTACATTATAACAATTAACACATCATTAGAACTGTAGCACTGCTAAAAGTCTATAAATAACACATTGTAATGGTATCTATGTTTCATAAATATCTTGAGCATGCTCTTTCATAATCTTCAAACTCAGAGGCAGCTTGGTTATATGTAGGTTGTGTTTTTATCACTTTGAGCTAAGAATGATATATAAAATATGATAATAAATAAATAACTAAATAAAATGAGTGAACATACATAATGAGATTTGGTATATAACCTGGGCATTTTTATTACTATGCAAATGCTCTGTGTAGATTCAGATTAATATAAAGTCACCCGGTATTTGTAGTCTTTATACAGATATTCTAGATATTCTAGTAGGTAAAGACCTACAGAGAGCTGCTGCGATATGGGTGGCAGTAATAGGATTAAAGGCTGCCGTGGTCGTCTTACTCCATGGGCTCCATGTGACACCTTTTGTGCATCTTCAGCAACACAATTCAAAGCTGAACGTCATGGACAAAAGACCTCAGAGTATCATGGATAATCTACAAATATACTTAACACTAATGACAGATATGCAGAAACTGCTGATCTGGCCTAAACTGTGATGTCTCAATCTTCTCCCCTCTGATTTATGGGCAGTCGTCCAATACTGAATTCTAAAATTCCTGTAATAGACAGACATGTGTCATGTTGTCACACAGGGTAAATCCAAGGAAAGTGAAGGATCCAATTACAGCAATCTTTGTTTTATTTAGATAACTCAAAATTCTATATATACTGAAATAATCTGGTTTGGGACTCCTGACTCCCAAAATTTCTCTGATTTGGGCAATTTGGCCCCCTTCTGTAAATCAGTTATAAAGAATCTTGGTGTAGTTTGATGACTCTCTGAAATTTGACAAACAGATTAATTCTGTGGCCAAATCCTGTTTCTTTTATCTGAGATCAATAGCAAAGATTAAACCATTTTTGTCATCTAGTAATTTTGAGAAGATTATTCATGCTTTCATCTCTGTTAGACTGGATTATTGTAATTTGCTGTATGTGGGTGTGAGCCAATCACTGTTAACCCTCTGGTATTGTTCATTTGGGAGTCACGCTATTTCATGTTAAGTAGAATGCCTTTAAAATCCAATTTCTGAAGGCAGATTAGTTCCATCAGGTGGGAGTAAAAAAAAAAAAAAAAAGAAAAACTTAATGTAATGCCGCGATGTAACTACTAGATTCCTATATAGCTCTATATAAAAAGGCTTATAAATTATCTGGTAGTTTTAGACATAAATACTTATTTTTGTTAGGGTGGGGTAAGCGATATTTCAAAAATGCTGTTGGAAGTTAGTCGGGCCGACACAACAACAAACGTGTAGCCAATCAGCATTAGGGACGTATGACGGTCGAGGAAAGAGAATGAGCAAGAGGGAGATTTGAAGAAAGACTGCAGAAAGAGAGATGAGACACGATACAAAAGAGAAAAACTCAGAAGAATATCACTGGAATGAAGTTTTATGACTGGGCTAGCGCTTTAGGACCCGCGTTAATATTAGAGAAGCTTTCCAGCGCTGGAGAGAGCTAAGCATGAAGGCCTGAAAACAGACATGGAGGCTGCTTTGATTCCACTCCACATGTGAGTAACACTGGGTTTGAGTGTCATTGATTGTCTGGAGCAGCTGTGCTGTTGGTGACTAACAACAAACTCTTGTTTGTATTTACTCTTGTGTACTGTATGTTCATTTTAAGAAAATTAAGTCGTGATCTCGAGAAAACAACTTTTGTTATCTTGAGATCACGAGAAAATTAAGTCGTGATCACGAGAAAACAAGATAGAAAAAATAATAATAATCCATGGCCGTTTAGGGCTTCCCTAAAAATTCAACAAAAATGAGCAGTAATGCTTTATCAGAGCTTAATCTTCCTGATTTCAACCTCTTATTTGAGTCTTCTGGCTCAATTTTGCCATATTGTTACAGCCACACCAGTTTATTTGTTTGTCTGTGAGTGTGTGTAAGTGACTGTGTGTTTGAGTGGGTGTGTCTGTTTTGTACTCTCAATGTTTTAGAGTGTAACCTCTTCCTTGTTGGGCACTTTTTTCTGCATCGTGGCTGATTTGTAGATTTTACACAAACAATTTCTCTCATTTTTGACCGCGAACAACACAAGTGGGACTATTTTTAATGACTTCTGTTTTTTTGTGGTCACATAGCGACTGCCACAAAGGTCACAGAGTTTCATACCATTTCGATGAAGTAGCGATTTTTAAAATTTATTTATTTATTTATTTATTTTTATTTTTATTTTTTTTTACTGCACTGGGGGATGAAATGTGTCTGTTGTGCACTCTTGATATTTTAGAGTGTCACCCCTTCATTGCTGGGCACTTTTTTTTCTGCATCATGGCTGATTTGTAGATTTTACACAAACAATTTCCCTCATTTTTGACCGCGAACAACACAAGTGGGACTATTTTTAATGACTTCTCTTTTTTTGTGGTCACATAGCGACTGCCACAAAAGTCACAGAGTTTCATACCATTTCGATGAAGTAGTGATTTTTAAAATTTCAAACCTTTTTTTGGTCTAAAATGACCGAACAACACCAGAAGGTTAAATCGTCTTCATTTAGTGCAGAACGCTGCTGCTAGACTTTTAACAGGTACTCATAAGAAACAGCATGCAACACCTATTTTAACTTCACTACATTGATTGCCAATTCAATATAGGATTGCTTTTAAATTGATTCTAGTATATAAAGCATTACACAATTTGGCACCTGTCCTGCATATTTAGCACATCTTCATATACATAAACCATCGAGGACTCTAAAGTCATCAAGTCAGATGATGCGCGTTCCATCCCAAACGGAGGAGGCGTTTATACTTGACGTGGTCGCCATTGTTTTTCTTTGAAACAACAGGGGGCAATGGAGTAATTGTTCTCTAAACCATCAGGAAGCAGTGGTGAGAAGTAATGTACACACGTGACATACACTTCACCAAACCCACACTACAAAAGAACCAAAGAATCGTGTAAAATCCAGTAAACCTTGAGATTATTACCTTAACATTAGAACATGAGATTAACCTTGACATTATAACACATGTATAAAACTAAATTAAACAACAATCTCTTAACTATTTTCTAATTTCATTAAACATTTTTATTTAATTTCATGAACATTTTTATTAAACATGTACCTTTATTTTTTAAAAAGGCTTATTTCTGCAATTGAAGAGTTCATTTGCAAAAACTGATATGAGCCGATAAAAACCGAAATTAACTGACGGCTGTGCGTTATTCTCCACAACGTGTTATTATACACGTTCTGAACCCTTGGTTGTCCTTTTGCGTTTGTGTGTGTGTGTGTGTGTGTGAGAGAGAGAGAGAGAGAGAGAGAGAGTCTGTTGAATTTCTCCCTCTGATAAATTAATTTACTCATTAAAGTGTGGCAATAACTGCCAGTATGAAATAATATAATTTAATATGACGTAATAGAAGAATGATGTACACATATATGACTAACAGATTTGCATATGGCAAGTATTTTGCCTGAAATAGTTTGTATTCTTCATATTACTTGTATGACTCATAAGTAAGTTCTGGGGTTCGAACCTTTCTACATCGCTCACGTTATTTGGAGAGAAAGTGAGGCTTCGCTTGTCATCGATCACGTGAGTCTGTGAAACCAATACACACCCGATACGGGGCTTTACTGGAGATTATGCTGCATACGTGCCTCAAAGCTTCAGTGTCATACGTAACATCACTACCTCTACGCCTCATTATCATCATCACCTGTCCGTGACAGAACACCAGACCAAGAAAGGATTTAATGTGGATCTAGCAACAGAGTTTATTTCCCTCCTCCTTGAAGGGCTTAAATTATTAGAGTATATGGCCTGTTTTTGTCACCTTGCCCAGCACTCTTATGTGGGACCTCCCAGCCCACAGCTCCACTTCGGCCCATCAACCAGTCAGTTCTACCTTTGCTCCTTGCACCCTCAGCTCCACCTGTGACCATCATCCTTCCAGCTCCACCGGGCTCCCTTGTCCCTCCGGCTCCACCTCGGTCAGTCGTCGCTCTACCTCAGCCACGGACTTAAAGGCCTTCGGCTGTACCTCGTTCCTCCACCACTACGGCTCCATCAGTCTCCTCCTTCTGTCCGACTCCACCTCAGTCCTCACTCACACTGGCTTTGCCTCAGTCCTCTGGCACCCTGGCTCCACCTTGGCTGCTCATCACCGTGGCTCTGCCTTGGTTTCCTGGTCAATCTGTGTTGGCTGGTCTCTCGGTCCATCAGTCCATGCCATCACCTCGGTCTGTCAGGCTCAGGACTCTACAATGGCTCCTCCCTCCATTGTTTCCGCTGTTGGTCATCATCTTCCTGACTGAATTCTGGTGGTCTCCTGTACTGTCTGCTTCGCCCTGGTGGTCTCTTCTGCCGCCAATCCTGACACTCCCTCCAATAAGACTTTTTCACTAATTCCTCATATGTTGGACTAGTCTTGGAGTCAGAAGCCACCTTCCAGTGGGGGGAGTAATGTCACATTTTGTCTGTGTTTTGGTTTAATGTTCAAGAACTTTTAGTTTGTTTCTTTCTGTTTCTTGTTTACTTTGTTGCTATGTTCGTGCTTGTCCCTGGTTGTCATTTGATTAGTGTAATATGATTATTCTGGTGCAACTTCACACGTCCAACAAGGTGCATGGAATAAAAACAAAGCTATTTTTGAACAAAACCAGCAACACTTGTGGCGTGGAGAGATCAGAAATGAACAAAAAATAGAGCTTTTAGCTCTATTTTTTGTTCATTTTTGATCCCTCCACGCCACAAGTGTTGCTGGTTTTGTTCAAAAATGTCATTTGATTAGAGCACACCTGCCCCTCATTAAATTACTTGTTCATGTGTATCCACCTTTTCCTAATGAGCCAACTGTGTTTTAGATTATGGGTGGCACTTGCAGTTTGGGGAAGTTCCACTCCAAAAGACTAAAACAAATAATTTAAAATCATAAAACTGCGCTACAAATAATCCTTATCTGTCAGTTTGACTGAATGAGCTGTAAAATTTCCATCATGTTCTCATCTTCAGACTTCAAGAGATTAACGTAACGCTTGGTACTTTAATGTGACGTGGTTTGACAAGAATATCTATGGCAAGAGCTCTTTTCAGTCGCTGCATTCTTTTTCTCTTGATTATTTTCTTTTTTCGTTTGTATTCCACTGTAACAGTATGAAATAAGACAACATATACTGTGCATTTGAATCTCTTGTTTTTCTCCCCAAATCCTCACATATCTTTCCAGGTTTGTTTTCACATGGATGCTTTAAAATGTAATTGTCTCCCCTTTTCATTTCTAATCCCTATAAGCAGTGTTTACTGGAATATTTCTAAAGCAGGTGTAAATGTCTGTCACAATGACGGAAATGACAGAATTATTATCACTCAGTGTTCCAGTTATTTAATATTTTTGATTAAGGTGACGTGTTACGTGTTAAGACAGGCCTATTACTACAGTGATATTAACATGTTCGTAATATTGCTATGGAAATAATTGGGGGTTATTCATGGTCTGAGGTAGTAATGTGTTAATACTTTTACACTTTAAATGTCCTTTTAATGTTCGATGGTTGAAGAGTGCTTAAAATAATGTCATCTCATTGTACCCAGTTTTTGAAAATGCTTATTGCATTCATAGAGCGAACCTTTTGCCGATTGTTTAACGGAAGTTGCTCTCGATTGTTTTGCTGATTGTTTAACAAAAGTTACTTCCTCTGTTTGGATTACTGTTCACTCAAAAAAATGAACTTTCACTGTTGTTAGTTTCACTCAAACCATCCTTGTTCACATTACTTAAAAAACTCATGTAACTACATGAACTTAATTTAACTGAGTCGTTTCTACTAAAAATAAGTATTGTCAGCTCTACTTAATAAGTGTTTGTTCAGTCAACTTAACATTGCTGAGTGAAAAGCACAAATTAATGTTGACATAACTAACTGGGCAGTGGATCCGTAGTTCCCAGCATGGTTTGCAAGGGACTGCATTAGGAGAGCAAATTTAGGGATTAAAGCAGGGCTCTGAACCGGTTCAAGGAACGAAAACGAAAACCGGAAACTAACGAAATTTTGACCGGAACGTAACCAGAAACGGAAACGAAATCAAATTTAATCGTTCTGAACAGAAACGCTAATTTGAAATCACCATTAACCGGTTCATAACGTTATTTTATCATTCTGTTTAATATTTTGATTTGGCAGTCAACCAATCACGAATTCAAATAGATGCAAATGTTACGCTGACGCATCCAACATGAGTGAAATGCCCGCGCTCACGTTCTATAGTGTGTGAAATGCCCGCGCTGACGCGCTCATGCTCAGCTGTCAAGTCATCATAGGTTAGGTAAGTCACAATGGCAATGCCCTGGCGTTAGTTTTTCCGATGATATATGTCACCAACCGTCAAACATTAGGCCTACATTTAAGTGAAAATGAATGTCAAGTAATATGCAGCTTGTTGTGCGTTTTGAAACCAGCGAAAATTGCAGGATATGTAGAACAGTTCACACAACGCCACATCACGCATCTGCAGCGCTTCTTTGAACAGAGAAAACAGAATAAAACAATAGGCTTACATAACACATATAAAATAAAAGGGAATAGGCCTATTATAGGCTACGCGAAATATTTCACTTAAATAATTAGGTCTATTAACAAAACGAAAGTGGTTCATTGTGGCGCACTCCAAAGATCTAGGAAAGGAAACAGACATTCGGCTTGTTTTCGTTATTTGAGTGTCTTTTGTAAATGTATGAATTATGTCTTGCTTTACCTGTATGACCATAAATTACGCAGTACAGTTTACTCTCTTAGAAGGAAAACAAATTCCAGTGGTCGCGCCGGCGCCTCACGCGCGCACACACACACAAATTCTTGCTTTGCTTAGGCTACTTGATATCGCAGCTGTTAAATATTAAAATAAAATACAATCAACCAAACATATAAAACGTTACACTGCTCAATTCAATTCTGCAATAGGCCTACAATCTGCCGTTTACCACCCTGACCACCGCCTGACTGTGCTGTTATGTGAAGGATGATGTCGATACTGCGAGTGAAGTATAAAGCTTTCATAATAAATAGTTTAGCATTCGTCTCGAAAATGGAAACAGTTTGATTCATGCCGAATGAGAAAGGTAGGCTTCAGATTCACTTTAAATTAATTCGTTTTGCATCTTATTTAGTTTTATTTCTAATAAATAAACCTGTTTCTTGCCTTAAATAGCAATAGAAGCTGGAATGGCGTTAAAAAAGAAAAGGTATTTTTTTTTTATTCGTTTTGGCTTGACGTTTATTTAGCCTGAATAGGCCATCCCAGCTAACCAAAATACGTGACTGTTACGTAACTGCAACGTAATTTGGTGACCAAACTTTCGTCGTGGCGACGTAACTAGTTACGTTGTGGCAACCGGAAAAGTGAAATTCCCGGATACGTTGCCACAACATAACTTTTGACGTTGCCAGTTAGTAACTGCGACGTCGTGGCAACGTTGTGTATCAATAGTTGTGTATTGGTAATCAGTTGGTAATTTTTATATTTATTTATTTTTCTATGGGCGGACATGCAGTAGTTTAACCTAATTTATGTCCTCATTTGCCCAAACTAATTTAAAGGCTATTCCAAAAGCTGTGAACGATGAATGCAGACTCAAAATGAATTCAATTCATTTATTTTGAAAAACACACAGAACATGAACAAAAATCCAAATAAAAATAATAAAATACACCCAAACTATAAATAAAAACATATAGCCTACAGCGAAACATAAAATAAAAGCATTCAAGACGTTTTGCACTCAGCATCATTAAAAACATATGCTATGCTAGAGTAAAATTTTGCTAACATATATTTCAGAGATCAAGGAAAGATACCATATAATCACAGAGGTAAAAATATTAACAAAAGTACTTAAAGTAGACTGTGGGTAATGTTACCAATCTGACGCAGTTGTTGAACTTTATTGCTATAAAACTGACGAGAAACACGGAGAAATGTCGACGCTGTCCTCTCCAGCAGCTTGAATGTTTTCCCGGTTGCCATGGCAACTCTAATGGCCACCAGCACAGACGTAAACATAACAATAAAAAAAGGTTTAGCCAGGCTTTGTCTGTGTCATTATGCCAACGTTAGCCTCATAAATTGTTACGAAATAAAAAGTTTTACACCTCAAAAAAATTAACTTTACTCTCTTGTCAACATACTGTGCGCGCGGCGCGCACTCCATTTGTGGAGGCGCGCACTGTATGTCACGTCACTATATATAAAAAGCAGTCATCCATATTCTGACTTGGTGAAAAGAAACAATTTTTTTTTCTTAAGCGGAATTTCAGTCTTGTGTCTGACGTTTAATTACACATTTTAAATAGCAAATTCTAATGGTAATAATAACATATAAAGAACGTGTAAATGATGGTAATGAAATTACGAGCACATGACGTTGCTGTTACGTTGCCAGTAAGTCATGGAATGACCATTATATGACGAATAGAGTACGTATCTGGAACGTCCCTGGTTTTCTTATAACGTTAGGAGATCGTACTGACGACGTTGTGATATGGTAATTTGATGGTAATAATATTACGGGCATACAACGTTGTAGTTACGTTACTAGTAAGTCATGGAATTACCAATATATCACGAATAGAGTACGTATCTGGAACGTTCTTGGTAATCTTATAACGTTAGGAGATCGTACTGACGACGTTGTGAGACGGTAATCTGAAGGTAATGAAATTACTGGCATGCGACGTCGTAGTTACGTTGTCAGTTAGTAAGTCATGAAATTACCAAAAAGTACGAATACATTACGTAACTGTTACGTCGTCTGTTAGCTGGGATCTGTTAACTTTAGATGTTTTGTGGTAAAATAAAATAGGGCAGTTTTGTTCATAATTTATGTTTACAAACATTATAAACAAAGCTATATAGGCTAGGCTATTTGTAAACATTTTACTTTATTTAGCTACCGATAAATTACATTATTTCTGAATAATAAAATGCGACGTATACGCGATTTATCTTTTTTCTTATCTTTTTTCCAAAAGATATTTGTTGGCCTATTGGCTTTGTTTTTTTTTAATAAATAAAATGCTGTACGTATTATTATTATTATTATTATTATTATTATTATTATTATTAAGTAGGCTACATGCAAAAAAAAAAAAAAATAAAAAAAAATAAAAAAAAATAACGTTATTAACCGTTATTTTTTCTGATCAAACCGGTTTCGGAACGTTAATAATACAGAAGGAACGCTGGAACAGAAACGTTAAAATACCGATTCTGCTCGGAGTGAAACGATTGAATTGTTTTTTCGTTTTTAAGCCCTGGATTAAAGTGTTATTGTACTAGCCTGTGTGTTTTTCAGTAAAGGGATAGATGTTATTAGTTTATGTTAGTGTTTAATGTTCAGTTATGTTGGACAATTAGAGGAGTTTCTGTAATGTTTTTGAATTTTGTGGTTACCGTTATGCAGAAGAGTGTCGCCTGTGTTTAGGCTGTGAGCGCTCATATACACGTTTAGGATGGAATTCCTGCTCTTAATTCAATTGAGTTTGTTTAATTAGTTATTTATTGTAGAGCAAATAGTTCATTTAATAAGGTAAATTAAGTCAATAAATGTGTTCACTTTACTTAATAAACATAACATTATTAAGTAAACTGCACATATAAATATTATGTAACAGTGACAAATTCAAATGATTTGTATTTACTGAAAGAAATGTTGTCAGCTTTACTTGAATTTCTTTTGTTCATACAACTAAATTGTTATTTGTACAAATCACTCAATATAGTTGCGTGGAACCACTTGACACTTCTTTTTTTAAGTGAATCCAACAATCCATTTTTTTGAGTGTTGTTTGGATTATGCTTTAGTTTTTGTTAAGATTCTACGCCTCATCATCTGCCCATCACTATATATATGTATATATATATATCAGTGTTAATTTTGGCAGCCATTTTTGATTTAGTCTTAGTCTTTAACTTCAGACGAAAATGCTCTTTAGTCTTACTCACATTTTAGTCATTTTTGTCTTTCATATTTTAGTCTAGTTTTAGTCGACGAAAAGTCATCGCATTAGTCATTACTTTTAGTCAAAGTTACCAACATTAATTTTGATAGGTATTTTATATGTAGTCTTTAGACCAATTCATTTAAGCTTATGAAAAAATTTTAATCAAGGTAACAGGCTGTATTGACATTGCACTCTTAGCAGTAGCACTTGTGCAATTCTACATATCCTTTTTCAGTGGTTCTCAAACTTTTTAGTGTCGTACCCCCTGAGAGATTTAACATCCTTCTGCGTCGCCTTTCACTTAGACAGCAGTTACACCTTTTCCATTAAGGGACAATATTTGCCCTCTTAAATTGATTTTTCCAAAGCATTTTTTTACCTTTATAAATACCTTTATAAAATAAATAATTCTTTAAATAAAATTTAAAAAAATTCAATAAATACAATGATGATAAAAACGAAGTGATACTTTTAAATATTAGATTAAAACCGCCAGTAGGTGGCGATAAGTCATTGTTTTTATGAGTTAATCATCGAGTCATTCATTCTTTCAGTATCAAAGCAAGCAGCTGTATTTATGAATGTGTCATTGAATCATTGATTCATTGACGATTCGTTTAAAGCCACAGATTCGTTCACGAAACAGCTTGTGTGCTGCAGTTTTGCTGTGGCTTTCGTTGCAAAATAGAGCAAAAATACTGACAATACTGTTTAAAATGTACATCACTTAATATGACCCTTTTGTTTGTTGAACTGTTGTATAAAATCAATATTTGGGATATTATATTATATTCGGGCAATATTCTTGATGGTATAATATGATCAACATTAAAAACTAACTCATAGAAGGGTATGTTTTTGTATCGAAGAGAGTTTTAATCTTAAATCTCTATGCAGTCTGTGTCTATATTTGTTCTTCATGCTAGTAAGTGCTGAATCCACACTTTTACAAAAGTAACGTATATTGTCGAGAACAGCACTAATGTAGTGCGATTTGCTGGTGTGGATGCAGTCAGTTTTGACTTCGAAAGAGGAGGTAATTTGATTGAATGTCGTGTATTTACGACATTTTGCTGCTAGAAATACATGTTCAGTTTTAATGTTATTTTAAGGTGGAGTAGAATTAAATGAACGGCAAAACTTGGTCTTTGGTCGCAGATTTAGTCAGCAAACGAGCAGCGCAATATACCGACTGAATGACACTTTAATTTAAGTAGAAAATCTCAAATGAAGATCGCTGAACTCCATCTTACTTGTCTGTGTTTTCTGATCATTTGCGTTTCTTTCTCAGTGTAGATCAGGGTTGCCAGGTTTTCACAACAAAACCCACCCAATTGCTCCTCAAAACTAGCCCAAAACTAGCCCAATCGCATTTCAGGGGAGTCCCATGGTAAAAATCGCATTCCGGGGGGTAAAATACGTGTTTTTGGAGGGGCTCCCCTGGTAAAATTCTCATTCCAGACGCTAAATATCACATTATTTTGAGTCGATTCAACGCGCGGACATGAAAATCCACCCACGGCAACAGTGTAAAAGTAGCCCAATTCCGTGAGAAAACCACGGACTTGGCAACACTTGTGTAGATAGAGCGTGTGCGTGGTTGCCAGATTGCAAAGATTAAGTAAAACATGTTCTTTTAACAGAAAAGCTCTGATAGTTCTGGAAATCTGGCAACCGTAAGCATGAACGCTGGTAAAACAGTCTGTGATGTTTTGTCTCCTTTATTCGACAAAAACAAAAAGTGATTTCAAAAGAGTGATTTTGGTAAAGTTTTTAGTCTTTTAGCCACATTTCAGTCTCGTCTTTTTTCGTCAACGATATTGCACGTGTTGTTTTAGTCATGTTATCGTTAAATGAAATTGGTGTCATCTCTCATCGTCTAGTCTTAGTCATGGAAAAAAAGGTCGTCAACGAACATTTTTCGTCATAGTTTTCGTTAAAGAAATTAACACTGAGATATATATATATATATATATATATATTAGGGCTGTCAATAGATTAAATTTTTTTTTTAATCGCGATTAATCGTGCACCCTTAATCGCGATTAATCGCACACTTATAATGAAATTAAGCATACACCATTTATCTTGTTTAACACATCCATTTTGCCATCATTGCCTATATCCAGCAAAGTAAACCATAAGATTGAAGTGTGATTTTCACAAAACTGTTTTTTTCAGCTTTTTTCTAAGTAAATTTAGATGTATTTCCAAAAAAGGACACCAAATAACCAAATGATATGATTTCGTATGACTCATACATTTATGTAGGCTACACCAAAGCACCCATAAAAAAATCACAGCAAAAAAAAAAAAAACTTTCAGAATTCACAGTGTATATTATGTGCAACAGCAAAGAGCTTGTTTACATTTTAGACAAGTCAAGACCGCCTCAGATGATGACGTCATTGGAATGTGCTCGTCAGAGGCTATAATTAGATGTGCCACACCATGCTGTGTGCAAAGTTCCTATAGGAAAGGACTGTTTACTCGGCAGCCATATTTGCAACGGCCCTGGGCAGCTATTTTGGGCATACAAGACCAAGTCCTATCTATTTGAATGGGGGAATCCTGAAATCTCAAAAACTGCTTGGCGAACTCGCAATTAAATAACATATTTCAAATGAGCAACAAAATCTGACATGAACTGTCCTATAAATGTTTTTTCTTATGCTCAAATAGCGTTAAAAAAAAGCCTATTTTTCAGGCTAGATGAGCCAATGCGCATGTGTAGTCCTAAGCACGAGTCTCAGCAGGTTTCTATGGGAACCGGAGCCTCTAATTGCAGCTACAGTGATGCAATGGCTTTATCAATCAGCAATTGGCTCTTTTACTTAGAAGACGGGACGTATTCCGCCATATTGCTCCTTGCAGTTTCTCCCATTCATAACTAATAGGAGTTGAATGAAATATTTTTCTCAATCTATAGTCTTGTGTGTGTGTGATTTGACAAATCTCTTTTTGTTTCATTTGTTTGGGGGAAGAGCACGCCTCCCTCATGTTGGAAGTGGGCGAGTGTGCGCACTGTGAGAGTTTCCCAGTGAAAGTGCTAAGTGCTCGTCTCGCTTACTTCTGAGGACCAGCACCCACTCTGCCATCGTGGGGCTCTTGTATGGATCTGACTGAGGAGCGAGAGATGGGTCTGTCCCTATCGCTCACTTTCTCTCCAGATCCGGATGTCCTCTTGCAGGATCCCAAAGTGCGTCCCATCACCTCTTTGACTCTTGCAGACAACAGTGAATCTCTTGCATGCGGTATGGATTTTGAGTTTCCAGTCTCCGAGCATTCCTCACATGATACTCGAGGTGGTTACTCGCACTGTTGCCAGGTTACAGCTAAACTGGCCAAACAAGAAAGAGACCCCCCAAAAGCTCCAAATTAGAAGACAGATTTCTGTCTGGTGGCCAGGGGGAGGGATCCCAACAGCAGTCTCTAGGGCTGGGTGATATGGTAAAAAAAAAATATTTGATCAATAATCACCTTAAAAAAATATTGCGATATCCGATAATATCAACTACCCAAACCCTGCCCCTACCACACCCTGGAGATGATGTACTTTCTAGTCATCTCGGGATGGGCATCCTGAGATAAAACTGAAAAGCAAATGGAGAATTAGCTGCTGTTCATAACATTAACCAAAGAAAATCATGTGCATTTGATCTGATATAACTGGAGTACAAGGATATGAGATGCATTATGTAAATGCTTGGCAAAATAGATGCGTCTTTAATCTAGATTTAAACTGGGAGAGCGAGTCTGAGCCCTGAACATTATCAGGAAGGCTATTCCTGTCAGGGTTTGTGGCAGATAGGAAGTGCACGAAGAAGAAAATCTTTGCATAGAACTTTTAATATAGTAACCAACACGAACAGAATAACTAGGAGAATTTCACAGAAAACACCATCAAAACAACATCAGTGCAAGACAAGGAACAGACAGAAACTGAGGGCTTATATACAAGGTGAACAAAGGACTAAACAAGACTAATTAACAAAAAACAGCTTAACTGAGGACACTAATCAGATGAGTAACCTAGGATACAAACAAGGAGAACTGAACTAATTAAACTCAAAGAATAACAAACTCAAACATGAACAGAAAGGAGAAACAGAAAAGCGTGACAGTACGCCCCCTCCCAAAAAGGTGTGTCCTCGCACCGTATAAGATAGTCCAACAGAGGAGGGTGGGCTGGGGCTTGGGAGGAGGGCGTGGAACACACAAAAGTCCAAGGGGTGGGACGGTGGGAGCCCTGGAGGCTGTCTATGAGTCTCTTAGGCAAGGACAGGAAGCCTCCAGGGCGGTACCGGTAGTACAGGGATCCAGGGAGGTGCGGGCAGTTCTGGGGCCCAGGGAGGTGCGGGCAGCTCAGGTGCCCAGGGAGGTGCCCAAATTTTCTTGGGAGGAGCTATGGGTTTCTGGGCTGGAATGGACCCTGGAGCAGGCTTGTGGGCTGGAGCGGACTCTGGAGCAGACTCAGGGACTGGAGTGGACTCTGGGGCTGGAGCCATATCTGGGCCCCAAGACATCCCCTCATACTCCACTAGAATTCCCAGAGGCACAAATGTGGTGGCCATAACGGCTGAGGGCTCAGGCGTGGCGGCCATCTTGGCTGAGGGCTCAGGCGTGGCGGCCATGATGGGACGAGACTCAGGAGTGGCGGCCATCTTGGGACGAGGCTCAGGAGTGGTGGCCATCTTGGGACGAGGCTCTGGGATGGCGGCCATTTTGATCACTGGGCTGAGGACTGGGATGGTCTTAGGATCTGCAGCTGGAGGAAGGGAGGCGGACTTCAGCGCTGACCTGACAGATGTGTCTGTAACTTGGGTCTCCAACAGCACTGACCTGGGGGCTAATTTACATGCACGGGGAAAACACAGGAGGGCAAAAATGGACGGATCCATTGGAGCGGTATGTGGCGGGAACCGGCGTGGGGTGAGCTGGTGAGGCCAAGTGTGTTTCAGAGGGAGCTGGATGAGGAAGATACTTTACTTTAACTTCTACTTCAAAATTTGAACCATTTAAATAGAGGATGAGATTAATCGACTCGACTAGAGAGAAATAACAAGCAGGTTCGCTATAACGAATAGTATCCTCATCCAGTCCCATCCGAAAACACACATTGAGCGAGGCGTCAGGCCAGCTCACCTGATGGGAATGCTCGAGAAAATCCTCCACATACCTCTCCAAAGGCTGACCATTCTGCCGCAGGCTCCACAGTAAATCCTCAGCCAGGATCATGTTCTTTAGGCCTGGTCCTGTTTCTGTTTTAGGTCTTGCGTTCTGTCAGGGTTTGTGGCAGATAGGAAGCGCACGATGAAGGAAATCTTTGCATAGAACTTTTAATATATTAACCAACACGAACAGAATAATAACTAGAAGAATTTCACAGAAAACACCATCAAAATAACATCAACACAAGACAAGAAACAGACAGAAACTGAGGGCTTATATATACAAGGTGAACAAAGGAATAAACAAGACTAATTAACAAGAAACAGCTGAACTGAGGACACTAATCAAATGAGTAACCTAGGATACAAACAAGGAGAACAGAGGAGAACTGAACTAATTAACAGACTCAAAGAATAACAAAAAAACTCAAACATGAACAGGAAGGAGAAACAGATCAAAAACAAACTCAAAACGTGACAATTCCAGAGTTTAGGAGCCAAATGTGAAAACGCTCTCCCTCCATTAGTGGACTTGGATATCTTAGGTGCAACCAGTAGCCCAGAGTTTTGTGATCTTAAAGACCGTGATGGATTGTAGGGCGGTAGAAGAACGGTTAAATACACAAGAACTAAACAATTTAGGGCCTTTTAGGTCAGTAGCAATATTTTATCATTGATACAGAACTTAATATTTAACCAGTGTAGAGAAGATAAAATTGGTGTTATATAATCATATTTTCTTGATCTAGTAAGAACACTAGCTGCTGCATTTTGGACTAATTGTAGCTTGTTTATTGAGGATGCAGGACAACCAGCTAGTAATGCATTACAGTAATCTAGTCTAGAGGTCATGAATGCATGAACTAACTTTTCTGCATCAGAAACAGATAACATGGTTCGTAGCTAAGCAATGTTTCTGAGGTGGAAGAAGGCTGTTTCTGTAACATGAAATATGATTTTCGAAGGACAAGTTGCTGTCTAATATAACACTCAGGTCTTTAACTGTAGAGGATGAAGTAACAGTACATCCTTCTAAATGCAGATTGTATTCTAAGAGATTCTGTGTACATGTTTTTGGTCCAATAAGTAATACCTCAGTCTTATCTGAATTTAACAGAAGAAAATTACTGGTCATGCAATATTTTATATCTTTAATACACTCTATCAACTTGGATAATTTAGAGATTTCATCTGGTCAGTGTTGCCAATTTAGGCATTTTGTCACTAGATTTAGTGACATCCCCACCCCTTTTGAGACTTTTTTCAAAAGTTTAGGGACAAATCTAGCAACTTCTTGGACAAGCCTTATCTAGATTCTTATTTTGCCCACTGATCTCTATTCATATTTATATAGATCAATGAATTTGCCATTATGATGTCATCTAGTGACATTTAGCTACCAGTTTTAGCTACTTTCAAATGAAAGCAGTTGGCAACACTGCATCTGGTCGTTGTGGAATATATAACCGAGTATCATCGGCATAGCAGTGGAAACTAAATCCATGTTTTCTTATAATATTACCAAGTGGCAGCATATACATTGAAAATAGCAGAGGGCCTAACACAGATCCTTGTGGCACTCCATAATTTACTGATATTATCTTATATTTTCCCCGTTTAAATAAACAAAATGGTAACAGTCTGATAGGTACGATCTAAACAAACGTAACGTCTGTCCCTGAATACCAATGTCATATTGTAATCGATCTAAGAGTATTTTATGATCTATAGTGTCGAACGCAGCACTAAGATCAAGTAAAACTAGTATTGAGATACAGCCTTGGTCAGAAGCTAAAAGTAAATCATTTATAATTTTAGCAAGCGCAGTTTCTGTGCTGTGATGAGGCCTGAATCCTGACTGAAATTTTTCATATATATAATTTTTTGCAAGAAGGAGCACAACTGGGTTGACACAACTTTCTCTTGTATTTTAGAGATAATTGGAAGATTTGAAATGGGTCTGTAGTTCCCTAATTCATTTGGATCTAACTGTGGTTTCTTAACGAGAGGCTTAATAACTGCCAGCTTGAATGGTCTTGGGACATGACCTAGAGATAAAGACGAGTAAATAATATTTAGAAGATGCTCTTCTGTCATGTCTAGTTTTGGTTTTGTTTCATGTTTCATGTCTTATTTTGCTGTTTCATGAAGAAGGGTCTGGTTGCAGACCATGGGCAAGTGGAGCTCCACTCTCAAACAGGAAATACGTCACCTCCACTTGTGTTTTACTAACGTCTACACCTACCCCAACCCTAAACCTACCCTTACAATAATGCAAATACAGTAATTAAATGACGCAATATTGATTTGTGTTTTATTAACGTCTACACCTACTCCAACCCTAAACCTACCCTTACAATAAGCTCCACTAGTGGAGGTGACGTATTTCCGTCCTTGAGTGGAGCTCCACTCGCTCCCTCAGGCCAGGCTGCAGCCAGCCCCTATTGGTTTCATGTCATAGTCATAATTTCCTGGTTTACCATGTGCTCCCCCATGTCATGTGATTCCCTTGTCCTCATGTGATTATGTCATGTGCTTCCCTAGTCTTATGTGTTATGTTGTTGAAAGGCTTGTTCGACTTCAAGCAGTGCCGCACAGACTGCACAGACCGATCGGGGGCTGACTTGAAGCAGTGCATGACGGTTAGAAATTTTGTCCGACTTGAGACAGCGCAGACGCCATGTGACCGTGACGTATGGCATCAAAGTACCACGAGAGCGATTCGAAGAGCAGCCGGCTGATTCATTCTGCGCAGCATCTCAAGAGCAGCTGCACGAGCTCTGATGACAACACAGCTATTCCACGATTGGCCGGATTCACTGCATGACAACGATCACGTGTGTTTCGTGCTTATTCTCACACACACTAATGCTCAAAAATTTGTATTTTTATAACAGTTAAAGCTCTTTTCATAAAGTCGCGATGTTGTATTGTCATGTTTATCAAAATAAAATTGATTAAAAAAAACCGTAGACTCCACTACATTGGTATTTAAATAATATATGCTTATGTTGAACTTTATTCTTGTAAAAACAGATGCTGTAAGCAGTACATAAAGTTTCTGAAACATCTGTGTATTAGTCAAATATTGCATTTATTTTACTTCAGCTGTGATAAAGTATGCAAACGCAGCGCGAATGTCACTACGGGAAGCAGAAAGTGTCCGACTTCACGTTTCCGTTTTCAGCTCCTCCCCGCCTGCACGTGGCTACTCTTGCCGATCGGTTGCATCCAGCTGCAGCCGATGTCGAACACACCTATTGGTTTATTGGTTTGTGCACAGGTGTTCCTTGTTTGTCATTAGTCCTTGTATATTTAAGCCCTTGTGTTTGCCCTGTTAGTTTGTCAAGTATTGTCCCTTTAACCACAGTTGGTGAGTGCTATGTTCATGTTTAAAGCCAAGCCAAGTCTTTGTTTGTTTTGTATTTTGTTTATGTTTGAATTCATGTTGGGAAGTAAATAAACTGCACTTGGGTTCTTCAAGCTTGCCTTCAGTGGATCTCTGTTACATCTTCTGCAACAGGTAACAGGTAACTAAACAATATTCACTTGATTACTTATATTTTTTGCATGAATGCACAACACTAAACAATATCGGGGAGAGCATGGTTGGAGCTGGCTCTTGCATCAGTCTGCTGGAAGTAGCAACTCTGATATCAGTTTGTCAGAAACCGCTGCGTATTTTCCCTTCCGGGATGGACTTTCTGACAAGCTGCTTCCCAGCACCCTCACGAAACCACTGTACCATCTCCGCCACCTCTGGTGTCTCAAGGGGCAGCGATTTCCAGCAAAGTGTTGGGTGTTCCGTCGCTTCTTGTTGTTGCCCAGGACATGGAACACCTGCACCCCCTCAACAGGAAGTATCAAAATTGGTACCCATTTCAGAGAACTTGGCAGCGTGGAAGCTAATGCCGAGTATCGCTACTTGGGTCCTAACGACAGTAGAAAAAGGATACAGAATCCAGTTTGCTCGTCATCCTCCACGTTTCAATGGCGTGGTCCCCACTACCATTAAACCGGAGCAGGCACACTTACTGTCACAAGAGCTGCAATCTCTTCTGGTCAAACAGTTCAAGGCTTGAACCGTTCCATCAAAAAGCTCAAGTTCTAGATGCTAACTATTAAGACGATCATGTTGCAAATTCCACATCGCAATTGGTTCATCACGATCGATCTCAAAGACACGAATTTTCACATAGAAATATTAAGTCAAGTCAAGTCATCTTCATTTATATAGCGCTTTTCACAATACAGATTGTTTCAAAGCAGCTTCACAGTGATAATAGGAAAATTAATTGACAGAGATTGTTTTGGCTTTACAGCAGCTCTAAGAAAATATTATTATCGAGCTAAAGTAGGTTTTTGATTGAATCACTTCCGTTGTAAAAATTGTTAATTATTAACTTAGGGGCCGCTTAAATGACACCTTTCCTACTGAAAACCGAAGACCTTTAATGCATTCTTGCTGTTCATTTACGTGTTTAGTCTATAGGTTTGCGTGTTTGAATGTGTATGTGCGCAGACGCTTGGTCTTTTTTTACAAAGCACAGTTCCACAGGGTTCACCCCAAACATGATGCTCTTTGGGCGGGAGATAACAGAGCCCATTGACCTGGTCGTAGGAAAGCCACCCAACGACACACTGACTAAAACATTCCCACAGTATGTGGTTCAGATGAGAGAAAGGTTGGAGTTGGCACATCGAGTCACAAGGGATGCACTAGGCCAATCTGTGGAGCGTGCTAAAAAGCAGTATGATAAAAGAGCTGCCAGGACACACTACAAGGTCGGTGATGCAGTGTGGTACCTTGTTAAAGGAACTAAACGAGTGAAAAACAAGATCAGGAAGTTTCTCCCTAATTATGATGGACCTTACTTTATCCTGGGACACCTGGATGATTTAGTGTACCGGATCCAGAGAAGCCCAAGGGCCAAAGTAAAAGTTGTTCACCATGACAAGCTCAAAACTTACCATTCCCGGCAACCCCTGGAGAACAGCTGGGTGTTTAAAGACTCAGAAGTTTGGCAACCGCAGGAAGTTCCTGCCCCAACCCTGGAAGCCGATGGAGCTGAACTTGACTTGGATCTGTCTGGTCTCTTCACAGAGGAAACTGAAAATTACAGTGGCACAGACAGTATGCCTCCCCTGGATGACACCGGTGTGTCGATGTTAGAGCAGGACCCAAAGGATGTTCAATGGAGTGAAGGTAGCACGGTGCAACAGAATTCAACAGGGACTGTTAACGGCCAAATGAGGGGTAGGCCGCAACGAGTCAGGAGACCTCCGAGGAGGTTTGGGGACTGGACTAATTGACTATTAATGACTTTAAAAAAAAAAAAGGAGCAAGAAGAACACTCTGTTGACCGTTTGTTATTGTTCTACTGTTGTTTAAAAAAAAAAAAAAGATGCATGTCATTTGTGGAAAGTATTCTTTATATGTGTTCCTTTTGTAACCTGGGTGGATTTTGTTGTTAAGAAAACAAGCCAGTATACGTTTAACTAAGCCTAACTTATTTCATTTGTATGCAATGGCTGTTGTTAACTTCTTTTCTTCTGCAGGCCAGTAGTGGAAAGTGAAGCCTGTCACATAACTACCACTAGTCTTGCTTGGACTGATTTACTCAAGTAAGGACCACTTTACAAAGCAACTCTTAAACCCCTCCCAGCACCGTGCTATCCTTCTACCTTATAGACTGTTTACCCCATCACGTGGGGTTGAGAAATGCTGGCCAGTGCCTCCATTGAGCGGAGTTGCTTGAATGGACTGTATGCTTTGGCAATGGAGCTGCCTATGGACTGTTGAAAAAAAAAAGATGGAACAAAGAAAAGAGAAATATGGGTAGACATTATGTTGAATGTATTTCTGTCTTCTATTAACACTGTGAATCCATGGTAATATCTTTGTTAATATGTGTGCTGATGTATTTTGTACCAGTCATGTCATGGTGCTGGAGTGGTGTTAAGTTTAATCACTATCCAGAGTGGGGGTAGTGTTGCGGGAGAGGGGAAATAAGAGATATCGCTTTAAGACCACTATCTACGGGTGTTGTAGTCCTTAGCGAAATGCTTCATGGGTAATGTAGTTCAGATCAAGCGTGTTCGTGTGATGAAAATATATGCTCTTGCTTGCTGTGCAAAGGAAGATTCTCCGTTGCTTTTCTGTTAGTTCATTCAAGTCGATCCACCTGGGAGTTATTGTGAACTGTTACTCTGACAACTTTACCCTGCAAGAATCAGTAAAATTGCATGTATTGGCAAACTTTGTTCCTCTCATCATTGCCCGAACGCGAACTAATGAGCTGTTACATCTCGCTGTGAATGGCCGAAGCAGAGAAAGTAACAATTGGCACAGGGAGTCAATGGGGCTGTAGTCATTAGGTGATAGGGCAAGGTAAATCTGGGTGTCATCTGCATAGCTGTGATATGCAATTTGGTTCTTTCTCATTATTTGGCTCAGTGGCAGCATATATAGTTTGAACAGGAGCGGTGCAAGAATTGAGCCTTGAGGGATTCCGCGTGACATGGATGTCCACTCAGACTTATGGTCACCGATACTCACATAATAACCACTCCCTTCTAAGTATGACCTGAACCATTTAAGGACCATCCCAGAAAGCCCGACCCAGTTTTCCAGCCTGTCAAGAAGTATGTTGTGATCGACAGTGTCAAACGCAGCACTGAGGTCGAGTAGTACCAGCACTGATATTTTGCCTGTATCGGTATTTAAGCGAATATCATTTATTATTTTTATGAGCGCTGTCTCTGTGCTGTGATGCGGTCAGAAACCAGATTGAAAGTTGTCGAAGTATCCATTGGAGTTTAAGAATTTGTTCAGCTGATTCAAAACAACTTTTTCAATGATCTTGCCTATGAAAGAAAGATTTGAGATTGGTCTGTAGTTGCTCAATATGGTGTTATCCAGATTTCTCTTTTTCAGGAAGGGCTTAACCACTGCAGTTTTCAGGGAGTTCGGATATTATTGATTTTCTCAGAGACGAAGGAAGCAAACTCACAGCATTTGCTGTCTGAGAGAATTTCACTGGGAATCTGACTTGGGGGGGTTTGTTAGTCTCTCTACAGTAGCAAAAAGAGTGCGGGTGTTGTTTAAGTTGCTGTTTATAATATTTGAGAAGAAGGTCTGTCTAGCTTTGCCTAGTTCCACATTGAAAGCATGAAGGTTATCTTTATAGATGTTATAGTGGATTTCATGTTATGTCTTTCGCCACATGCGCTCAGCTTTTCTGCATTCTCTTTTTATATTTTGCACTGCTGTTGAGTTTTTCCAAGGTGCTTTTTGTCTGCCACTCTTCTTCCTGACTTTTACAGGAGCAATGTCATCAATAACATTATTCACTTTTGAGTTAAAAGAATCAAGGAGAAAATCAACAGAGTCTGCAGATATGTTTGGTGTTAAAGATATAGCCTTCATAAACAGCACACTAGTGTTCTCATTTAAGCATCGCTTTTTGACCGAAATAGATCTAGCTTCAACAGTAGGAGAGATCAATATATCAAAGAAAATACAGAAATAGTCAGATAGCGCTACATCCTTAATAACAATGGATGATATTTTTAGACCCTTACTGATAAGTAAATCTAGAGTGTGTCTACGATTGTGTGTGGGTCCATGTACATGCTGAGTCAGATCAAAAGTATTCAAAACAGTTATTTTGCCATATTGATTTCTGCATTATCTATGTGGATATTAAAGTCCCCAGTAATAGCAAAACAGTCAAATTCTGAGGAAATTATTGATAACAGCTCTGTAAAGTCCTCAACAAAGGCTGGGGAGTATTTTGGAGGCCTGTAAATAATTATAAGTAGAATGCATGGAGCACCTTTTAACACAATACCCAGATATTCGAAAGACAGGTAATCGCCAAATGACACTTGCTTGCATTGATAGACATCTTTAAATAGAGCAGCTACACCGCCACCTCTCCTAACAGCTCTGCAGACAATCATAAAAGTAAAGTTAGGAGGGGCTGTTTCATTGAGGACTGTTGCACTGCAGCTGTCTTCTAGCCACGTTTCATTTAGAAGCATTAAATCTAAGTTGTTTGTGGTTAAGTCATTGACTAGAAGTGATTTATTTTTAAGTGAGCGGATGTAACTTGTATATTTGTTTATGTTCTGTTCTGGTTTAGTTTTCACTCTGTCTGCTTAGTTCTATTTGCCTGTGTTCTTATTGGTCTCCTTGGTTACTCATTACCCTCTTGTTTGTTACCATGGTTACTCATTTGTTCCCTGTATGTCCAATCATCTTTGTTTGCTTCTAGTATTTATATGCCTGTGTTTCTCCTCTTAGTTGTCAGTTCTCATTAACGTTCTATCTAACGATGTTTAGTTATGGTTTATCTTTTGTGTTCTGAGTTAGTTTTATTTTTAATAAATACTATTTCATCTATCTTCTTTGTCTTGCTACCTTGCCTACACCACGCCTTGCTAAGAACTGATCACAAAAGAAGATCCATCTATTTCAATGGCTTTTATTGTTCTCACTAAAGAAGATCTGCCATTTATGAAATATTTTTTTCATTTTTTGCCAGCTTGCCCAGCAAAATGCATTTGATGATGAGAAACCGAAATCTCTTTATTGGATTGGGGCGAATTATCACAACCCTCAAAACCTACCAGACATGAAAGTGGGTAAATGGTCGGAGGTCCTCCTCAGATGTCTGGAGACCGTCAACCCCCAGTCAACACCATCCTTCACGTCACCAAGCCCAGAATCCAGCCAGCTCTTTAAATTCTATATAAAAAGTATATATATATATATATATATATATATATATAAAAAGTAGATCAAAGTTATAATCCATTCGTCTTTGAATAGTTTCAGTGCGGAGCCTCTTGCTCTAAAATGAACACAATCTGTTCTGTGTTTCTTTAACTTTGACACTGTATAGTACTACAGAAACCAAACACTGATAAAAAGTTAGAGGTGCTAAAACAAAAGAACATTCATTGGATTTTATTGGATTGGGTTGTGGGGTTCACATGGGTGAACAGACACTCGGTGAGAACAAAATAATAATAACAATAATAATGGTGCACGTGATTATGACCACACACACACACACACAAACACAGAGAGATAGGCTTTGATTACCTTGAACTCTGGGGGAAGGAGGGGGAAAAGGGTAAACAGGTCGAGAGCGGCTGCAGGGTCATTTGGGGCTGTGCAAAAGGGGGGTGGGGGGATGGAGTAGGGGTTGGCTGGCCACATTTGAGGGGCAGATGCTCAATATGCAGATAGCTGTAATCGAATCGAGTGATTTTCAATTCACGCTCTGATTAGCATCAGGACAATGGTGTCTCTTGTCTATGGGTCTGGGGTCAGAGGAGAGGAGGTCTGAACTTGAAGAAGAAGATCTTTCTGAAAAAGACAGCCAGACTAGACACCAGAATGATTGATTAGACTTTGTTGTTATGGATGTGTCTGTCACATACTACAAAGTCATTTGACTATAGGAGGCAGATTAGGCTGTGCTCCCATGCACACATGCCAGTACTCACTGACTCTGTTCCAAAATCTACTAAGCTTGCTGTCACACATCTAACATGAGCTTGCAGCATCCTGACTAAGGTGACTGATTTGTAATGCTATGCAGAAACTTACTGGGTGACCAAGGTATGGCAGCCATCATACCCTACCATACCAATAGACATAATGCAAAATGAAAAACGAAAAAGTTGCAGTTTTGTCATTTTTCTACTTTCAATATTAAATTAAAAAAATGAATGAATGAATGATACATGGATTAATAACATTCCATTTAGTTATTAAACACACTTGAGACATTCATGGCTGATTTAATGACAGCAGTGTGTTTATTAGCACACACATGCCATGCGGGTACTGTCGAAAGTTGTCTCGGATGTTTCCTCTGAATTTCCTTATTGGATAAATAAAAATAGACACAAATGAGACTCAAGAAAATTCTGAGAGAAAATGAGTCAAAACTGAAAATGTGGTGTGAGAAACATTTAACATCTCTTTATTGTCTTGTCATTGTTTTCAAGACTCCATTATGAAACATCTTATTGCTTATTGGGATTTGCATTTATAGACATTCTAAACTCTATTAGAGTTATAGACAGCAGGTGTCAGGACTATTGTTGTTATCATACTTTAGGTTTAATATTGTCGCATGGAATCAATGTTGATGGCCAGTAGCGGCTCCTGACCATAAATTTAGGTAGGGCAGATTCTGGGTCTTAGTGAGAGTTTATGATAAACATTTTGTAAGTTTTATATTCTAATCTCTGAACACATACTCTTTGTGCTAGAATGGCGAACGAAAACTCAGGGATCATAAACGAAAACTTCAGAAGCGTAAATGAAAACTGTGGAAACGCATTTGTAAGTACAGATCAGTGAAAGAAATAGGAGAAAACAGTTAGCAAAACATGCAGTGTATTAAAAACGAAGTCAAACATTTTGCCTGCGATTTTTTTATTTTTTATTTATTTATTTTTTTCAGTTTCAAAGACATTTTATTCAGTTTCAATTTATATTTTCATTAGTTCCTTAAAACGTTAAGTTCATTTTTATTGGCACAAAAAAAAAAAAATCCATAGTAGATCCTTTTCCCATTTAGCACACAAACTCTTGAACAGTCTTCCTAGCCTTGTTCGAGAAGCAGACACACTCTGTCAGTTTAAATCTAGACTAAAAAAACATCTGTTTAACTTGGCATGCACATAACACGTCATCACATTTCTATAATTTACATCCGTTAAAGGATTGTTAGACTGCATTAATTAAGTCAACCGGAAATGGGAACACTTCCCATAACACCCAATGTACTTGTTACATCATAAGAAGAATGGCATCAACGCTAATTTTAGTCTCTCTGTTTATCCCGAGGTTACCGTAGTCAGGTGCATCTGGTCTGTATCCCGATCAGATTGACCTGCAGCTAGACGTGACCACAATGCAGCCCTGGATGTCAGCAGAGATCCTATCAACTAGACAAGCTGTGAAGGCCTCGTCGACATAACAGCCATCAGCACAGATCCTCACCAAAGTCCACAAGAACCAGACAAGTCCTCCGCACAGACCTATGACCAGCTTCATCTCCATACTAGCGTGATGAATCCAATCTTCAAGCAAAAGGAACTGACTGAAATATTTGAATGCATCAAATCCACAATTTGATTTCTGACTTGTGATGCAGCCCCCTGTCTGAGCCTGGTTTCTCCCAAGGTTTTTTCTCTGTTCTGTCACATGATGGGTTCCTTGCCACAGTCTTCTCTGGCTTGCTTAGCTGGGGACACATAATATTCAATAATATTATTGTTTAGAATACTGCTTTTTATGCAGAACTGCTTTATAGATCAAATAAACTAACTTAATATTTGCTGATCTTTACAACAGTAGCTAATTTGTTGTTGTAAGCAGTCATGAACCAGATGCCTTCATCCAAAGCAACTCACAGAAACAGTAGAACGTAGAAAAAGTAGAAGTAGAAAAATCTGAGCACGGTGTGTGATGTTGTTGAGATCTCTTCTGAAAATTTACAGGAGACAAATGTGAGAGTGGCTATATTGTTCTCAATTCTTCAGAGAAAATGTGAGTGGCAGAAGACTTAATTAAAAGTCTCCATTTGATGTTTAACCTCATTTCCTCAATGCTAACCTCATTTCTGTCTAGGAGAAACAATTGAGACGATAAAGTTTTTTTTTTTTTTTTATAAGACTTTTTTTTTCTTACCTCTGGGCAGCTCTCCAAACAACTCATTAGCATAGGAACATTAAGTACTAAATAAATGGTAGGTTGATCTACTTTTTTAAGGACAATTCAATGGCTTTTTTTGTGAAGTATTGTCTTTTTGACATAAATGTGTGTATGATCGAGAGTAGGTGTGGTCTACAAATTAGAAGTACCTAGAAGTACAGTAAAACTAAAGCTCAAACATTCATGAACCATGCCCTTATAATAGTAGAATTTCTTTATAAGCATGTATTTCTTTCAGCTAATAGATTAGTAAGCCATGTAAAGCACACTGAGCACCACATAATATAATAATATATTATTTATTATAATATTTATTCTATTTCGTGAGGAATATTTCTTTAATATGACTTATAGATTACAGCATGCACTCAAGTGGATTTTAAAACCCTCCCCAGTGCAACACATGAACAAAAACAACAACAACATTAAAGCTGCAAGCAGCGATGAAAGGGCCCTCGTACCCGTGCCACCGCCACCCGGTGGCTGTAGGAAAACAGAGCACGGAGGGCAATATGCATTTAAGTATATACAGGTGCTGGTCATATAATTAGAATATCATCAAAAAGTTGATTTATTTCACTAATTCCATTCAAAAAGTGAAACTTGTATATTATATTCATTCATTACACACAGACTGATATATTTCAAATGTTTATTTCTTTTAATTTTGATGATTATAACTGACAACTAAGGAAAATCCCAAATTCAGTATCTCAGAAAATTAGAATATTACTTAAGACCAATACAAAGAAAGGATTTTTAGAAATCTTGGCCAACTGAAAAGTATGAACATGAAAAGTATGAGCATGTACAGCACTCAATACTTAGTTGGGGCTCCTTTTGCCTGAATTACTGCAGCAATGCGGCGTGGCATGGAGTCGATCAGTCTGTGGCACTGCTCAGGTGTTATAAGAGCCCAGGTTGCTCTGATAGTGGCCTTCAGCTCTTCTGCATTGTTGGGTCTGGCATATCGCATCTTTCTTCTCTTCACAATACCCCATAGATTTTCTATAGGGTTAAGGTCAGGCGAGTTTGCTGGCCAATTAAGAACAGGGATACCATGGTCCTTAAACCAGGTACTGGTAGCTTTGGCACTGTGTGCAGGTGCCAAGTCCTGTTGGAAAATGAAATCTGCATCTCCATAAAGTTGGTCAGCAGCAGGAAGCATGAAGTGCTCTAAAACTTCCTGGTATACGGCTGCGTTGACCTTGGACCTCAGAAAACACAGTGGACCAACACCAGCAGATGACATGGCACCCCAAACCATCACTGACTGTGGAAACTTTACACTGGACCTCAAGCAACAGGGATTGTGTGCCTCTCCTCTCTTCCTCCAGACTCTGGGACCCTGATTTCCAAAGGAAATGCAAAATTTACTTTCATCAGAGAACATAACTTTGGACCACTCAGCAGCAGTCCAGTCCTTTTTGTCTTTAGCCCAGGCGAGATGCTTCTGACGCTGTCTGTTGTTCAAGAGTGGCTTGACACAAGGAATGCGACAGCTGAAACCCATGTCTTGCATACGTCTGTGCGTAGTGGTTCTTGAAGCACTGACTCCAGCTGCAGTCCACTCTTTGTGAATCTCCCCCACATTTTTGAATGGGTTTTGTTTCACAATCCTCTCCAGGGTGCGGTTATCCCTATTGCTTGTACACTTTTTTCTACCACATCTTTTCCTTCCCTTCGCCTCTCTATTAATGTGCTTGGACACAGAGCTCTGTGAACAGCCAGCCTCTTTTGCAATGACCTTTTGTGTCTTGCCCTCCTTGTGCAAGGTGTCAATGGTCGTCTTTTGGACAACTGTCAAGTCAGCAGTCTTCCCCATGATTGTGTAGCCTACAGAACTAGACTGAGAGACCATTTAAAGGCCTTTGCAGGTGTTTTGAGTTAATTAGCTGATTAGAGTGTGGCACCAGGTGTCTTCAATATTGAACCTTTTCACAATATTCAAATTTTCTGAGATACTGAATTTGGGATTTTCCTTAGTTGTCAGTTATAATCATCAAAATTAAAAGAAATAAACATTTGAAATATATCAGTCTGTGTGTAATGAATGAATATAATATACAAGTTTCACTTTTTGAATGGAATTAGTGAAATAAATCAACTTTTTGATGATATTCTAATTATATGACCAGCACCTGTAAATATAGGAGGACTATGTCAGTCATTTGTATTTGCCACACTTCCTGCTACCAGCTGGTGGCGCTATGACTATAACTAAATTTTGGCGTGTAGATGTCTTCAGGCCAGGGCACTTATCAAACAGGTAATGTTTGAGGCAGATTGGACATTGTATGCTTGAGTTACAACAACTACCTGTTTCATGACAATAATAGCATGCTTTAGCACTCAGCTAAGTGTTGCTAGCATGTTTTAGAATGTTTGTAGCATGTTTAGTACTCAACTGCATAATTTAGTATGTTGCTAGTAGTGCATCACAGTGTTAAACACGTCACTTCCTGTTGCCAGTGGGTGGCGGACCAGATTTCTGAATACATGAGTAAAGATCTGTGATGGACTGGCCATGCAGGGTTTCTCTCTCTAGGACCTGGGATGCTGGGATAGACTCCAGCATCCCTGCAACCCTACAATGACACCAGGGTCCTGTATGTGCCAGTAAAATCAGTGGTAATCCAGCAGCAATTTTGATCTGTTTTCCAGAAAGTGAAATATGTTTTAAAGTTTTTTAATATGTACTACATCTAGTACTAGTACAGTCTTCTATCACATATAGAAGATATGTCATATAATTATATATCATATAATTCATTACGGTCACTATGGTCACAAAATTCCTGCATAATTAACCATCCCTTCAATAAAATCTGTAAAGTTACATTTATCATCTGTTGGTTACACATTTGCTGGTCAGAATTCACCAAACTTGAACATTCATACACAACACAATTTGAAACTTCTTTACATGGGCTTGCATTTCTGATCTTTCATTCATATGGACGGAAAAGCAAGTAAACTGAATTATGCAGTTGTTATTGATACTTTTCCCAGCTCTGGCCAGGTTGTAAGGAAAACAATCAATTATGATAAGTGAACAGTAACTTTATGAGCAAAATATTTCCTGCTGGGAAAGAAGCAGTCTAAACTTTTTTTGAATAAGTAAATTTGAATGATTATACTTATTAGTTTGCAAATTACTCCAACTGAACAAAAAGTCTACAATTTGAATCTGGTGTCATCCAGCTGAAAGTCCCCGCGCGCCCCCTGGTGGAATAATAAACTTTATGTCTTACAGCAGGAAACTGTGAACAACATTTCCCGCCCAATATTATAGTAATTTCCTTAGAATATAATCATATTTGTTTGATTCACCCCTTTCCTCGTGTACAACTAAAAACGATACCTTTAAAATAATACTGGTGATACATTGTTTTCAAAAGGGTTCAGTAGTGTTTAACTTACACCATTCTCATCCGGCTTGACCCGTGACTGTAATATCGCGTTATTTCATTGTTGTATGTATTTTTGAACACACAACTCTAAAGTCTCGCGGCACTTAGTGCGTTGACTGAATGCCACGTCGGTTTGAGTGTGAGTAGCTGCATCTCATAGTCTTTATTCCACCGACAGTGCGAAATAAGCGATATCGGAGTTTTTCCAAATTATAATATTACTAGACGCGTGCAAGGCTAGTTGACTGCCGGTTGTGATACAGTGCACGGTACAGGCGCGTGCTTGGGGCGTTTTCATCAGCAGCAGGTATTTACACGATGATCATTACACTTTGTGAGACTGATCGTGTTTACTTTACTGATCACTTGGTCTGTTCACTATATAGTTAGCTTTATTAGTTATTTGTTGATACTGCAGATAAGTGTTAATCTCTTTTAAATTCACAGGCTCATAGTGATGAGGCCTGGCTCTTTATTTATCTAGCTCTAATGTTTGAATGGAGCCGATGCATCAACAGATGCTTTTTGTTTAGCATCATTCTCTCTTTGGCGTAGTTACCGTGAAACAGGTTTTTATACTATGAACATTTGATTTTAAGATTGTTGGGCTTGGTTAAGTAAGTTTCTGTCTGTTGATGCTCCAGGGTTTCCACGGTTTTAAGATTAATCACTTTTAGTAAGTCATAATCATGTTTTCCTTGTTATGCTTTAGTCTGAAAATATTTATTTGGATGGGAATTACTCTTTAATAATAATTCTTATCCAGTAATCACAAACATCTTGAAAATGTCATGGAATGCCATCGTTTTAAATGTGTGGGATCTTCCTGTCAGGTCCGCTTTGCAGCAGGATGTTATTCTGATGTCACTGGACTTTAAATTGTCGTCATATTATAGAGTGGTGCAGGGATGACGTCAAAACCCGGAAGTAGGCTGTTTTTACACTGGCACTAAAAATCTGTTTTTTTAATTCATGTTTGACAGAATCAGAATTTGTTGCATACATGTAAACACAAAAATCTGCAAGAGATGTGATTTTTTTCGCATCCGTTCTGAGCCACTTCCAAATGTGGTTCTAAATATATCTGATATCCGGATCTCTGACCTACGTCTAAACACATATATCCGGTTCCCTTTGGAATTCCAAGCCAAGATGAGACGTTTGGCCACAAAAATAACATTTTAAAGGTGCTGTATGCATTTTTTTTTTTTTTTTTACTGTACTAAAGCATAAAATTACCATAATATGTTTGCAAATATTTAGGTAATATTTAGTTTTTGTTTCTCTCAAAAACAATGCTACAGCCAGTTATTTTACTTTGTAATGTGTGTTCCGTGCCGGAATGTTTTAATTTTGTTTTGGTCTGTGTGTTTCCGCCCACTGCTAATTTACCCGGTATTATTTTGACACCCCGGGTTGCCAGTTGGTGGAAAATATTACAGCCACGGAAGCCAGCAAACAAACTGGGTCAAGAGATCGCAGATTCTACCCGACCTAAAAAACCTCAACATCCATCTAAAAATCTCTATGAATGAGAGCATATTAAAACACAGATAAATTAACTAGGGCTGCACGATTAATCGCACAATTAGAAAAATAACATTGAAATCACGCTTAAACTATTTGGTTTAGTGCGATTATGAAATCGCAAAGGCTGCGATTATTTTATTTATTTTTTTTATGCACAGCTTGTCTATGAAGTATGGCTCCAAATGCCAATCCATCTAAAAGCACTGTGAGTTTGAGTCACTTATAATGTGCATTTGAATAAGCAACGCGTCAGACATCTTTCCAGACATGAATCATTTCTTAACATCTTGTCCAACAAAAGACTACATTTAATAACATGTTTTTACTCCAAACTCACTTTATAACAACAGTTGAGCATCCTTCTGTGAGATGATGTGGCTTCTTACACAGAATAAGGCAGTCGTGTGTTTATTAGTCATGTTTAATCAATCAAAGCATTTCAGTCTTCTGTTTATTCAGCTACAGCTATAGTATGATGCCCATAGGGATTTCCTGGAATGACATGTGTTATCTACTTTTGCGGCAGGGCATATTTGGAGTTTCTGCGCAAGTGCGCCCTCTGGCTTTCAGATGGAGAAGCATTTACTACTGATCACAGAGCCGTACAGCACTGACAAGCTGCAAATAAAATAACCTACAGCCTTTGCCAAATCGTGTACGGTTTAATTGCAATTAATCATGCAGCCCTAAAATTAACTCATTAACTTACAATGTGTGAAACTCTCCTCGCCTTCCAATGTCAATTGCGCTCCCTCAGAGGGCTGCACGATTAATTGCAATTAACATGAAATCTCGTTTAAACCGATTTGGCTTATCGCGATTATGAAATCGCATAGGCTGCAATTTTTTTTTTTTTTTTTTATGCACAGCTTGTCAGTGAAGCATGGCTCTGTGATCAGTAGAAAATGCTGCTCCATATGAAAACACTGCGAGTTTGAGTCACTTATAACGTGCATTTGAAAAAGCAACACGCGTTATTTCATAGTATTCTATATAGTGATAAAGGCTATGTCGATTAACATTAAATAACATTATATACTTTATTATCATGAAAATACCTGAGAAGGCTTGAAGAACTCAGATAAATCATATATTGTCGTAGTCATGTGTTTATTAGTCATGGTTAATCAATCAAAGCGTTTCAATCTTTTGTTTATTCAGCTACAGAGATAATATGAAGCCTATAGGGATTTCCTGGAATGAAGTGCGCTATCATACTTCTGCGGGGCATATTTGGAGTTTCTGCGTGAGAGCGCCCTCTGGTTTTCAGATGGAGGAGCATTTACTGCTGATCACAGAGTCGTGCTGCGGGTAAAATAATAGCAGCCTGTGTCAAATTGCGCGTGGTTTAATTTCAATTAATCGTGCAGCCCTACTCCCACCTGTTGCATGTCCTCAATCTGGCAACCCGTGTAAGCGTCAGGAGGGGGCAGGGGAAACAACTCTCCAGTATTTTGAATTTGGACTCCAGTACCCATTTCAACCGCTAACTGTCAGTATTACTTATTGCACCTTTAATGTTGTATTATGAAGCAGAAGTGCCTGTATGTGCTTGCACTAAAACTCACAGCTTTGCTAGGGCCTACTTAAAGCTACTTTATAGGCTATTTCTCAGCAATGAGGTGATTAACTTTGCTGTTTTTGTAAATAAACTAACAAGCTTCACTATCACATATACTCACGCAGGTAATTCACTCTCACAATTTCTCTCTCTCTCTCTCTCTCATTAATTCCTTCGAATTAGTTCAAATAAATGAAATCTTACTGTGCTACTAAAAAAACAAATGAAAAATACCCGTTATTTTCTGGTCTGTATCCGTTCAGTCAGATTTTGCGCTGCAAACATCCATGACAGCTTTTAACTTATCCATGCTGGCAAATAATGATGGCCACCCGACTTAAATTATAAAATAATTTTAGTACAGCAATTCAAAACCGGAGGGTCAACCATGTTTCACAGTAAAGTAATCAACAACAGAATAATTTTTGGTGGGGATTAATGTAAACACAGATATTGAATACCTGTGGCCTGTTGAATGATGCCGGTTTCAGTTGCTATTGCTACCCAGGTAAGTTTGGGATTAGTTTGAGCAAACTCAGGTTTTTCGGGCTCATGAAGGTGGATTGGTTTTTAGCTGTCTTCATCATCATTGTAACTTGTGTTACACGGCTAACCGGCTCCGGAGCAGGTTTTATTCTGGGTTAGAGATTGCAAACCCAAAGTGGAACAATCAGCTATGACATGTATCTCATGCAATAAAGCCAATGTATAATGCATCTATTATATTCATATAATTATTATATTATTTGACAATTAATATTAAACTTTGCTTTTAAATTAATATAAATATAATACATTAATACATCAAGCTTTTAAACAAATTAAGCTTACGTGTATAAATTTGAGCTCTTTGTGAACCTATATAAATGATTAGGCCTATTCCTTTGATTCACATGCATTGATATAGTTAGATATTTTCTTTCAGCTGACTTCTCAATCTTTCACTGCAGCAGCAGTGTTTATTCCTGCCTTGTAAATGCATTTAATAATGATCTATTGAACTTCAGAAGAGTAGTGAATTGTGCTGGCTATCTTTCGAGAAGTGAATCAAACTGACGCCGTGTGATTGGCTGTTTGCCGTACGTGTCACACTTTCAGGTGCACGTGCTTCAGAGTTAATCGCAAACTCTGGCTCAAACCTGAGTTGACAGAGAATGTTTATACCAAGCGTTGTGAGACTGCTGAATCTGATCTAAACCAGGCTGGATTTATCTGGATTTGTCAACTCTAAACCTAGTCTGGAACTCAGGCTACGTTCACACTACAAACCTTATTGCTCAATTCCGATTTTTGCTCAGATCTGATTTTTTTTTTTATAGGCCTATAGCTTTTCACATTGTTCTGGCCACATTTACCTGCAGTGTGAACGTAGCCTCAGAGTTTGTTCACCTAACTTCATGTAATAGGCCTCAGTTGTGTCTAAAGGGTATGTAAACAGGTGGAACAAAAAAATTGGATAGGGTCAACAGAACAGATCTGTGCATTAAGACTTGCAATTTAACCGCAGCCTAATTCGCTGCTGTTTCCCTCGAGATTTTCCTATGGGTTTTTTTTTTTTTTTATATATCCTCAAGTTATGTTTACAACAGACTTTTTTTCTCAAATTGAAAACCCCCATTAAAAAACATTATAGTAGGGCTGTCACTAACGATTATTTTGGTACTCGAGTAATCGATCGATTATTTTGACGATTACTTGAGTAATCGAACGGCCCCACCTAGATATGTGCCAGTATATGGTAATACGATATATCACAATACTGAACATGCACGATATTGTTATCGTGGGCACTTCAAAATACCGTGAATAATTATTACGAATTATTCAGATTTTTAGAATGCATTTTCAGAATACTTTACCCATCAACCGTTTAAAATGCACAACACCACTGTATGCTGCGACAAAGAGGCACGCGCACTGATGTAAACAAGCCCAACGTGGACGAGAAGAGCGTGGCGGAACGAGTGAAGGAGACGCGCAGAATGAAAATGTACATTTACTCTCTGACAGCAGATGGCGCTGATGAAACGGCAGAAATGCAGCCGTTACCCCGGTAACCTCCGTAAACAAAGCAACCACGCTAATGAACAGCATTTAAATGTTTCTTTATTGTTAGGTCACATTTTACAATAAGGTTTCATTAGTTAACATTATTTAATTCATTAGTTAACATAAACTGACAATGAAACATACTTCTAAAGCATTTAGTAATCTTAGTTCATGTTAATTTCAACATTTAATAATACATTATTAAAATCAAAAGTTGTAGCTGTATTATTTAATGGACCTGAGCAGTTGAATTTTTAAACTAATGTTAACAAAGAATAATAATATTAATAAATATTATATATATATTATAATAAATATAATAATAATAATAATAATAATAACTTATGTAACAAATCTAGCTATTGCTCATTGTTAATGTTAGTTAATGCATTAACTAACATTAACTAATGAGACCTTATTATAAAGTGCTAATATTCTTTATAATTCTTTTGCACTTTAATCTGTTTGAAACATTTGTTTACTTTGAGCATTTAAATACAATAAAGCAATACACAAAAAATGTATAGTTCTTTTTGTTACAAGAAAAAGTTATTAAACCTGTTATAGTATGACAACACTTTTTTTGCAACTTATTTCAATATCGTGATAATACCGTATACCGTGATAAAAGCTTCAGCAAATATCGCAACATGAAAATTTGATACCGTCACATGCCTACCCCCACCCCTCCGGGCGCGGGCAATGAGCCAGAGACAGATGCACTCAGTGCTTAGCATTTATCACAACTATTCAGTGTTTTCAACAACATGATGTTTATTTTAGGTTTCAGATATTTAAATACACATAAGTACTAGTAACAGTACATTTAGAGTTTGTAAAATACACCCTGATGTCTAAGGAAGCTGCAATAATAATCCTTTCCATTATAATTAGACTACGCGCTATATTCATATCAGATATTACATACTGTGAGTAAGGCAAGCAACTATAAAGTTTACCCTGTTCTTCTCCAATTTACCGGACACTCATATCCATCCGTGTATTTTGAAAGAAGTGGATGAATTCACATGTTGTAAATCCGACAGCTCTATTCTCTGAACCGCGGCGTAAACAAACATGGCGGCGCCCATCACGCACATTGCTCAACTACTAACACGATCATTATAAAGGTGCTTACTCAAGAAAACACATTCACTTACAAATATGGCTTAAAATAAATTAGCAATAACACAATAATAATTGATTCAAGTAAAGTATCAAAAGCAAGTAATCGTATGGTTTTTATTGAAGAAAACTGTCAAAATACATAATGTATTGTATTGTACAACTGATGTTCTTTATTTATTATAACAAATGCCTGCAGAGGGCGCCAGAGGCCTGACGATTGTTTTTACGTTACAACGCGATCTAGACTGCATTCCAGTTCGTTTTTTATGCCCTTCCCTCGCTAACTTCCCTCAGTCTCGTTGACTTGGATGTACGTCATTTTCCTTACGAAACTGTTTAATGCAGCATTCTATTTGTATATAGGTGTGTTTGGGTTGTTTTAGATATTTAAAAAAAATAATTAATATATCATAGAGTTGTTTGTGGTGGGGTAAATTAAACGCGATATGCAGTGACGTCACAATCGTGTTGCATTGTGGTATATGGAGCTGTGTGTACATATGAAGTAGACTCGCTCCCTCGGTCAAAATCGAGGGAGCGAGGGTCTGTACATTAGAGGTCTGCAACCCGACCCGAGCCCGACGGGCCCCGAAGAACTCGCAGGTTTCGGGTCGGGTTCGGGTAAAGGTTTCATGAATAGCTTCGGGTTCGGGTCTGTAACTGAGAAAAACTATATAGGCTGTAAGTCTTGCGTGCCGTCTTCTGTGTTGTGCTCGAAAGAGCGCGCGAGAGTGGGAGCACATTTATAATTCACATTTAGGCCTATTAACTGTTTTGCTCATGTGCTCCCGCTCTCGCGCACTCTTGGTCACAACGCGGCACACGACTCTCAAACCTCTGACTATGAGTGCGATAAGGCAAACAATTACAGAGGGGAAAACTTATTACAGTGCCAAATGATGCAGGGAAAGCAGCACAACGAATTCTACCAAATAACAGGTAAGCCAGGGGATAGCACAATTATACACAAGCCACTAAAATTACTACACAATAATGTGTGTGTGAAGTGAACGACTACTGAGAGAGCAGCCACAAATCAAATAGCCGCGCTACGGTCTCTGTCTCAGAAATCAGAGCTTTGTCAAGAGGTCTACTGTAAAATACTACATCATTTGATATTTATATTTAAATGTTTTAAACATTGTATGATATCGTAGACGAATAAGTGTAAACTCTATGAATGAAATGAGCCAAGCGCGTTCGTAAATCAAATAGCCGTGTTTCTTTTGCGTCTCTCAGAAATCAGCCTTGTCAAGAGCAGGCTACTATCACCTAAAACACTACATCATACACATTTTGTATTATTTTATTTGATAGGCTATGTGTATTTAAATGTTTAAAACATCTTACGATTTGATAGGCTACATGACTGAGTGCAAACTAAATGAAGCGCGATCGTGTCAAATGGCCTCTGTGCGTCTTTTCTACTACATAGCCTGATGTTTCTGTCTATTTAAACGTTGTACGATTATCTTGTCATTCAACCAATAAATAGCTCAGCGGTTACGTGAAGTGTAGGTCTTACAAACCTGTCTTGGCTTACGATAGCAAGAATGGTACATCTCTATAGCAACGGATTTCGGGTTCGGGTTAAACTATAACAGTACCGTTCGGGTCCGGGTCCGGGTCGGGTCAAACGATCTCGGGTACGGGCCGGGTTCGGGCCTCAGTTTAAAGCCCGTGCAGACCTCTAGCCCCTGCCCCTTTGATCGCGAAAGTGAAAGTGCCCTTTGCGGTCGCATCCCGGTGCCCCCACTTTCACACTCTGACAGCAGATGGCGCTGATGGAACAGCAGAAATGAACAAAGCAGCTGCGCTACAGCTACTACAGTATAAATGTTATAAACGGCCATTCCGATTTTTGTATTCGCTATTGTGTTCATCACAGCACCAAATTCTTAAAAGACGTAAGGCTATTTATTTTCAAACATTTAAACATTTTTATATTTTAATCTGGACTAATATGTTCTGATTCTTTACTGTTCAGTCACACTTTACAATAAGGCTCCATTATTTAACATTAGTTAATTCATTATTCATTAGTTAACAGAAACTGACAATGAAAAATACTTCTAAAGCATTTATTAATCTTAATTTCAACATTAATAACACTTTAGAATCAAAAGTTGTAACTGTATTATTTAATTGACCTGAGCTAAAATGAAAAGTTGTATTTTTAACAAAAAATAATAACTTCTGTAACAAATTTAGCTATTACTCAGTGTTAATGTTAGTTAATGCATTAACTAATGCTAACTAATGAGACCTTATTGTAAAGTGATACCTTTTGTTCTTTATGGCCCGGTTTCACAGACAGGGCTTAGCCTAAGCCAGGATTAGGCCTTAGTTCAATTAGGATATTTAAGTATCTTTTGTAAAAGTACCCAAGAAAAAAACATCACTGGTGCGCATCTTGAGACAAAACAATGGCACTGACATATTTTAAGATATGTCAGTACAAGTTGCTTTCAGTTAAAACAGCTCAAACATGCATTTTAGTCTAGGACTATCTTAAGCCTTGTCTGTGAAACCGGGGGTATAATTCTTTTTGACTTTAATCTGTTTGAAATATTTGTTGACTTTATAATTTTTTGTATTATTTTATTTTATTTATGTTCAGAGTTCTTTTTTGTCACAAGAAAAAAGTTATTAAACCTGTTATATTACAAACTTTTTTGCAACTTATTTCAATATCGTGATAATTGTGTATACTGTGGTAAAAGCTTCAGCAATTATTGCAACATTAAATTTTGATACCGTCACATGCCTACGCATGTGTAACAGTATCAGTATATCCGTGCATTGTCTTAAAGTGACAGCAGCCATATTCCTGTTGCTGTTTTGTGTTTTTAATATTAATCAAACAACAAAAGACTCTCTTGTCTTAAAGAAATCATTTACTGCTGTTGACTGAACTTTTGTAACTATAATGAGGATTAATCTATATTTAATTTATACAGTGAAGACTATGCAGTGTTATTTTACATTTTATTATTCAATTTCTGTACATAATCTACCTAATCTGTATCTAACTACTGTTATCTATCTGAAAAGCAGTTTATTTAATTTTCATCTATTGTGTTTATTCTATTGTTTATTTGTTCTATTGCTTGTAGTCTGATTATTTGTTCTTATTTTATTACTCTTTACTTGTCTTTAATAGTGTTTGAAAATTATATTTTTATATATATATATATATATATATATATATATATATATATTTTTCATTTGCATTGTTTTTGCATTCCATGTAAAGTCTGCCGAGTAAAATAAAAAATTTAATAGCCATGGGCGACCTATTGCACCTTTAATACCGGAGAAACTCTGCGCCGAATTTGAATGCTTCTCATTAGATCTCGCAGCGATGTTATTAATTCTGGAATCTGCTCTGAATCTGCTCTGCTTCTGGTCAGATGAGTCCATGTTTCAGCATGTTTTTGGGGAAAAGAGACAGAGTTCTCAGTCCCAAAGACAAAAGGGACCATCCAGACTTTCATCAGCATGCATCAGTGCAAACGGTATGGGTGAATTGCATATGTGAACCATTGACATGGACATATATTGGGATTGTACAGAGACATATACTACTATCAATATGACAAATCTTTCCTTAAATGATTAAAAAGTGTATTAAAAGGAATATCGAAAGTAATGTCACACAGTGTTAAACATGCCCCTGTCCCAACTTTTTTGGAGTGTTGCAGCTATCAAAATAATTTTTTTTTTAATATATATATATTTTACAAAATACAATCAAGTTGGTCAGTGAAAACATTAAAACTCTTTTCTTTGTACTTTGTTAAATAAAGGTTAAAGACAATTAACAAATCACATTTTCTTGATGTTATTGCATTTTATAAAATGTCCCAACTTTTCTGCAATTGGGGTTGTTGTCAAGGCAAAAGAATGCTTAATCATGCTTGAACAAAAGGAATGGTTACCAGTTACAGCGCTTAAAATACAGGCTACTTTCTCCCTCATGCATATCAATTCTAACCTAACATATGTAAACTAAAAATAAAGGGCATAGACACGTCATGCATCAACTAACCAGATACCACTGATATTATGGCACTGATGATTCAGAATATCTTTGTGTGTGTTTCCTTTCTGCTCAGGAGGAATGTGGACCTTCAGCAAATCTCTATTGCTGTTCACTGTTGGGATCGTAATGTCCCAGCAGACACGCGCTCACTCCCACCATCATCACGGACACTCCCATGGTGACGGTGGTTGCCACGGTCACTCGCATGGTGATGTGAAGATGCATCATGGGGCAAGCAAATGGAGTGCTGAAGCTAATCTGCCCCATGCCAAAGAGGAGCATCATGGACACGCACACGACCACGGACACGCACACGACCACGGACACGCACACGACCACGGACACGCACATGACCACGGACACGCACATGACCACGGACACGCACATGACCACGGGCACACACATGATCATGGACACATACATGATCATGGATCTGAGCGTTTGAAAAGAGATGTGGAAGCAGGGAGACGGAACATGGTGGAGCTTTGGATGCAGGTAAAACATGCTGATGGATGAGTATACTAATAGATTCATATGCTGCTAGGGTTATTGTGAATCAGTAATAAATTACTTCTAAATCTTTTACAACCTTTTATTTCATAGTTTATACATTCTTGTGTTCTCTACATTTATAGGCTATATAGGAATAGTGAGTTTTTCAGTGTAACTGTAATTTACAAATTGTTTAATTGGCTCATATTTAAAGAGTTAAATAACGATTTTATCCCTTGTTTTTATCCTTTATATCCTAACCATAATCCTAACCTTAACCAATGTGTTTTAATGTGGTTTCATGAGTATTTGTATCAATTTTATGTAAAGTGTGGTTCTACCTCTTGTACATTTACTTGCTTTTGCATTGACAAGAAAACATACAATACTGACAGCATCTTAAACATAAAATAATTTATGCATTAACACTAGAACCGCCAGGGGTTGTTATATACCTAAAACCGCCAGCGGGTAAAATTTACCCATGCACATGATTACTGTTTTGATATGGCTAAAAAACGTATTATGTCACTGTATAGAATGAAATAAATACATATTTGGGTGCTGTAATATTATAATAAAATGTCATTAATCACATATTATGGTAACCCATGTTATTTAAATTACTAAAATACCCTAAATAGACAATAAAGAGCAATAATAATTCACCGCACTGCATAGGATGTATGATCCAACGACAAATTCAAGCGCACAGTTTCACCTAATTAATTATTAATTAGTTTAGTTATATAATTTATAATTTGAATAAGAGAACACAACAAAAAAAACTTGGAGTAATCATAGAAATTGTTTTATTTATTACATCTATTACAAACTGCACAGGGACACGAAGGTAGAGGATCCAAATGCAGGTTTATTGAAAGGGTAATCCACACTCGAGGTCAAAAAACAGGCAAAGGGTCATAAATCCACAGGAAGAGAGTCCAAACAAAACAACAAAGCAGAAACACACAGGCAGACAGGGAAATCCAGGAGACAGGCAAAGATCAAAAAACAAGAACATGGGAACAAATGACAGAATGCTCAGAAATGCAGTTGAACACTAGACAAGACTTTGCAGGGAATGGAAGAGTGAACAACAACAAAACACCTGAGTTGCTTACGAGACATTCTTGTCGCTACAGCTGCTCCGGCCCGGAGAAAAAAATGGTGGACAGTGTACAACTAGCTCAGGGTGGGCTCTTATGCAGAGTCTGTCAGCAGTTGTGGGTGGTCTTATTCAAATAGCTAGCTATCTACGTAGAAACAGGCTGCAACTTGAAACAGCTCGCTGGATGACACAGTTTTAGACTCAGACAGCCCATAAAAAACTGGCTGCGTGTTTTATTTTCAGCTTTTCTTAGCTGGCAGACATGCCAGAAAACTAAATGCAAAAAAAAAGTGAGAATTTTATCCAATGTGCCCTTTAAGACACTAGGTGCGTTTACATGGAGCATTGTAATCGGTTTAAAAGTCCAATCCGAATGAAAATGCTCCATATAAACACCCCAATCGGAATAAAAATGCCCAAACCGAATGAAATTGTAATCGGTTTGAGAGGGGTGGGATAAACCTTTCTATAAACCGAACAAAATAAAAACTCTGCCATGTAAACGAGTTAAACCGATTACTTTGCATCTACGTCATCACGTCAAGAGGCCAGGGGTCGTCATAATGCGCAATGACGGCAGCAAAATTAAACTGGAGTAAAACTGAAACAACACATTTATTAAATAAACTGAAAGAACTCAGTGTATCATTACTACGGACCTTCATCCACACGCTTTTGCTTTTCGTCGGAGGGAGGGGTAGTACTGAGATGCTGCTTAGAGATGCACAGCCACGAAAAAAGGTCAGCTTCCTGCGCCCGTCTTTTCCTCATACCTTCCTGCAGTAATATGCTACAAATTCACGCTGTTGCTGCTTGATTAAGAGCAACACTTTACATAAAAATAGCGTGCATAAGAAATAATGGAGCTCCATGTTGACAGGAATACAAGGCGGCAAAAGGACAAAAGCTAATGTGCGCATGTCACAAAGTCATTCTGATTGAAAGCGCCGGCACATGTAAACACCATATCGGATTACATAACGTCTCATGTAAACAGTCCACCGAATCTTTCAATCGGAATGATTTTAATCAGAATGACAAAAAATTGTACATGTAAACGTGGCTACTGAGTTTTTTTCTTTTTACTGGTTTTTAGGCAATTGGAGCCACCCTGCTCATCAGTGCTGCACCCTTCCTCATCCTCTTCCTCATTCCAGTGCAGTCAAACACGGACCAGCACCAGAAACTACTCAAAGTGCTTTTGAGTTTCGCATCTGGTGGTTTGCTTGGAGATGCGTTCCTTCATCTCATTCCTCATGCACTGGGTGAGTGAGTGCAATTTGAGGTCATGTAACTATAACATTCTGTCACATAAAGTGATAAGTAAAGCCTTGAGGTTATCCCATAGTGCACAGGATATGCTTTATGCTATTTTGACAATAACCTTTGTCTTTAGTTCTGTAACATATAAATATATTAGCATATTGGTGTATTATGAGGTGTTTAAAATCATTCCTAGTTTTGCCATTGTAGATTTTATCCAAGGTGTTCTAAAATATTGGTTCTCAACTGGTTTGGCCAAGGGACCCACATTTTCTCATGGTTATTAAGCCGTGACCCAAATTTTTAGGAATTTGACCAAATTCCTAGGGCTGTCAAGCAATTAAAATTTTTAATCTAATTAATTACATGTACCGATTAATGAACCTAATTAATCGCAAATTAATCACACATCAAATTTGGCTGAGAAATTACCCCCAAAAGATCATTTGAAGTCATTATTGTGTTAAATGAGAAAAGCATCAAATAGACATTACAAAAAGTAGTTTTAGAAATAAATATTTTATTTGATCAACATATAATTTATTTACAACTTTTAGGCTACAATGGCCATGATTATTGTTAGAAGCTGCATTTGAATTGGTATTTAGATATGTTTACAGACCAAAACAATATGGTTACCAACATTCTTCAAAATATCTTCTTTTATGTTCTGCAAAAAGTCATACAGGTTTGAAACAACATGAGGGTAAGTAAATGTAAATACACAGAATTTTAATTTTTGAGCTAACTATACCAAAATATGAAATTATTTTTTTTAATGAAGTGATACTCTAAATAAGAAACTAAAACTGCCAGTTGGTGGCAGTAAATGTCTAAATGAGTAAAGCCCTGGGTATACTTTGTTTCTAGCGTACGCGCATAGTTGAATGCACAGCCTTGCAAAGTTTACTTCATTTGACTCGTACGCGTACACAGACGTTCGACGCATGCGCAGTTTTGAGCAATCTTACAAGTTACAACCCATGTAAATATTTCTGTATTCTTTCATGCTGGAGTTGTACAAATGAGGGTACTTTCTAACCTCTTCGCACAATCTGTCGTCTATATAGGCCTCCATTGTCGCTGTAGCTTGCATGCGTTCCGGTCTCTTCTGTTTATGCAGGTTTTCTTTGACTACCTTGTGGATCAACGCCCCCTGGGCACGGTTGCCACCTTGTGGATAAACTAATTACTGAAAAAAAAATTAACACTTTGTATGCGCGGTTACAAAAATTAGGCGGTGCACGTACAGTATGGAGCCGTCTGCTCTCTAATCATTCTCACTGTACTTTGATGTCATACACAGATCGGTCTGCACAGTGCTGCTTCAAGTCGAACACACCTAATGGCTCTCTTTATGAATGGGCCATTGAATCATTAGTTCACCCAATTCGCTCAAAATGCGGATTTATTCAGAAACAAAACAACACTGTGTTGCTCGGAGATCCACAACAGTTCTGTTCTGGCTTTATAGGTAATATTTTCGTTGGAAAAAAATGTGAAAAAACTAACAATATTGTGTGTAAAATATATCATAATATTAACTTCTTATTTATTGAACTATTGTATAAAGTCAATATCACATTTGCACTCATGCTATTCGGGATAAAAACTTGTGTGATATTGCGCTCATTACTTGTGTGATATTGCTTAACTATATCATATCATATAGGCCTATATATAAGACATGAAACATTTTTGCCCTGATATCTTGAATTTTTGGGGTAGTTTAACTGCATTCTATAGGCTACCTCATACTGTGAGTTGTTGCATCATGTTCGTCACCAATTAACTATATGAAATGTAAGATGAACTACGTAGGTCTGGGGTGGGGCGGGTGCATTAAATGCGTTAAATTATTTTTATTTTTTATGTGTTAATTTAATTAATTAGTTATGAAAAAATAACACGTTAAATCAACAGCCCATATGGTATGAGCCACCACAGTCATTTAAAAATATACAAAATAACACAGTGAAAATAAAGTGGTATTTTGGGGTTATGGAAACTACAGTTACCATAGTAAATACACAGTACCAACCATAGACTGTAAAAGAATATGGACGTAGTGTCCGTGATGTCACCCGTAGATTTCTGAAGAGCATTTTTGAAGCGAAAATGAGGCCGCTGCCATCTTAGCTGCGTGTCACTCCCGGATAACTGAAAATGGGCAAAGAGGCAGGATGTGGTTGGAATTGAGGTGCCTGGTTGCTGAAACCAAGCCCGCCTAGCGCAACGTGACCATGTTAGCAGGAGCTATCTATCTATAATATTAATAAAGATAAGTTATATCATTAGAAAGTTCTGAAAGTTTACTGTCAATCTACGGTGTCTTTTTTACAATATAGATGCTCCAGCAACAATAATATTGTAATTTGTGTCGGGTGTGAAAATGACAACAGGCAAAATCATAACGGGACTTCATACCTTTGTAATGAAATAGCGATTGCGAGATGAATCCAATCCATCGCACTTGTGTAAAATGTCCATGAGAGTCCATTGAAAAACAAACAACAGCACTTTCTGTCCACAAAAGCATTAAATCCATGAAATATTGATATATTGTCCATTAATTGCATCACATTTCTTCTGAATGACCTGCTCTCCATCATCGTTCTTCAAGAAATTATGCAATCTGAGCAGCGTTTGTTGTAAAACTGTCGTATACATTAGACTCTCACAAACAAATGACCCTGCGTCCAAAGTATAATTTTTCAAAATATTGCAGCAGTTTTAGTTATAATATCCAAGCAGTGCTGTCTTATATCCTCTTGCCATTGTAGTAAATCTCACGAAAACTTTTAGCCAATGCCAAGACGATCCAACAACGTGTGTTCTGTTTATCTTCCGCATGTGTGCACATGTACACAGACGTACATCGACCATAAACCGTACAGCAAGCCATATTATTTGATAATTGTATAAAATAATCCCGAAAAAAGCACAAACACGGCAGAGATGCCAAGTTCAGCGGCTGGAATTAGCTGAGGTAAAGTGACGGCTCACAGACAGCAGCGCAATATACCTGTCACTCAAGTGACCATGCCCTTAATTATGCAGAACTTAACCCCCCCCCCAGAGTTGTCATGAAGGGCAAAATTAGCAGTATAGACCAAAACCACAATTTGAACCAGGCTGTAAACATGTTTTTTTCTGCTGTAAAGTTGAGTATTTTAACATGGGACTTTTGGAGCCTGTCCCTAGCGGCCAGTCGATGAATTGCAGTTTAAGTCACTTCCGTATTGGCTTCAAGAGAAACTGGGGGAGGTTGCTGCTTGGTACCAACATGAACTGTTAATAAAACATATGGACACTGATACTTTTGAATAGAATGAACATCATACCTGCATGCAAATCCTTCCCAGCTAACACGATGTACCAGTTACGTAATTTATTGGTACTTTTTGTCAATTTTGTGATGACTTAATAATTGACAATGCAACTACGATGCTGCATGCTTGTAATTTCATCTGCTCTTTATATACACCGACAAGCCATTACATTATGACCAATCCCAGCCTGGAGCAATGAGCGTGCCTGGCAACCGAAAGGTGCTGCATGTGCAGTTCACAGAGCAGTATATATACCACCCGAGGACTGGCATTCAGTCAGTAGAGTGTTCAGTGTCAGAATGGGAAAAGAGTTATTGGACTTTGATAAAAGACAAATTGTGATGGCACGGCGCCTCGAAACTTCGATCTCGGATACTCTACCCACCTCTGCAATTAGTGCAACTTAACAAGCTTTTTATTTCAAAAACATTTGTCATTAATAAACTTCCATACTGTAGGCCCTATTGTAATTGTTAGTTTACTTTATTATTAGGGGCATTTTTTGCCAATATGTGCAGTATTGCATTAAAATAAAGTAACGAGAGGAACGTCACCCAACGTAGCGAAGTAAAAGTACAGCTTTTTCATTATAAATGTACTCAAGTTAAAGTAAAAGTACCCACATTTAAATCTACTCTTAAAAGTACAAATTTCCCAAAAAAATACTCATGTAAATGTAACGAAGTAAATGTACTTCGTTACTACCCACCTCTGACTAATTGCAAAAAAAAAAAAAAGTGCATTGCATAACCATGCTTGCATTTTAACGCATTGTATTTTTAGGGCCTGTATTTTTATGGGCTGAAATTCAACGTGGTTGTATATTTAAGCTGTGAATATTTCACTTCAAAACATTTCTCCCACATTTTCATTATTAAAAATTCGAAGATTCATATTCACCTTTCAGATTTCTCTTCCAACATATTCAGTCTGTTTTAAAATACAACCTAAAATATTCAACAGGCAAATTTCGGTCTATTTTATTTCGCTTTACAAATTCACTTCCACAAATTCAGTGATTCAAATTCGACAGAAAATTCAACATTGGACATCCGGGAACTGCATAGCAGTAGATTGCCAATGCATGATCTCCATCTGCTGTTAGTCGGTCTCACCAGCAGGTCCCGCAAACGGCTGTTATAACGAAGACCAGAGCAACTGCTAATAAGTCATTCATTCACAAAAACGGATTTACAGAAATAGAGCAAGTGGTAAGTGTATGTGATGATTATCAGGGTCAGAATATATGCGGAAAAGCTGATAAAAACATAAAAGCTTTGTTTACATTTAATTCATTGTCTTCATGATAACTTTCCCTGTGTATAGACTACATGTAAGCTGCTTTCTCTATCGCGAATGAGAACGCTTTTCCCACCTGATGCTGTAAAGATCAAATATTACATCTGAGGAAGCCATATATTTCTCTTGGCTGTTTAGTTTTTTTAACTTAAATCACAGCACTGTGATGCAGTACTAGGGTTTCCCTCATACGTCATACTCCAGGATTCCCCTGCCATCGGGACATATAAAACACTTAACGTAGCTTAATGGACTAGTAGAGTGATATAAAAGACCAAACGCGCACATTATTGGTGATGTTGACTCTACTATATAGGCTACAGGCAAGCAGATGTACTCAGAATATGAACATAACACGCAAAGTTTGACGCTAAGCGTTTCCCAGTGAAATACTGGCATAAAGTTGGCTTGATGCTGGACGTTCGATATTTGCAAATTTAGGGACCGTCTCCAACGTCATACGATACACGATTCCAACTTCAATTGCATTTGAAGAGAATGACTTATAGTCATAAAACCAACTGTAAAGTGTTCATGTAGGTGTCAGGCATGATGCACATCTTTTAGATTTTTGATATTTAATAAAATAAACTGTCAAATCATAGGCCTATGTAAATATTGCTATGTAGGCTATTTCACTTACTGTATGTTCATACACAATATACCATAATTTAAAGCTCAATATCATTTGAAGAGAATGACTTGGTCATAAAACCAGGGATCGATTTGAGGGGGGATGGCATCCCCCTTGTTGAAGAAAAATGACAAAAAGCATCCCCTCTGTAATGCCACCATACCCCCTTACCATCCCCTTTACATTAACAGTGTTATGTATTATGTAAAACTTATAATGTAAACGACATTTTAAAATTCTCTGTATGATAATTAACAAACTATAAATAACAGCGATTGACAATCAGAACTCAGTTTTGTAACGCGCTGTGCACAGTCACGCCAGAGCTCTGATTCAAGCAAGCTTTCGTCATTTTTCGCGCTAGTTCAGAAGGATCAGTAGAACGGTTCAAGTGGATCTTTTTACGTTCTTTAAAAGGAAGAGAACAGAAGGTATGATTACTTTGATTAGTGTTTTAAGAACATTCCTCTGACATATTAGAACAAATACCGAATACCGCCTCCGGCTGTCGACAAAACTCAGACAGGCAGTCACATGCTCCGATACCCATTTTCCACCAACACGGTTCTGTTGCGTGTTCACGGCCTATGTCCATTCTTGAATCGTTCGATAGTGATGCGCAGATCGCGGTTATATCCGCGGATAATCGGCGGGTCGGGCGGGTAATAAAAAAATAAGTAATAAAAAATAACATTGCAATTAATTGTGGGTGGATGAGAGATAAATTATTAATGTGTTGATTTTAATCAAGACACGGAACTCTCATTTCACGGTAAGACGCAATGAAAGTGCGTCACTTCTTTACTTTCATTTTCAACTGAACTTATTTCTCTTCAGGGAAAACCAATCAAGGAAAACCTGTGCCTAGAGCACCTCCTAGTGGTCATTATATAAAACACAAAAGAAAAAACCCCACATGAGATATTGCTTTATAACTTAACAGTTTTAGCTAAAAATATACACAAGCTTAACTTAAAGAAATTATTCTGATAAGAGTGTTTTTCCAACAATGATATAATGAAATAGTGACAGTTGAAGTTTGAAGGGAGTAAAGCCTGTGTTTAGGCTAGTAAGGAAATGTAATTTACCCAAAGAAGAACTTTTATTTTAAATAAATGTTAATTTATGAGCAGCCTACTTCAGTGTGATATGTTACCATATCATCATACTTAAAGGATTAGTTCACTTTCAAATAAAAATTACCCCAAGCTTTACCTTTCCGTATTCAAATTACAGAAAAACGGAACTGGCGCCACGTTAGTTCCCTAAGTTGAATAGGGAAGGCGTAGGACGTACAGCGTAAGTTTTTTGAAGAATACGGAAGGCGGTCTGGTGGAAGCACTTGCAAGGCGAGCATTTGTGTTTATAAAGCATATACATTTTTATTTTTTTAGAAAATGACCGATCGTTTCACTAGATAAGACCCTTATTCCTTGTCTGGTATCGTTTAAAGCCCTTTGAAGCTGCACTGAAACTGCAGTTTTGACCTTCAACCGTTTGGGGTCCATTGAAGTCCACTATAAGGAGAATAATCCTGGAATGTTTTCATCAAAAACCTTAATTTCTTTTCGACTGAAGAAAGAAAGACATAAACATCTTGGATGACATGGGGGTGAGTAAATTAACACTGAGAATTTGAATAATTGTAATGTGATGATCAGGTGCAGATATCTAAATCAGAGAATCACCGGGTGGTAGACGGGTGGATGATTTATTTTTAACAGTGGATTCAGGTACAAGTCAATGCAGGATTTTTGTAGTTGTTCAATTTGAACACTGAACATGGGTTGGAGCTCTTTATTTTGAACTCTCAAAGTGCACCAGGTTAATGAATTTATCTTTAAAATGTACAAAATTTTCTTCCGGGGTGGAATGCCCCCGCACCCCCCTAGACAGACCAAGGATTTTACCACCTCTGCCTTGTTTTGAGCCAGGAAAAACCCAATATTATTGTGTGTGTGTGTGAGAGAAAGAGAGAGAGATTCTGGTTGTCACTCATCCAATACAACAATGATATAAATAATTTAATGAATAATGCCTATTTTTTCTACTATTTAAACCAATAAATAAAAATGTTAAAGGTACAGTAGACCCCCAAGTGTTGTGTATTGTACATCAATAATGTACAAGATGTATGTTTTCACGTTAAGTGTTATTGGGGAATCCTGGAGTATGACATATGAGGGCAACCACAGTATTACAGCACAGTCGCACAAGCTATGATAAGAGTTAAGGAAACAAAGCAACGGAGATGTAATTCTTTAGCATTCATCAGATGTAATGTTTGTTATCGGCTACATCAGCATCGGGTGGGAAAAACATTATAATCTCATTTGCAGTAGATAAAGCAGCTTACATGCAGTCTATACACAGGGAAAGTAATCGTGAAGACATTTAATTAAAAGTAAACACAGCTTTTGTGTCTTTATCAGCTTTTCTGCATATATTCTGCCCCTGATAATCACACTTACCTCTTGCTCTATTTCTGTAAATCCATTTTTGTGAATAAATTATGACTTACTAGCCATTGCTCTAGCCTTCGTTATAACAGCCACTTACGGCACCTGCTGGTGAGGACGACTAACAGCAGATGGAGATCATGCATCGGCAATCTACTGCTATTCCTGCAGTTCCCGGATGTCCAATGTTGAATTTTCTGTCCAATTTGAATCACTGAATTTGAGGAAGCAAATTTGTAAAGTGAAATAAAATGGACCGAAAATTGCCTGTTGAATATTTTAGGTTGTATTTTAAAACAGACTGAATATGTTGGAAGTGAAATCTAAAAGGTGAATATGAATCTTCGAATTTTTAATAATGGAAGTATGTGTGAAATGTTTTGAATTGAAATATTCACAGCTTAAATACGACCATGTTGAATTTCAGCCTATAAAAATGCAAGCCCTAAAAATACAATGCATTAAAATGCAAGCATGGTTAATTACATTTTTTTTTTTTTTTTTTTTTTTTTTTTTCAATTAGTGCAATTCAACAAGCTTTTTATTTCAAAAACATTTGGCATTAATAAACTTCCATACTACAGCCCGTTCGGGGCTTGGCCCCTAATTATCCTTTCAGAAGTCATGGCTACTTTGCAGCTAGATGTAGTGTTGGTGTAGTTATGAAAACTACCATCCGAATAACTGGCCCATGCTAACCAGCCTGACCTTCACCTTTTGATTTTATCTCAACACAGAACCTCATTCTCATCACGGTCAATCACACAGCAGCGAGGAGTCACATGTTCACTCACGCGGTAATGAGGAGTCACATGGTCACTCCCATGGTGGGTCATTGTTCAGTTATTGAAATTTGTGTTTTTCTACTTCTGTTTTTTTTCTACAGAGGTCATAATCTGGTCAAATGAAATACAAGAATGGAATTTATTAAAAGGCTTTTTTTTTTTTATACAGTGTCAATAAATGCTTAATTTCTGTCACAGGTGGTGCCCATGGTCACATGATGTCAGTTGGTCTGTGGGTTCTGGGTGGCATTGTTGCGTTTCTAGTGGTTGAGAAATTTGTTCGTCTTTTGAAGGGAGGACACTCGCACTCTCACTCTCATGGTAAGAGTCTTGAATTAATCAGATTACATGTGCATTAAAAGCACTTAACATATATTCTTAATGCAGCATCTCTCTAGAATTAAAACAACTGTTTTTAATCAGGGTTGTTTTACCTGCTGGCTATTTTTGATGAAATCTCTTCTCCTTTCAGAGACCTGCCACACTCACCGATTAAGAATGGCAGAGGTGTTATAAATCAAACAAATTCTCTTGCCGAAATTGGAACAAGTGCATCATAACACTGAGAATGTTTTTCTCTTTAGGCTGTTTTATCTACAGAGCTTCTGAGAGAATTAAAGGGTTTCAACCAAAAATGAAATTTCTGTCATTAATTACTCACCCTCATGTCGTTCCACAACTATAAGACCTTCGTTCATCTTCATAACACAAATTAAGATATTTTGATGAAATCCGAGAGGTTTTATTATCTTCCATTGAAAGCAACAAAATTAGCACATTCAATGTCCAGAAAAATAGTAAAAACATTATTAAAATAGTCAACGTGACTACAGTGTTTCAAACTTAATGTTATGAAGTGACGAGAATACTTTTTGTGCACAAAAACAAAACAAAAATAACGACTTTATTTAACGAATTTTCCTCTTACCTGTCAGTCCAGTTGGAGCAGTGCTTTGTGTTTATGTCCGAACGGCGGCTCAGTATTGGCCGACGCCTCTTCACGTGAGCAGCACGAGGCATGCGTGTGCAGCTGACGCAGGAGCCGGCCAATAATCAGGTAGCGTTCGGACATAAACACGGAAACGCAGCACTGCGCCAACTACTTAACAGACTGACAGGGAAAAGGAAAAATCTTTGAATAAAGTCATTATTTTTGTTTTGTTTTTGCACACAAAAAGTATCCTCATCGCTTCATAACATTAAGGTTGAACCACTGTAGTCACGTCGACGGTTTTAACGATGTCTTTAGTACCTTTCTGGACATTGAATGTACTAATTTGCGTTGCTTTCAATGGAGGATAAAAAACCTCTGGGATTACATCAAAATATCTTAATTTGTGTTCCGAAGATGAACGAAGGTCTTATGGGTGTGGAACAACATGAGGGTGAGTAATTAATGACAGAAATTTCATTTTTGGGTGAACTAACCCGTTAAATTCCATAAATATAGATTGATCTGTTTTCACACACTGAATAAAGACTAAAGATAATAATAATAATTTATTTTTCTTTTGCATAGTAAAAGTGCAAGTGGCCTGACCAATGATAGCAAAAATTTAAATTGATAGCTTTCATCAGTGCTCACAATGAAGCAGCTATTCCCAGTTGCATAGCTGAGTGGCACGCAGGGAAAATGAAAATTAGGTTGTCATAAACATAATGTCACATTACAAACAATGCTGCTGGTGCTGAAATAAAATAAAAAAATATAATTTCTTATTTTTATGTATTTATTTAGAGAGTGATCTGGACATTCTTGACAGGTTTCCAAATGCAATAAAAAAATATTTTCTTGTTGTGTTTTCAGCTGCTCCAAAGGCAAAGGATAGTGATGAAGAGGATGACAAGAAAAGAGAGAAGGGAAAAAAAGATCACTCCAATAAGAAACCTGTAGAGAAAACAGTAGAGAAGAGCTCTGGTATGGAAACCCAAGTCCAAAAAACTCAAGTATTTGAGAAGTTTTATTTCCATCTGTCAGTGCTGCTGTCTTGCTGACAGAATAACTTCTCTTTGTCTCTACAGATATTAAAGTGTCTGGTTATCTGAACCTGGCTGCTGATTTCACCCACAATTTCACGGATGGTCTTGCAATTGGAGCGTCATTCCTGGTTAGTCCAGCGGTTGGTGCTGTTACCACCATCACCATCCTCTTACATGAAGTACCACATGAGATTGGAGACTTTGCAATTCTTGTCCAATCAGGCTGCACAAAGAAGAAGGTATGGAGCTCCAGAGAGTTGATTTGTCAATATAGGCTTTTGGGCAAATTATACAGTTTAAAGGGGTAGTTCGCCCAAAACAGTTCTATTATTTACTCAACCTCATGTCCAAACCTGTATGACATTTTATTTTTTATTTTTTTTCTGTAGAACATAAAAGATATTTTGAGAAATATCAGTGCTTTTTTTCCCACTCCATACAATGGAAGTAAATGGTAAGCAAATGGTTCTTCACAAACATTCATCAAAATATCTTTTGTGTTCTGCAGAAGAAAGTCCAAGAGGTTTGAAATGACATGAGGGCGAGATTGATGATGACAGATTTTTCATTTTTGAATGAACTATCACATTGTCAAGGTTTTCAGCATCCAGTTATCAGTGTAGTTAATATCTATAAAAAATTATAAATTTCTTATGTAATATGAACATAAAATAATGTCTTTAAAGACCCCACTAAATCAAAATTCAAGTTTTGCTGGTTGCAGTCCATATCTAATAGCTTTAGGATAATCTGGCAGTCAACTGTTGTACTTTTAAATGCATTTCAAAGTATTTGTTTTCAGAAGATATGTAGATTTCAAATCTGTAGTCTCTTTCTTCTGACTAAACGGAGGCAACATCAGAGTGGGTCATATGCATGATTTAACCAGTCTTCCCTTTAACGCATTCCAAACCCATTTGAATTCTGCACAGAATATTGTAATTTAAAGCGTTATGGAGGAGCCCAAACATCCCCAGTGGCTAGATACCCTTGGTATTATAAACACTGAAAATGAGAACAGGTGACAACTACATCAATTACAAGCTTTTAACCCTTTAAGACCTGAAGGCATTTTAGAGTTGTTTTTTTCTGAGTGACATACACAAAAGTAAAGAATAGAAAATATAAATTACATTACAATTGAATATTCTCATGCTGAGAAACTGCTGATTAAAAAACAAACAAAGGAATATATATCATTTTTATTATAATTTTACATATCTTATTTGACATGCAATAATTCAGGAAGGAAATAAGATGAGGAAAATTCACAAGTTACAGCATTTGGAACCAAGGTAGCCTTTTTGTTTAGCCCTTGAAGCCCCTAATGGGCATTTTTAAAATCGTTACTCCATGAGGAATATCTCGCGATCGACACAAGGGATTGTTGATTTTGGACTCATTTTAATCGTGAGAATCTGCTTTAAATAATGCTGTGCCACAGCATTATACTTTTCTATGATCTGTGCATATTTCATGAAGTTATGAGTAAAAATACCACTTGAAATCTACATATTTGTTTTTAGTTAAATAAAAATTTTTTTCTATTTATCAGCAAATAACTCAGCACTACTTAGGAGTTAATCGATTTGGCTACATGCATTGTAAAGTTCAGACTCTAAGCTTTCAAGTGACGCCTATTTTGTGTTAATCAAGGAAGAAGTTTTGAAAAATATGATTATTGAATTTTTCGTTGCTAAGTGGTGCCGGCAGGCGGTACACTCCGGTTTATAGGGACTATTCAGCACTCGTTAAGAGTTGATCAAAATGGTTAGATGCATTAAAGTGTCATGAAACCCCCCTGTTTTAGCCTGTCGTTCACACCTCAGAACTGGAAAAAGTCTCTCAAAATGGGCGTGTAAAACTGGAAAAGTAGGAGTGTAGAGGGGGGGAAGAGGGGAGACAACAACCAATAAAACACAGAACTAGAAATTGCTCTAAAAATGCAAAAATAACTAATTTCCACTTATGGATTACCTTAATGAGTACCTTTAGTGTTTTCAATGATGTGCAGCCTGTACATATCTGTTCGAATCTCAAAAAATGTGTTTGGGGGTTTCATGACCCTTTAAAAAGCAGAGTTTCTATGCTTTAAAATGATACCTATTTTGTGTTATTCCACATTTGAAAACAAGCATGGACTGTTCCGGAAACATTGGATATAACACATTGCATCCCGGAAAGACGAGAGACATGTTTTTAGCCAAATATGTTACATCATTCCTTTAGTAATATCTCGTGATCGACTCAATGGATTATGTTGTTTTTGTTTTTTAATCATAAGAATCTGCTTTGAATGGTGATGTGCCATGATCTATGATCTGTGCAATTTTCATGAAGTTATGAGCAAAAACACCACGTGAAATCTACTTATTTGTTTTCAGTTATCGCTTGTGCGCTGTTTTTGTAGACTCAATTTGTGCAGACTCATTAGAGGGTGAAAACAATGCAACAGGACAATGTTGGAGGCATGATCTGAATGTGTAAAGTCTCTGATTTTGTATGCAAAAAGTATTACTGTGCTACCTACTTGGTTTCAGTTTCTATTGGCTCTTAAAGAGAGACACGCAAACGGGAACGTGGGCGCTCCCTTCGGTCTTATAGGGTTAAAAGTGCATCCTTACCATTACTAAACATTATCATTGTTTTACTGCAGTAACAGTAAATAAACTAAACTTTATTGGCTGTTTAAAAAAAATAAAGACAACTCTTTGATATGTCCTGTCCCCCTTCATGTTTTGATCCGAAACATTTCAACACATCGAGGAAAACTGCGCTTATGAAGCCACTTCAAAGGAAATAGCAAAAGTGAAATGGGTTCAATGACTTCATTAAACATCAGTGTTTTTACTTTACCATTAATTTTCGACTCTTCCTGTTTTCATCAGGCCATGTGTCTTCAGCTTCTCACCGCCATTGGTGCATTAGCTGGAACTGCCTGCTCCTTATTGGCTGAAGGGGTGGGTGCTGCAGCCACAGCCTGGATCCTTCCCTTCACCGCCGGAGGCTTTGTTTATATCGCAACCGTCACGGTTCTCCCAGAGCTGCTGGTTGGACGGTCTAGTTTCTGGCAATCAATGCTGGAGATCCTAGCTCTGCTGTTTGGAGTAGGAATGATGGTGCTGATCGCTGAGTACGAGTGAGAGAGGAAGCGATGTTTGAAAAGAACTTGGGGAAATTGGGGTGTAGAAACCAATGCATGGTCATCTGAACCTTTTGAGGCTAAAGACCTGAAATTAGTGTTTTGAGATGAATGTTGACATAGACCACAGAAAAAAATACAAAAACAAACAAAACAAAACAAAAAACAGAATGAATGAGGGAGAGAGTAAAAGAATATAAAGCGAGAACTGCACTCATTTACCCAGAGACCAACATGAATGGATCACTTAATCATTTTAGGCACATGAACCAACCTATGGACCAAAATCATGTTCGGTTCTTTATACTGATATGGATGGGATTGAAATGTGGGGACTCTTTGACATTGACCAATATGTTCCCAAGATGTATTGTCTCCAGTCACTGAAGCAAATGCTTCTGCTTATCAGTAGATTGCTTTTTAAGAAATATCAGTATGTTATCATTGTCATTTGACTGCTGTTAACTGTTCAATAAAGGTTTATGTGATTCTTTTTAAAGCAGTGTGTGCTTTGTCTTTGACATTAACTTTATTAGGTTTCCTGGTGAAATATTCAGCTGTTTCAGGTATAGACGTTACTCAGTGAAAGAATGACACTGCGCACACACACACACACACGTACGTACGTACGTACATGCATACCACAGAGGAATCTGTAGCTTCACATTATCATTGGTGATGGTTCTTTAGAAGGTGCAAACATAGTATGCTTATTGAATTTTAGTTTAGTGGGTTTCTTTCTTGTTATTGTCCGTAACATTATTCATGTAGATGTTTTGACCATGTCTTCTTAAATTTGTTTAATGTAAACCATTTACAATCTCAATCAGTGTAAAACAAGCATATCACTTCAAAAAATAAAAGTGGAGGCAAGGTTTAATTTCAAGTAAAACAATTGTGGTACATCTCTAACAGTCTTTATTCTGCCTTAGTATGGCAGACAGAAGTGGTGTCATGAATAATTATGAGAAAGCAATATATCATAGTATAAGACCTTGTGATGAATGATTATAAAACACTGCTGATGTCTGAGGCTCCCTAAATCATAAAAAGAACACGCACTAACTTTTTCCATCATGTGCAACACATACATATTTCATTACATTTCAGAAAAATTATTTCCCAAGACAGACCTAAAACAGACCACCTTTTTGAAGACCTCCGACTTCTCCCTTAAATGCAGGACAGATCATTACAAAACAATACTAGACGCAGAGGTGTAGAGTACCTGAAAGCCATACTTGAGTAAAAGTACAGATACAGCGAAAATCACTCTATTACAAGTCACCAATTCCAATAGAACTTGAGTAAAAGTCTTAGAGTATCTGATTTTAACAGTACTTAAGTATTTTACTAATAATAGGTTCAAAGATGTACTAGTCCTCAACACCTAAGAGACATGCTGGTGAAAATAAACAATTGATTTGTAAGATGTTTATTTTCTAAAATCAAAATAAAACTGAACACCTCAATATTGCAATAAATCAAGGTCGACACAACAGCCTCTTAAACGTCTACAAACACTCAGGTCTCAGTTAAGCTCAAGTGCACAAAAAGGCCAGAAGTAAACCAATATCCTTTAAAAATGTCTCGTCAATATAGTGGATAAATAAAATAAAAAAGTATGTCTACTTTCACTTAATGTGCTAGTTTCAGCCTCATCACCGGCTGAGCTAAAAATCAAACCCCAGCTAATCACAACTACCTGCTAATGCACTCGCATTCATGTAAAGTAGCCTTGTTGACAAGTTTGGGTGAGTAAAGGCAAAATTTACAAGATATAGTACCTTCAATGCCCTTAGATGGCGATATCGCTTCTTTATAGCACAAACAAAGTACTGCAGAAAAAGTTAGGTGCCATGCAAAATGTAATGTGTAATTGCATTACTCATCACAAATGTATAGGAGTAAAAAGTGCATTTACTTGTTCAAAAATGTAGTCAAGTAGAGAGTAAAAGTTGCTAATATCTTTGATACTCAGTACAACTACAAAGTAGCCAAAAAGATACTTAAGTACAGTAACTAAATACATTTACTCAAATACTTTACACCACGGACTTATAATTAAACATCGTTCAACTGCATAATTCTATATTATGTCTACAACCTATATATGTGACTAGTATGCTTAGATCACACATAATTCATGCATTTGTTACTAAATATTGAATGGTTTATTGGAGGTGTGTCTTCTGTACTATATGTACTATACTATATGTACTATATGTACTATACTTCTGTACTATATGTACTGTATGTGTGAATGATTTCTCATTTCTTGAATTGAGGATCAAATCTGTGTAAAACATATTGTACACATCTTGGTCCACTTAAAGGGGTCTAAGTTTGGTTCTTTTAAAGAGGACCCAAGTGTGAAAACACCCTTATTATAACATTTATGTCTAAGGGTGATTTCACACTTGGGTGAAAGAACCAAACTCAGACCCCTTTAAGTGGACCAAAAGGTGAACCAAGTGAAAAAGGACCCAGTTATCTTTACGTTCACACTGTCCATGTCCCTGAAAGAGGACTCAGATCCTTTTTTGGTCCACTTAAGTAGGAATGTGGTCTCAGACCTCTTTGTGTTCATTCTGTTGCTTTTTGGATCTAGTCCAGTTTACTGTTTGATGGCTTAACCCTATGGCCTTCAAAATTTTATCCCATTCACTTACATTTATGTTCCTCACTAACCAAGACATTTGTTTATAAAGATTATTATTATTATTATTATTATTATTAATTATTATTTTGTAATATTACATTGCTACAGATGCTCTTGAATGAGCTTAAGTTGTTTATCTTTTGCACAAAAATATAAATTTTGTTGCAATATTACATCAGTATTCTTGCACTAAATCACACATCTGTCTTTGTAAATAAAATTTATTTTGAATTGTTTTCCTTTTCTTTTCTTTTCTTTTTTTTTTTTGCAGAAAGGCAATGATAACATCAGCATAGAAAAAACAAGGGAAAATACAATAAATGAAATATGCAAAAGAAATAAACTGCTTTAAAATTTTCCATGTACAGTAGATATACCTAAAAGCAGCATTCAAGTAAGAAACTGAATAATCAAATGAACATAAAACATATACTGATTCTACTGTTTTATTAGGCTGTCACTTTAAGAACTACGGTAATGCATGGATCAAGTATACTGATAAACATACATGATTTCTTTCCCAGATACATTCACTTAAGACAAAGCCTGTTTATGTGAACCTAGAGTGTTTTGACACTTTAAATGCATTAAGACGGTACAGATAATTCAGTTTAGTACACGTGCTGTGACAGCTGGTTTTCTGTGCATGCGCTAGGTGTGTGTGCTCGTAAAACCGTATATATATCAGGGGTGTTTCCTATGAGGCGGCAAGGGAGGCAGTGCCTCCTCAAAAAAATAGAATGAGAAAATAATCCATATTACAAAAAAACAACAAAGCAAATATTACAAAATGTGACATTAAAAAGTGTGTAAGTCACTCGTATTTCTAAAGGAACACTGTCCAACAGCAACACCCGCAGGTACAGTTACAGCGGGAGTCTGCGTCTCTTGTGCCTCCCTTCCCCTCATAGAAAACTAATAGACCCCCTAAAGCACGCAGTGGGTTTTGTGGGGGGTAACTGAGAATGAATGGGGGAAAGTCACGTGAGAGGATGCAATGCCTTCATCGCGCTATGATTGGATGAAATTGGTTATGATTGGATATGATTGGTTTGTGCTATAAATCCCGCCTCTTGTTTGTGTGCGTGTTACATGCGTCAGCCTGAATGAACAAAATGAGGGCGTCAAGGCTTTGTCACGTCATAATTAAACTTGAAAAGACCTGAAAACCTGATGACTGCGGGGGGTTTTAGTGCAATCAGCTTGGTGAAATTATAGCTACATCTTCGTGTCTGTGACAGACAGTGTTTACCGAGCATGAATGATGATCCGAAATAGTCTAAGTTGACTATTAAAAAGAACAGCTGAACATCAATACACAAATAAAATATATTGTTTAAATTGTTACTGCCTTTAGTTATTATATTGGAATAAACATAAAGATGCTTAAACACTAACTTTATGAGATTGACATGTTAATGTAAAAATACAATTTAAAAGGTATGTAAAAGGTATGAAAAAGTGTTCACTTGCTGCCAAATATATCCCACCCAATAACAGGCATAACATTATGACCACTGACAGGTGAAGTGAATAACACTGATTATCTCTTCATCACGGCACCTGTTATTGGGTGGGATATATTAGGCAGCAAGTGAACACTTTGTCCTCAAAGTTGATGTGTTAGAAGTGTAACAGCCTAAACTATGTATTTACATGCATCACATTATTGTGCGTTGTGCCCTTTAAGAGACTGATCACTTCACTCAACGCACGCTATGCGGTGATGACGTAGAAGGACTACGTGACTATGTGATAAGTACCATGGTAGATGATAAATGTGCTCTCCCATCTTGTTATAATTTTGCTTTACTTTTATTTGTAACGCTAAGAAAGAGTCAATCTCTCATGTATGAGAGGAGCGTGTCCCTGTGTACCTGACATTAATTATTAAATTGTCTGCCTCACTATCCATATTTAAATGAAATTTAAAATGTAAGCTGCTGGAGAATTATAGTATATGACTGATATCACGGCTGAGGTACTACCTTTATTGTATTTCTCCTTGTACATGTGGCAGGGAAGTATGCAGTGCCTACATGATGTAATGATGAGTAAACTGCATATTTATATTATTGTACCAGACCTACACAAAAATCATGACCCCCTTTTTTTTTTTTTTTTGTTATTTGTTTTGTTATTGTTGTCTTTTATTTACTTAAAGTATCTAAAATCTGCCAAACCATCTGTCTTGCCTGCACTTGGTGATGGACCCCGGCCATAAGCTGCATAGCTTCTTAGGGTGTCCATTTTCCACAGTGTCGGAAATAATATCTGTACTTATGCGCATGTAAATGTTGAATACTATATATAGTTGTGTTATATGTGCATGTGTGTATATGTTTATGTGTAAACATGTACAGATGCAGTGGAAATAAATTGAATTGAATTGAATTGAATTGAATTGAATTAAACGTGTAGAATACAGACTTTTCGCCTTCAAACTCTTTCATTCCATAGATTTAACTAGCGTTATCTGGGCCAAAGCATTACAGAAGCAGGAAAAATGGGCAAGCATAAGGATTTGAGCAAGTTTGACAAGGGCCAAATTGTGATGGCTAGAGGACTGGGTCAGAGCATCACCAAAACTGCAGCTCTTGTGGGATGTTCCCGGTCTGCAGTAGTCAGTAAAGTGGTCCAAAGAAGGAACAGTGGTGAACCGGCGACAGAGTCATGGGCGGCCAAGGCTCATTGATGCACGTGGGGAGTGAAGGCTGGCACATGTGGTCCGATCCAACAGACGAACTACTGTAGCTCAAATTGCTCAAGACGTTAATGCTGGTTCTGATAGAAAGGTGTCAGAATACACAGTGCATCACAGTTTGTTGTGTATGGGGCTGCATAGCTGCAAACCATCAGGGTGCCCATGCTGACCCCTGCCCACCGCCGAAAGCGCCAACAGTGGGCACGTGAGCATCAGAACTGGACCACGGAGCAATGGAAGAAGGTGGCCTGGTCTGATGAATAATGTTTTCTTTTACATCACGTGGATGGCTGGGTGCGTGTGCGTCGCTTACCTGGGGAACACATGGCACCAGGATGCACTATGGCAGTGATTCCCAAACTGGGATACGCGTACCCCTGGGGGTACGTGAGTTGACAGAGGGGGTACGCGAACAAAATGCCGAATTTTGCCGTTCATTTAATTCTGCCCCACCTTAAAATAACATTAAAACCGAGCATGTATTTTCTAACAGGCACAATGCCATAAATACATGACATCCAATCAAAATACCACATCTTTTGCGGTCAAAACTGACTGCATCCATTTCCACATAAGCAGCGTGCATATGGGTGCATATAGACCTTATGTAACCCCGCCCCTTTTCAGCGCTGCGCTCGTTGTCTTTTGTCTTCCGGTTTGTATAGGTTGTGTGCAGAGTCTGCTGCCTTAGCAAACCACGCTACATTATTGCCGTTCTCGACAATGTACCTGCAGATTTAGCACGGAAGAACAAATAGTCTGGCACAAAAGGTGCCAGAAACTCTTGATACAAAACATGCCTTTTGTGAGTTCTTGTTTTGAATGTTGATAATATATATGATCCAGATATCCACACGATTGCAAATGTGACATTGATTTTATACGACATTTCAACAAACAAAAGGGTAATAATAAGTGATGTTCTTCACAGTATTGTCAGTAGCCTATTTGCTCTATTTTGCAACGAAATAATAGTTCCAATGAAAGCCACAGCAGAACTCAACAGCGGTGTTTCGTCAAAGTTCAATGTTTCATTCATAAATACAGCCACTTGCTTCACTGAACGAATGACTCGATAGCTGTGTCCCAATTCAGGGTCTGCAGCCTTCGAAGTGCGTGAAAGGGGTGGGCCTTTGGAGTGGAGGAAGGTCTAACTGAGATGCAGGGTTGCCAGGTCTGCACAACAAAACCATACCAAACGTACTGTAATCATGGCAACAGTGTAAAAGTAGCCCAATTTCAGACTTGGCAACAATGAGCCGAGCGTCGTTACATGGCCCAGCAGCTGTGTGACAGCTGACAGCGGAGCGGACATTTGTGAGTTTAATAAGGGAAGTGGATGCAGAAAAGTTTTATGACTTTCTATTGGGTTTTGACAGGCTTCAATGCCGGCGACGACGGGACACCAGACCATACAGGTGCTGGTCATATAATTAGAATATCATCAAAAAGTTGATTTATTTCACTAATTCCATTCAAAAAGTGAAACTTGTATATTATATTCATTCATTAAACACAGACTGATATATTTCAAATGTTTATTTCTTTTAATTTTGATGATTATAACTGACAACTAAGGAAAATCCCAAATTCAGTATCTCAGAAAATTAGAATATTACTTAAGACCGATACAAAGAAAGGATTTTTAGAAATCTTGGCCAACTGAAAAGTATGAACATGAAAAGTATGAGCATGTACAGCACTCAATACTTAGTTGGGGCTCCTTTTGCCTGAATTACTGCAGCAATGCGGCGTGGCATGGAGTCGATCAGTCTGTGGCACTGCTCAGGTGTTTTAAGAGCCCAGGTTGCTCTGATAGTGGCCTTCAGCTCTTCTGCATTGTTGGGTCTGGCATATCGCATCTTCCTCTTCACAGTACCCCATAGATTTTCTATGGGGTTAAGGTCAGGCGAGTTTGCTGGCCAATTAAGAACAGGGATGCCATGGTCCTTAAACCAGGTACTGGTAGCTTTGGCACTGTGTGCAGGTGCCAAGTCCTGTTGAAATCTGCATCTCCATAAAGTTGGTCAGCAGCAGGAAGCATGAAGTGCTCTAAAACTTCCTGGTATACGGCTGCGTTGACCTTGGACCTCAGAAAACACAGTGGACCAACACCAGCAGATGACATGGCACCCCAAACCATCACTGACTGTGGAAACTTTACACTGGACCTCAAGCAACGTGGATTATGTGCCTCTCCTCTCTTCCTCCAGACTCTGGGACCCTGATTTCCAAAGGAAATGCAAAATTTACTTTCATCAGAAAACATAACTTTGGACCACTCAGCAGCAGTCCAGTCCTTTTTGTCTTTAGCCCAGGCGAGACGCTTCTGACGCTGTCTGTTGTTCAAGAGTGGCTTGACACAAGGAATGCGACAGATGAAACCCATGTCTTGCATACGTCTGTGTGTAGTGGTTCTTGAAGCACTGACTCCAGCTGCAGTCCACTCTTTGTGAATCTCCCCCACATTTTTGAATGGGTTTTGTTTCACAATCCTCTCCAGGGTGCGGTTATCCCTATTGCTTGTACACTTTTTTCTACCACATCTTTTCCTTCCCTTCGCCTCTCTATTAATGTGCTTGGACACAGAGCTCTGTGAACAGCCAGCCTCTTTTGCAATGACCTTTTGTGTCTTGCCCTCCTTGTGCAAGGTGTCAATGGTCGTCTTTTGGACAACTGTCAAGTCAGCAGTCTTCCCCATGATTGTGTAGCCTACAGAACTAGACTGAGAGACCATTTAAAGGCCTTTGCAGGTGTTTTGAGTTAATTAGCTGATTAGAGTGTGGCACCAGGTGTCTTCAATATTGAACCTTTTCACAATATTCTAATTTACTGAGATACTGAAGTTGGGATTTTCCTTAGTTGTCAGTTATAATCATCAAAATTAAAAGAAATAAACATTTGAAATATATCAGTCTGTGTGTAATGAATGAATATAATATTCAAGTTTCACTTTTTGAATGGAATTAGTGAAATAAATCAACTTTTTGATGATATTCTAATTATATGACCAGCACCTGTATAAACAGGTAAAATATGTATGGTTAAACTATGTAATGTCAGTTTTCTATCGTTTGCAACTATTAGTTAACCTTGTTTATTTCTTATGTTAAATGTAACGTTAACTGTGAAAATATATTTTTCACATTTATACATTTACTCTGTATTTAAGTCTAAATTTAAAGTACAGTAGGATTTTATTCACTCCATCTCAGAGACAAATATTGTATTTATGAAAAACTGACGTTTTGGACATCATGGATATTATAGATTGATTTAGATATTACATATTGGTGAAAAAAATATGAACACTATATATTAGAAACACTAAAAATGTTATACCCCCAGTTTCACAGACAAGACTTAAGCTAGTCCCAGACTAAAATACATGTTTCAGTTGTTTTAACTAAAAGAAACTTGCACTGACATATCTTAAAATATACCTGCTGACCACGACTATTTGTAACAGGCAAGACAATTGTAAAGCTACGATGCCCAAGACAAAATTTGAATGGACCATAGATCTGTTTTGCATGTTGAAGTATTTTATGGTTTGATTTGAGTATGTGAGTTCATTTCTTTTATTCTTTCCTCTTTTCTGAAAATATCTCGGTGACATGGCAGCCGTCGATTGAGCAACAAACCTGTTGGTAGACAACGCAGTGGACAGTGGAAATATGAACTCATCCCAGATGATGTCCCGCTGGCAGAGGCCTTACCAGGGTCTCTAATGTGGAGCCCATCCAGGTCCAGCAGCTCCACCAGGGTCTCCTTGCTCAAAAATGTATGGTTCTGTTTTCTTAAGAAGAGAAAATAGTGCATAAAATGGGTACATTCAAATTTGTCGATATATGCTGCCATGTCACCGAGATATTTTCAGAAAAGAGGGAAGAATAAAAGAAATGAACTCACATACTCAAATCAAACCATAAAATATTTCAAAATGCAAAACAGATCTATGGTTCATTCAAATTTTGTCTTGGGCATCGTAGCTTTACAATTGTCTTGCCTGTTACAAATAGTTGTGGTCAGCAGGTATATTTTAAGATATGTCCGTGCAAGTTTCTTTTAGTTAAAACAACTCAAACATGTATTTTAGTCTGGGACTAGCTTAAGTCTTGTCTGTGAAACCGGGGGTATAACATTTTTAGTGTTTCTATTATATATTGTTCATATTTTTTTCACCAATATGTAATACCTAAATCAATCTGTAATATCCATGATGTCCAAAACGTCAGTTTTTCATAAATACAATATTTGTCTCTGAGATGGAGTGAATAAAATCCTACTGTACTTTAAATTTAGACTTAAATATAGATGTATAAATGTGAAAATATATTTTCAGTTAACGTTACATTTAACATAAGAAATAAACAAGGTTAACTTATAGTTGCTAACAATATAAAAGTGACATTATACAGTTTAACCATACATATTTTACCTGTTTATATGGTCCGGTGTCCCATCGTCGCCGGCACTGAAGCATGTCAAAACCCAATAGAAAGTCATACAACTTTTCTGCATCCATTTCCCTTTTTAAACTCACAAACGTCCGCTCCGCTGTCAGCTTGTCACACAGCTGCTAGCCATGTAATGATGCTCGGCTCATTGTTGCCAAGTCTGTTGCCATGATTTCGCTACTTTTGGTATGGTTTTGTTGTGCAGATCTGGCAACCCCGCACCTCAGTTAGACCTTCTTCCACTCCAAAGCCCCACCCCTTTCATGCACTTCGAAGCCTGCAGACCCTGAATTGAGACACAGCTGATGACTCACGCATTACGACAGTGACTTACCGCCATCTACTGGGGGTTTTGGTATTTAAAAGAATCACTTTTCACATTTTTATCATAGCATATTTCTCTATTGAACATTTTTTTATTTAAAACATTATTCATGTTGTAAAAGTATTTATAAAGATAACAGTCAATTTAGGGGGCAAATTTGTCCTTTAATGGAAAAGGTGCAGTCTAAATAGAAGAGAGGGGGTACGCAGAAGGATGGTAAATGCCTCAGGGGGTACTCCTCTCTAAAAAGTTTGGGAACCACTGCACTATGGGAAGAAGGCAAGCCGGCGGAGGCAGTGTGATGCTTTGGGCAATGTTCTGCTGGGATACCTTGGATCCTGCCATCCATGTGGATGTTACTTTGACACGTACCACCTACCTAAGCATTGTTGCAGACCATGTACACCCTTTCATGGAAACGGTATTCCCTGGTGGCTGTGGCCTCTTTCAGCAGGATAATGCACCCTGCCACAAAGCAAAAATGGTTCAGGAATGGTTTGAGGTGTTGACTTGGCCTCCAAATTCCCCAGATCTCAATCCAATCGAGCATCTGTGGGATGTGCTGAACAAACAAGTCTGATCCATGGAGGCTCCACCTCGTAACTTACAGGACTTAAAGGATCTGCTGCTAACATATTTGTGCCAGATACCACAGCACACCTTCAGGGGTCTAGTGGAGTCTATGCCTTGACGGGTCAGGGCTGTTTTGGCAGCAAAAGGGGGACGAATGATGAACGAATAATTTGTAGAGATCTGAGAGAAGAAGCAGCCATGATGAACAGCTGATTAGTACGGAGGCATCTGATGGCCAAAATACATTGGAATTCGCAAACGGAAAAATCAAGTGAGCCCAGAACGGTTTGTGTTCAGATTGCGTGTTTTCAGCAAACCGTACTCAGACCATTTGAGTCTCGGTTCGGTTCATTTTTAAGGGGTCTGAGATCGTTTGGAGTGTTCACATATGGGCCAAAAGTCACACGAACCGCGCTCAGACCCCTGAAAAAGACACTTAAATCATACCCTGCTAGAACGGGTTAAGAGACCATGTGTAATCAGATAACATGTAATTTATGTGAGAGGAGGAGAAATAGTTACACCCTGAACCTAATTCAGGACACGAACAGAGCATTAGATCTAGATGAGGTTAAGACTACGTGTCCTAAAATAGGCTAAGACCAATATTAGAGCTTAAAACAGCATCATGCAAACCATCTAACTACTCTCTTTTCTTTCTTGACTTAGATTCTTTTATTTTCCATTGAGAGTCTCGCTTTTTAAAATTAAGAATTGCCGCAAAGCTTCAGTCAACAACTCTATAGTTTTTGCTCACCTCAAATTTCAGCCACGAGACTCATCCGCCAACACACCAACTGAGTGGCTGCCCAAGACATCACTCTAGATGCGAAAAGACCTCCAGCAAATCAACGAACTTGGGAAATACTTTTCAGCAAGGACACCACAGAAGGGAATCCCCATCAAAGACACAAACAACAAAAGTAATGCCTCCAGATTCTAGCCGAACTGGTGTATTGATATAAAATTTAATAACCCTGTCTAAGAAACGATAGAAGGGTTAAACTAATGATTAATGGTTCGTTCAGGTCAGGTCTTATAAAGTGCATATTGCAGAAATGTACAATTTCATCATTTCACTCTCTTAAAACATCTTTCCTCTCTTTCTTTCTGCAACTCATGTGAATGTGTTTATGTGTTAGATATTAGATTCTGTGTATTAGAATAGTTCAATAAAGTCTCGCATTTAAAGAGAAGTCTTGTATTATGTACTTAAGAATTTAAATGAATAATTTAATGTCTTAAACTGCTGATCTGTTACCTTGCTAATAATAGTGTTTTCACTATATCTTGGATATTTAATATCAGCTGCAGAATTGATAGATACGCCCCGTTCAATTGAGCACTGGACGATTATTTGTTCGGCTGTAAAATAAGTGATTGTCAAAATTCCTTATAAAATTAACTAATAATTCCCTTTGAGCTCAATTGATCTGTTTCCTGTATATCTGTCAAATTACATGAATTCTTTTTTCACTCAAATACAACCACTGCACAATTCTATTTACCTATGAGCCAGTTTGCACTTTACATACTCTTTTCAAAACTGTTAAACAGGTTCAAACCTTCTAATAGGAGAAGCAGTCAAGCAACAGAAGTGGAAAGCAGCAGGTAAGTGTATTTGTTTCTATTCTCATTTGATTTTAGTGCAGTTGTCGTTGCTACTGCGTTGTTATTTACTGTGGTTATGTGCTGGTCACATTATTCTCATGCCGTGTTGTGTGGCTTTTCAGTTTTGCTGAGCTAGCATAGCCCTTTTGTTCCCTTTTGAGTCAGTCTCTTGACATTGCATGCTAATGCTATTTGGGGTATCCCACTCCTTCCTCAAATACTGAAGTCTGACTGCATCGCGCCATTAAAAATTACTTGCCAATGGCGACAGAGCACGAAATATGGGCAAAACCATTCACTATATGCTCGGCTCTCAGTGCCATTGCCTCAAAATCTTTCTCCTTCATGAAGCAATCATTGAATTCTTCTCGCCGTTGATCTTGCCTTTAAGAGGACAATGCTTTCTTTCGCCACCCCCCTTCTTCGTTCCGGCAGGAAGAAAAGATGATGTCCACCAAGGAATATCGTGTGTGCGGTGGAAACATTGTTTTGTTTACTGTGGTAACACTGTTATGGAACACAGACTCACAACGATGTAGAAATGAATATGAGAGTTTATTGGAAGTGGCAGGTAAAGTAAACAGGCGCCCAATCTCCTGAATCTTCCTCTCTGCTTGCCCGTCTGACTGCGGATGGTACCCTGATGACAGACTGACGGTCACACCTAGGAGCTTGAAGAAAGCCTTCCATACCTGGGAAATGAATTGTGGGCCTCTGTCAGACACAATGTTCTCTGGGATACCGTAGTATCGGAATACAAGCCCTTCAGAGGAATCAAGCAGCAGGATGGAGATAGGTCGGTGACAAAGTCTACTCCTAGGTGTGACCAAGGGCGCTGTGGTACGGGCAAGGGAAGAAGTTTGCCAGATGGAAGATGGCGTGGGCTTTTGGAGATGGCGCAGTCGGGGCAGATGGTGGATAAATTATACCGTGGGGCACTGGCTCATCCGGAAGGAGGTTGATGGCACAGTCCCATGGCCGGTGTGGAGGCAACGACGACGCCCGTTTGGGGCAGAATACGTCACTGAAGGGGGTGTAGCAGGCTGGAATTTCCATGGATTACCGTTCAACCGGGCTCTCGATGGAGGTGGTGTTGACTGAGAGAGATTTCACTGGATGAGGAAGACTTGGGAAGCGTCTGGGAAAACAGCTATCTTCCCACTTCAGGACTTCGCCGGTGTTCCAGGAGAGAACAGGGTCGTGTTGCACTAGCCACGGGCGCCTTAGAATTATAATCAGCGGTGGAATTCTCCAGAAACAGGAAGACGATGGATTCGGTGTGCAATTGTCCTATTTGCAACTGGACAGGTCCTACAGCATGGCGCACATTCCTCTTGTTTAAGGGTTTGCCGATGATCGACTGGACCTGGTAATGAGTCTCAATGGGCCTCTTCTTGAGGTTGAGCTGGCGGCAGAGGGATTCGGAGATGAAGTTTCTAGCTGACCCAGAGTCAAGGAGGGCGTGTACTGGAAGGGAGACGTGAGGCAGTAAGAATACCTTCAGTAGTAAGTGGCTTGGTATTAACAGACACTGAATGGATGACACTCACCATAGGTCTTGGTGGATGAATGGGACAGGCAGTGATAACATGTCCCCCAGAACCGTAATAGAGACAAAGACCCTGGGTCAGCCTCCTCTGCCGCTCAGACACAGTCAAACGAGTGTTGTCCAGTTGCATGGCTTCTGGTTCTGGAGAGCTGGTATACTCTGGCTGGCGAGGACATGGTGGTGAAGGCTGACCCTGTAGGTCTTCCAGGCAGGGCTGCATATGACGATTGGTGCGGATGGAGAGATGGATGAACCATTCTAGCCCAATGGCATTGTCGTATGCAGCCAGATGCAGTCACAACCGGGGATTTAATCCTTGCCAGTAGGTGGTGATGAGTGAGCGCTCGTTCCAGCCACTGGCCGCTGCGCATAATCTGAGCATAATCAGAAACAGACATTTTCCCTTGACAAAGATGATATAATTGCTCACCAACAGAAGAATCGCCGTCAGGAACCCCAAAAACTTCATGAAAATGAGTGGTGAAATTATTCAGTGTTTGCATGACAACTCCATTTTGATTCCAGATGGTTTGGGACCAGTGAACCGCTCGTCCCCTCAGCAGGGTGATTATGAAGGCTATTTTGGCTCTTTCGGTGGTGAATCGGTGTGACTGCATCTCTAGGGCCAGCAAACACTGAAGAAGAAATCCGTCGCAATCCTCCGCCGAGCCAGAGTAGGGCGCTGATGTGGCCACGGGACTGGATACCACTGGTGATGAAGGAGTGACGGTGACCGGTGATGCGGAAGTGGTGCCCGAGAGTGCTCGCTTGAGAGCGTCCACGACCTCCTGGAATGGATCCGGTGCACATATTCAAACGGTAAGTTGGTCTGGTCTTCTGTTATTCAGTAATTCAGTTTTATTTTTTTTTCAGGACAAGACTATTACAATCTAGAACAGGATCTACATCCTCCAGATTTGTATAATTCCTTATATGTGCATCATTTTTGTCACCTGTGTTGAGCATCACCCGGCTGCCTCCTGGAGATGTGATGCCAGCTGTGCCAGCTGCTGCTGCTGCTCACTAATCTTCAACAGAAACTGAAACAAAAGAAACTACTGTTTATACACAGTTTTTGCACTGCAATAATACTGTAATAATATCCATTTCACATATATCAAAATGTAGATTTATTGAAATTACAATTTTATTCAAGTCTGCATACTTGCAGACTGGTGTGCAAGCAGCCTTGCCATATCCTAAATGTAGTTTTGACTTTTTTGTCAAATAATAGTTTATCAGTTGCTGTGCTTTCACATTTCAAAATAAAAAGTTTATCAAAATTGAGTATAAGCATTGTAAATGCATTAATACAGTATATATACATACCAAACGCAGAATCCTCTCCTCTCGCATCCTCCCCACTGCGCCGCTGGCCGAGGCAATCATCGCTTTAGTTTCGATTTCAAAGATATCTTTTATCGATGCCATTGATGCTTTTCCCTTTCTAGATGTAATTATCGAAATCAAAACAGTCTATAAACTATAATCAATACGAAAACTCGCGAAAACTTCAGTCAAAGCGGCTCGTGCACGTTAACCGGAACTGAGATCAGCCTCCTGACCTTGAAGTGTCAAATTTCTCGGTTTCTGAATGGACGGATGGCTTGATTGACATATGTCCCCACAAACGCTGAGTTCCGGGCATGATTTATATACCATCGACATGTCCTCAGAAAACGTTAGCACGTTTTGATTGATGGTTTGGAGATCGCGTGTTTCTAGGTTCGAGAGCGCATTTCCTGTTCTGCACATCCGCGACAAAACAGTTGATTATTTACGAACGAAAGCTTCAGGTCTCGTTTGAAAGAAAATATCCTAAGCTAAATGATGATATAGAGTTTGTAGCTGTTTATGGCTGACTGAAGCGGTCCTTATCAAAAGTGCGTTTCTGTCTTTTCAAAACTGCGGGGGTCCTGACCCCCCTGTCCCCCGTGCCAACGGCGTGCCTGGCTGCTGTGGTGATGAGGAGATGACGATCAGGTGCGAGTGATTAGTACTCTGGTGACTGTGATCTCTGTGACTGGGTGGTGATGGAGCCTGGCCGATCTCTGACAAACACGTGCTGAAGTCACATTTGTTCTCGTGCTGTGCCGTGTGGCTTTTCAGTTTGGCTGAGCTAACATAACCCCTTTTGTTTTGTTAAATAGTAAGGCATGTCCTGCTGAATTTAATAATGCTGAATCAGGCAGGTATATTATTAGTTAGTATAGTCCCTTGTTGTGACGACCGAAGAGTGTAAAGACCAGCAAGTCTACCTATGCTAGTCCATTGGGCAAGGACAAGTGCCAAGTGCTACTGATGCCCTTTTCTCCACTCTAACATCTTGTTTAAACAAATTTTCCCTCCTTTCATCCAGGCCAGCTCGCGCCATCATCAACTCTCTTCATACTGGTACCTTTCCCATAGCATTTAAGCAGGCTTGGATAATCCCAATGCTTAAGAAACCCACTCTGAATCCAGCTCTTTTAGAAAAGTACAGACCGGTATCCCTTCTTCCATTCATTACTAAGACACTTGAACGAGTCGTGTTCTACCTTTTGACAGAACAACCTCCTGGACAACAACCAGTCTGGTTTCAAACGTGGCCAATCAACTGAGACTGCCCTGTTCTCGGTTATTAAAGCTCTGAGACTGGCAAGAGCAGCTTCCAAATCATCAGTACTCATCTTGCTGGATCTGTGTGCTGCTTTTGACACCAGATCTTCCTTCCGAATCCTCATAACGAAGGGCATCTCGGGAACTGCACTTCAATGGTTCAAGTCTTACCTCTCAGGTAACCTTGACTTTTGTAGGTGTTAAAGTGTGTTTTATGGGGGACAGTCTTTGCTTGTGTTATGGAGAACGAGCTGATTTGAGATGTATGATGTGTTTTGGTAGTTTCAGTGCATTTTGAATGTGAAATGAACTGAAACTACCAACCCCCCCCACCCCCCACCCCCCCACCCCAAAAAAAAGAGAAGTTGTGAAAATGTGATTTAATTATTGAGAAAGGGCTCCTATTGATTGATGTAGTAATAATAATAATAATAATAATAATAATAATAAAATCTACACAGATTTTATTCATTTTTATTTATTTCACCAATGTTTACATCACACAAACCTGTATCATAGTGGAGTTTAGTTCATATACTTCCAAACACGTGTCTGGTGCAAGAAGATTAATTTTATAACATCATTAAGATGATTTATTCATAATGAAAGTGACGAAAGTCATCATGACAATAAGCACAACAACTGTGTATTTTTCTCTTCCATTTTGATTTTATGAAAGACAAACAATTTAGACTCCATGTATTTTTTGGCAGGGGTATGAGTGCACTCCCTAGAGGTAATCTACTGTATATATAAGCTATAACAGCACTATATTGTTCAGAACTACAGTTATTAGTATAATTATGTTTGTAACTTTCAACAATCATCTTGTTTTAAAAACTTAGTGTACATGTGATAACCACATATACCTAAGAACTAAAAATGTGTTGTTGGTTTTTTAAATGATAGTTCAGTTAAAATGATCTCATCTGCTTTTTCATAGAGGTGTACAAATGCTTTTACACTTTTATATAATTACTTAGGCTGCATTGATACTGATCAGTCAGTACCCAGTTAAAAAATTTGGCGCAGTCTAGTCCAACATTTTAGAGACGGGGAGATATGAGAGCGGTTATGAACTGTAGAACAGGGTCTGATCAGGAAGCCATTGATGTCAACAGACAAATCAGAATGAGAAATAGTATGATTTTTGGAATCAATTAGTAATACATTTTTGTTCTGTTTCCCTTGAGAATACTGGTCATTTTGATGTAATTCATACAGGCATTTAAAGAGCTTGTGGGGAGAAGACAGTGAGTATGGAGCTGATATAAAACTTTGTGTCATCAGATCAATGATGTAACCAAGAGGAAGCAACCAAGAATGAAGATGCCACAAAGTTTCTAAAATGTAATTGAGTGTAAACTTCTTGTTTGCCACTGAGTTGTCTTGTGAAATATAGCGTGAAATGGGGAGAGAAAAAAAGTTCCGCATTTTATGTCATCACAATATGTTGAAACAGTCATTTGAGTAATCCCACATCATCCCACATATGAAAGTATGATGTTCTGTTTTTTTAGATGGATGAGTCCTTTAATGTAAGTCTTTGCCATTTGAAAGTAAGCAATTTATTTGTCAAAAGCTTTCTTAAAGACTTAAATCAGTTTCATTGCTGTTCTCTCAGGTTAATGTAATACAGATCAGTCTCCAATGTCTGAACATGGTCTGTAGTGTGAGCTCTTTGCTTTACATTGTCAGAAGAGTATAAAGCTTGCACTGCAGCTACAGTAGCAAAGAGAAACATCAGAGCTGCCAGTCCAACACCGCCGAACATCAACACTTGCTCCATCACATTCACATGGCTAGCACCTGAAGATGAAAAAACAATTTAAATGTAATTCTCACCATAGGAGATATTCCAGCCTACACAACCTTACTTTTTTCATCAGTGAATTCTCAGTGAATCAAACTGAAATTTTATGTAAGACTGCTCCTAAATGCATCTCTTCTCAAAAGTAAAGTATCTGAGATGATTCGTTTAATAACATCATATGAGAAATTTATTTCTTGTAACATTTTAGTGTTGAGGGAAAAAAAGATCAGGGAGGGTGAGGAGATTAGAAGATCTATTCAAATTAATAAACAATATTTCCATCACAAACACAAACATCCAATAAGAAGTAAAATATCACAATAGTAATGTCTTACATGTAGCTAGCATTATAATATTTGATGCGTAATATTTGAAACAACTCAAATTCAACATCTTACCTTACATTTAAAAAATAAATAAATAAATAATTGTTCTTTTCTTAAGAACAAAAGAGCATTCTTAAAAGGTTAGTTCACCCAAAAATGAAAATTGTGTCATTTATTACTCACCCTCATGTCGTTCAACACCTGAAAGACCTTCGTTCATCTTCAGAACACAAATTAATATATATATTTGACAAAATCCGGTGGCTCAGTGAGGCCTGCATTGCCAGCAAAATCATTTCCTTTTTCAATGCCCAGAAAGCTACTAAAGACATATTTAAAACAGTTAATGTAAGTACAGTGGTTCAACCTTAATATTATAAAGCAACGAGAATACTTTTTGAAAAAAGAAAAAAAAAAAAGAATCAGAATCAGAATCAGAAAGAGCTTTATTGCCAGGTATGTTTACACATACTAGGAATTTGTTTTAGTGACAGAAGCTCCACAGTGCAACAGAGTGACAGCGACAAGACAGGACACAGATAACAAAAAGAATAAGAATAATATACAAATATACAAGATAGACAAAGTGCAAAAAAAAAAAAAAAAAAAAAAGCGAAAACAATATATAATATAGACAATTTGTATGTACAGTTATGATGAGTGCAAATTTGAAATATAAATAAGTATGTGTTTTAAGTAAATAATGTATAATAGTGTTGTGTGTTCCGTGTTTGTCAAGTGTTCATGAGATGGATTGCCTGAGGGAAGAAACTGTTCCTGTGTCTGGTCGTTCTGGTGCTCAGGGCTCTGTAGCGTCGACCAGATGGCAACAGTTCAGTGTCCATCCAGTGTGCTGGATGTGAGGGGTCCAGAGTGATTTTCTTTGCCCTTTTTCTCACTCTGGATAAGTACAGTTCTTGGAGAGTGGGGAGGGTTGTACCAATGATTCGCTCAGCAGACCGGACTACCCTCTGTAGTCTTCTGAGGTCAGATTTGGTAGCTGAGCTGAACCAGACAGATATAGAAGTGCAAAGGATGGATTCAATGATGGCAGAGTAGAACTGTTTCAGCAGCTCCTGTGGTAGGGTGAACTTCCTCAGCTGGCGAAGGAAGTACAACCTCTGCTGGGCCTTTTTCACAATGGACTCAATGTGGTTGTCCCACTTCAGGTCCTGGGAGATTGTGGTGCCCAGGAATCTGAATGACTCCACTGCAGTCACAGTGCTGTTCATGATGGTGAGTGGGGGGAGAGCAGGGGGGTTTCTCCTGAAGTCCACGATCATCTCCACTGTCTTGAGCGTGTTGAGCTCCAGGTTGTTGAGACTGCACCAGACAGCCAGCTGTTCAACCTCCAGTCTGTAAGCAGACTCATCACCGTCCTGGATGAGGCCGATCAGTGTGGTGTCATCTGCAAACTTCAGGAGCTTGACAGAGGGGTCTTTAGAGGTGCAGTCGTTGGTGTAGAGGGAGAAGAGCAGTGGGGAGAGGACACAGCCCTGAGGGGTGCCGGTGCTGATGGTGCGGGTGCTGGATGAGAATTTTCCCAGCCTCACTAGCTGCTGCCTGTCTGTCAGGAAGCTGGTGATCCACTGACAGACAGAGGTGGGCACGGAGAGCTAAGTTAATTTGGGCTGGAGGAGTGATGGGATGATGGTGTTAAAAGCGGAGCTGAAGTCCACAAACAGGATCCTCACATAAGTCCCTGGTCTGTCCAGGTGCTGCAGAACATAATGCAGTCCCATATTGACTGCATCATTCACAGACCTGTTTGCTCGATAAGCAAACTGCAGGGGGTCCAATAAGGGTCCAGTGATGTCCTTCAGATAAGCCAAAACCAGTCTTTCAAATGATTTCATGGCCACAGACGTTAGAGCCACAGGTCTGTAGTCATTAAGTCCAGTAATTTTGGGTTTCTTTGGGACGGGGATGATGGTGGAGCGTTTGAAGCATGAGGGGACTTCGTACAGCTCCAGTGATCTGTTGAAGATCTGTGTGAAGATGGGGGCCAGCTGGTCAGCGCAGGTTTTCAGACAGGCTGGTGAAACGCTGTCTGGGCCTGGTGCCTTTCTTCTCTTGTTCTTTCTGAAGACCTGGCGCACGTCATCTTCACTGAACTGAATTGCAGGTGTGGAGGAGACGGGGGTTACAGGAGGTGTGAATGGTGATTTTTCAAACCTGCAATAAAACTCGTTCAGATCGTCTGCCAGTTGTTGATTCACCACAGAGCTGGGGGATGGTGTCTTGTAATTGGTGATGACTTTCAGACCTTTCCACACTGAAGCCGTGTCATTAGAAGAGAACTGATTCCGAAGCTTATCGGAATAATTCCTCTTTGCCACTCTGATCTCCTTTTCCAGTGTGTATTTGGCCTGTTTGTACAAGACTCTGTCCCCATTTCTGCGAGCATCTTCTTTGGCCTGACGGAGCTGGCTGAGTTTTGCAGTGAACCACGGTTTGTCGTTGTTGTAAGTTAAATGAGTCTTTGTAGGAATGCACAAATCCTCACAGAAACTGATATATGATGTAACAGTCTCTGTGAGCTCATCCAGATCGGTGGCAGCAGCTTCAAAAACACTCCAATTAGTCCATTCGAAACAGGCTTGTAAAGCCCGCTCTGTTTCGGTGGTCCATCTCTTCACAGTCTTTGCTACAGGTTTAGCTGATTTCAGTTTCTGCCTGTAGGTCGGTATGAGATGAACTAAACAGTGATCAGAGAGCCCCAAAGCTGCCCGTGGGACAGAGTGATATGCATCCTTTATTGCTGTGTAACAGTGATCCAGTGTATTACTGTCTCTGGTGGGACAAGTAACATGCTGTCTGTATTTTGGAAGTTCACGTGAGAGAATCGCTTTATTAAAGTCCCCGAGAATGATTAAAACAGAGTCCGGGTGTTGTTGCTCACTCTCTGTGATCATATCAGCGAGTCTCTGTAAAGCCGAGCTCACGTGCGCTTGCGGAGGAATGTAGACACTCACCAGAATGAACGAGCAAAACTCCCGCGGCGAATAGAACGGTTTGCAGTTAATGAAGAGTGTTTCAAGATCGGGACAGCACATCTTCTTTAACACAGTTACATCTGAACACCACCTTTCATTGATGTAAAAGCACGTCCCGCCGCCGCGCGATTTCCCCGTTGATTCTACGTCGCGATCTGATCTGAACAGCTGAAAGCCCGGCAGACTTAACACGCTGTCCGGAATGGCGTCGTTCAGCCAGGTTTCCGTGAAGCACAGAGCAGCCGAGTTTGAAAAATCCTTATTTGTCCGGGAGAGCAGAAGGAGTTCGTCCGTTTTGTTGGGTAGAGAGCGGAGATTCGCCAGATGGATGCTAGGCAGCGGCGTTCTTAATCCGCGCTTTCTGAGCTTCACGAGGGCGCCGGCGCGCTTCCCCCGTCTGCGCGTCCTGAAGCGTCTAAACAGCGCTGCCGCTCCACCGACTACAACATTCAACAAAACGTCTGAATAATCGAAATCCGGTAAAAGATTTTGCGGTGTGTACTGCCGAATGTTCAGCAGTTCATCCCTGGTAAAACTGATAGTATTTGAAAAACAAAAAACAGGAAAAACTAACAAAAACAGCACAAACACTGGAGAGCTAAGCACCGTGGCTGCCATGCGCGGCGCCATCGTAGATCGGAAAAAGCCATCGTAGATCGGAAAAAGCGACTTTATTCAACAATATCTAATGATGGGCAATTTCAAAACACTGCTTCATGAAGCTTCGTAGCTTTATGAATCTTTTGTTTCAAATCAGTGGTTTGGAGCGTGTATCAAACTGCCAAAGACACGTGAACTATTGAAATTTCGAAACACTTGACGTAACAAAGCCTCGTTTACTGAAATCACGTGATTTTGGCGCTCCGAACCACTGATTCGAAACAAAAGATTCGTAAAGCTTCGAAGCTTCATGAAGCAGTGTTTGGAATCGCCCATCACTAGATATTGTTATTTTGTTTTTTGTCGCACAAAAAGTATTCTCATCGCTTTATAATATTAAGGTTGAACCACTGTAGTCACATTAACTGTTTTAAATATGTTTTTAGTACCTTTCTGGGCATTGAAAAAGGAAATGATCTTGCTGGCAACGCAGGCCTCACTGAGCCATCAGATTTTATCAAAAATATCGTAATTTGTGTTCTGAAGATGAACGAAGGTCTTATGGGTGTGGAACGACATGAGGGTGAGTAATTAATAACTTAATTTTCATTTTTGGGTGAACTAACCCTTTAAGAAGTTAATTTATAAGAAGCACAAAATACGGTAATACATGTATTCATAACATTTTTTAAATTAGACAATAAAAACAAAATAACAACTAAAAACAATATGTTGTGACTCCGGTCCCAGGACAACTTTCCATTTATAAAGCAGGTTTTCTCTTTGTGTTTTTCATTTGAGACAGTTGAGTAATACACTCAAAAAAATGATTCTAGCTGCTTGCTCAGTTTATTTAAATAAAATATGCTGAACCAACACAAATCTTTAGTTTTTTACTTAATTGTCATTTGCACTCAATTGTATTATGTTAAATGAAATTAAATTTGTAAAATGTTAAGTTAACCTAAACCATTTGTGTTGGGACTACATGAATCATTTATGTTGCATTGATTGAAACTGATAGTTCCCAGCATGCTTTGCATAGGGATAGATCGGGAGAGTAAATTAAGTGCTGTTTAATGTGTTTTTTAGTAAAGGGAAATTACTTTTAAAGTTTGATGTTCAGATATATTTGACATTTAAAAGAGTTTATGTCGATTTTTGAGGTTACCATTATGCTGAAGTGTAGACCTCGTGGTTAGACTGTGGGTGGCTACATGAAATAAACCTATGTAGTTTTCAACAAGCTTTAACTGTGCTAAAGCCAGTGATGAGAAATTCTTTACTTGATCATTACTTGCATGCTACATATGTTAAACTTAGCATGTGAACAAGTGTTGTGTTGGTTATTCATTTTTACAGAAATAAATAAAATTAATTTTATTTGAGAACCAGCACATCATTTACACAGGCTACATATAGTCATCAGTTCTACCTCTCTCAGTCAAACAGTCAAGGAACATGTATGCGTGTGTACAACAGCTACTCACAACCTAAGCACAAGTGCACCTCTTCACCGCGATGGTAACAAAAAAAAAGAAAAGAAAAAAAACATTTAATACACTACAAAATGTTCAAAATAACTAAACATTAAACACTTAAACTCTAACAGGTCTTTCCATTTCCTTAAAAACGCAGAAAACTTGCGCAACTCTGCACAAGGGCACCAGTCTGAATTGCAACAGCACTGGTTGGATCAACAAGAGTGAATTATGTTCAGGAGACATGCACAGAATACGTCAAATGAAACTAGTGTGATCTCAATCAATTATGATAATTTTTACTCATCAGTACAATTAACCTAGCTTAGGTTCAAATAAATCAGTTCAACTGTGTGGAAATGGGTGTCATAATTGAATTAAGTTAGACCAACATGTTATTTTTTTGAGTGTAGGCTATTATTTTCCAGTAACCATTTTAGGCCGTTTACTGGTATTAAGATGCATTTTGGTCGATCGGATCACAAGTGGACAACACTAAATACAGGTGTAAACGGGGTCTAAAACCTTTTGTGCTTGTCCACTTTCGACCACTTCCAGAGGTACCAAAACGCATCTTAATAACAGGTGTAAACAGGGCCTTAGATTCATAAATCCTCATTTATTTTATCACAGTACAAACATTCATAATGAGGCAGCGAAAATATAAATTAACAAATGAATGATGCTCTGGAGTCTGTCTTTATTACACAACAAGATGGTTCTGAATTCCATCAAAACACACAGAGAAACAATTTCCCAACAGCTGTGCAGAATTTGCTTTGATTTCATGGAAAAATCTGAAATTAGTTAAGCAGCAGTTAAAAATCATGAGTGATACCCTTTATTTCTTACTGACCTTTGAGACATTCAGTCAGATCTTCAGTGTTCTGTCCATCAGCTGTGTAAATTATACAGAGAACACATTTAATACATGCAACAAAGAACAATTTTGTTCTCATCGATTAATTCATAATCTCAGTGAACAGCAGTATTAATTTCGTTAAATAATTTTCATCATAATTTTCCTCAACATTTTTTCACTGACAAAAACAAGACAATAACTATAAATAAAAAGCAGTTCTGAATGACAAAAATGACAAAAATCTATTGACATTTTCGTCAACGAATAAAAACGAGACAAATGTTAGGGAGGGGCGATCTGGGAAGAGATCCAGTCCAGCGTTGCCAAGTCTAAGGTTTTCCCTCGGAATTGGGCTACTTTTACACTGTTGTTGTTGGGTTTTTTTTAGTCCGTGGGTTAAAGCGTAATTTTCATCTTCAAACTAAACTTGGGTCTTAGGCTGACAAAGTTTAAATCTCATCCGGCTAGTGCGCTTCCCACAATGTTTACGCATTAAGTCAGTAGGCAGAAAGTAGATGGTCTTTTGTAGCTGTTCAAACGCATGACCACATAAGCGTCTACACTAAAAAAGCAGTCCGGTCAAATGCGTTTTTGACTACTGGAAGTGGTTGATAGTGGACAAGCTCAAAAAGTTTTAGACCCCGTTTACACCTGTATTTAGCGTCGTCCACTTGATGTTATCTGACGTGATCTGATCGACCAAATGCATCTTAATACCAGGTGTAAACAGGGCCACAGTTGCTAGGCGACAAGAACAATTCTCCGTACGCTAGATCAATTTAACAACGCTCGTTCCGGCCTTCGTGGTCTTCGAAGGCATGGCCTTTGAAGTCCGCATCCTTCGAAGGATGCAGCCTCTGAATTGGGATGCAGTAGATGCGCACATTTGAACGTGCTGATCTACCCGGCAGGACATACGTTGGCATACACTTGCAGCATGTTTCATAAAATGGTCAAAAATTTAAACGTCTGGGAGAAAGAGAAGAGCAGACATATGGATAAATCTGAAAAAGCGTGACAACGCTAAAGACAGCTCAATTCAGTCCGGTTTTCTGTGTGCACACAGAAAGCCACCTCTCAGACAGGGCCAGTGAACTGAATTGAGCTCTCTTTCATGTCTTTTAGCGCCTGAACAGACAAATACACACAAAATTGTCAATGTCAGTTTTGGTGAGTATTCACATAAACACAGTCGGTTGTGTCTTAAGTGAACGTAAACAGTTAGGAGAATATAGTATGTGTCAGTATATTGGATTCGTGCATTTGGCCTTAAAGTGACAACAGCTTAATAAACCATGCTGCTGTCCGTCATTAATGTTTATCAAACAACAAAATAAAAAGAGAAAATCACTCACTCAGTCACTCACTTTAATAGATTTAATAAGGATTATTCTATATTTAATTTATAACCATATACAATTAAATATGTCTGCTTGAAAGAATTTAAAATGTTGTATGCAAGTTATTATAAAGAATGCATATATCATTAATTGAAAAGAAGACCATGTTCTTGTTTCTCTATGAGAAGGGGATTTTACTTGACTAAATCTACTCTAGATTTAGTCTACTAAAATCGTATGATATTTAGTCGACTAAAACTAGATTAAAACTAAAACAATTCAGATGACTAAAATATGACTAAAATTAAATGGCATTTTAATCAAAAGTCCACTAAAACTAAATCAAGATTTCCTGTCAAAATTAACACTGGTGAACAAAAAAGATTATTGCCGTGTCTTTTGCATACGACTATGAAGAGACCTTAAAATGCACACAAATATTCTGTACAAGAAATCGGCTGTGGAGTGTATGTGTGTAATGAACCATTTTCTAATCTGCCTTATTATACAAACAATATTAACATTCACAGGTTTTAGATTTAACTTTGTGTTTCAGTCAAACACTTCAGACATTACCACATATGCATTACATAATAGCTACTGATTTAAAAGGGCCATTTCCTGTATGCTGTGCCTTATGTCCCTGAGGAAAATATTATTATTAAAAATTAGACTGAAGCTGCTCCCAAGATAATTGTTTATATATAGGCTATATATATAAAACATAATACAACAATTTAAACGTATATTTAGGGCCCAAGCCACTAAGGCGCCAATAAAGCTATTGTTTTTCTAAGGATTTTTTTTTTTTCAAACATCCGGGGCTTTTGGGGGGCCTTAACGTGCTCAAAAACTCTTGAAAATTGGCACACACATTGGAATCTGCGGCCATTAGGACACCGCAGAGGCTGGGACCCGGGCATGGCAGGGGGGCTCGACAGCGGCCCCTTAAATAGGGTCTGGAAACTTGGTCGGTATATCAAACATGCTTGCATGTATTAGTATGAAACTCTGTACACATATAGACCTCATCGGGCCTAACAACTTTTGTGCTCTAAGTTATACGCCAGCTCAACTGGAAGTCCGCTATTATCGGTTATTTGAAAAATGTATGCTCTGGAATTTGATATACTCCTCCTAGGCGATTCATCCGATCACCACCAAACTCGGTCAGCATGAAGACATTGAGGATGCTAAATTGCGAGCGGACTTTTGATATCTCAAACGGTTTGGCCGTGGCGAGGCAACGAATTTATGGCGAGATAAGGGGGGGGGGGTGCAGTCACCAAACTCAGTACACATATTGTTCTCATTAAGCCGGACAACTTTCTAATTTACAGTCATTAGCTTCGACCAACAGGAAGTAAGATATTTTGGTTTGAATGTGGATTTATTTGAATAATCAAGCTCTGAAATTTTAACTACTCCTCTTAGGGGATTCATGCAATTGCCACAACTTTCTGAACATGATGACAAGATACTAAAGATGCTAAATTGCGAAAGATTATAGGATATCTCGAATGGTGTTGTCATGGCAAGGGTTTAAAGTAAGGACAAAAAGGGAAACAGAAAGTGTCTCATATCTTGTAAAATCATTGTTTGACTTAAATTAAATTAAGATTGTATGTTTGGTAATTGAACCTGGATGAATTTAAAATGAATGTACTATATTTCAGATCAATATATTTGTTTTCTTTCAAATATTTCTTCTAAATCTCTCTCTCTCTCTCTCTCTCTCTCTCTCTCTCTCTGTCCTGCCCCCTCCCCCCTTACTCCCTCACTCTTTCTCTGTGTGTGTGTGTGTGTATGTGTGTGCGTCTCTCTCTCTCTCTCTCTCTCTCTCTCTCTCTCTCTCTCTGTGGGTGGGTGTGTTTTAGCGCTTCACACGAAATAAACATGAATGGATGTAGGATGAATGAATAAAGAAGGTATGTTGCAAGATCCAGTACAACTTACTGAAATCCGTATCATGTTATGTGTAACGTTAATCGATCAATCATTGTTTCAACCGCAGAAAAGCGCCAATAAAATAGCTTGTAAAAATGTCACATTCACCGTAACATTTACCTCAGAAAAGCCGTTCAATGTCAAAAAACTTGGTAGTCAGCTACAAAAATGAACTTAGAGAGGAGCATTTTGATATATATCCACTGTGACTATAGGCCATTGCATATTCATGTACTTAATGTGCTTCAATACTGAATGTATAAAACCGTTTTATGACGGTCACCATTTAAATGTTTAGGCCGATATTAAAAACGAATAGAAACGATATTAAAAACGAGTAGAAACATAATTATGTCATTAAACATTTATTATAACTTTATTATAAAAACTTCTTTATGTGTAATTTATATGTAGCCTAAGTAGCTTACAAATCAATTAATATTAACCTTTAATATTATAATGATGTACCAGCTGTGGTTAGTTGAGAGAGATTTTTTCTTTGAGGAAATTTGCCATGTAGCCTACTGTACCTGATAGGCCCCAAATTAATCAATATTGAAGATGATCAAATTGAAATCAAATCGCAAGCTTCTGAATCAAAATCGAATCCAATTGTGAAATTTGTGTCAATGCCCAGCCCTAGTGTCAATAAATGTTTTTATTTTATTTTATTTATTTTTTTTAAGCAAATGTTGTTTTTTCAATTTATTTTCTTGTGGGAGTGCACCAGAATGCTTAGTTTATATGTTAAAATCACGAAAATTTTCTCATGGGGGTGAATGCCCCCAGACCCCCCTACTACTATTTACTTTGTAAACATGTCACCTTTTTCACCACTTTGGACTTAGCATTGTGTGTACATGTGATTTATTTAAAATACTTAATTTATTATTTCAATATCCGAATATGATACTAATTCCCACAGAAAAAAAAGGTTTATATTTGTGACGTGCTGTCTTTGAATTTGATCATTGCACATTATAAACAAGACAAGCGTTAGCTGAATAAACGTAGAAAAACATAGAAAACAGTTAATAGAAAACAGCTGACAATAAATAGACAGGACCAATAAGAGCAAAACGAATCGATTATAGTATAAGCTGAGTCCGACTTATAACGAGGGCTTGTGTTAATGGTAAAGCGTCCATCATTTAACGAATTTTAAAAACAGGGATGGATACTTTTGACAGAAAAAAAAAAAAACACAATCAAGAATCAATTAAACCTAACGCGTCAATTTTCATTTTACAATGATCTTCCCTCTCTGTGTGTGCGCATGCATTTGTGTTTGCATGAGAGAGCAAGTGCAGCACTGAGACAACGGTACTTTTACGGTTCTGGTTTCTTACCTGGTTTCACTGTTAGACATGCCACTGGTGTCCCGTTGCAATAATACAAGCCTTCATCCCAAAATGAGGTAAACCAGATAATCAGAGACAGGTCTGGCAATGAGCTGTGATTGTTATTATTCATGTGTCTGATTATCTCTCCATTATCAGTGCTGAGGATGTACACTTGATGTCCTTTCATATCTCTGCTCCAGGTCACTTTCCCGACCTTCAGGTCACCACAGGGAAGAATAGCCATGCCTTTGGGTCGGACTCGCTGATGCTGGAGAGCTGACATAACACAGCATTACAAATCAACTCATTGAAAACAAGAGCAGTATTAATGGGAAAAAGCAGACATACCATGTGTGGTCAGAATGAACCCATAAAACGAAAAATGGAGTAAACCAATGACACCCATAGTCTCGTAGATGTGATATCTGGTTGATATAATGTCTCTCTGAAACACAGTTCCTCTTTCACTGTTACTCCATAAAACATTTATATGGTGCTGTTGGTCATGTGGTTGTTCTGAACAGTCATTGTCATTTTTTGTTGCTCTCAGAAAAGCTAAACATTTATAATAACCCTGAAGTATCAACTTTTGATTTAGTCAGAATTTTTTAAACATGATGAGTTGGTTACTCCTTTAATTTCTTTAACTTCTTTAATTCTTTACTTCTTTCTTGCTGAGTTCCAGCATTAGTTCATAAAACATGATATATAATCTTATTGATTATCTTCTTATTTTCAGACGGTAACCAATAAGGCACTTTTCTGAAGTACTAAACCAGATTTCCCAAACAAACAAACAAACAAACATGTTTTCACATCAGTTTTGGAGTAATTTAAATTAAAAACATTATTTTACAGTATTTGAAGAACAATAATTATAAAATATTTATGACAGTGAATATTTCTTTTGTGTATGTTATAATACTAAAAATTGTCTTATCAAAAAGTTATAATTCAGCACTCGCTTTCCACTAGTATTTAAAAATAAATATAATTACATGTAAAATGATTTTAAAAAGTCCCTGACTGGGCTTGAACCACCAACCTCGCCCCCTCCTCCTCAGACTCGATGCTTATGTGGGTTTTTAGGTCGGGTAGAATCTGTGATCTCTGACTCAGTTTGTTTGCTGGCTTTTGCTGGTAGCAATACACTGTGTTTTCTGCCAACTGGCAACTCGGGGTGTCGAAATACTATTGGGTAAATTGGCAGGGGGCAAATTTCTAACATGAAGTTAGATATATATGAATCTGTTATTGATGTATATGTAGTTCATCATAAATCACATTAAGTGTCATCCAACTCTTTGCTGTATGCTTCACTTTTGCCCTCCTTTTTTTTTTTTTTAACTTCACCAAAACATTTGTATTGTAGTGTTATTTATGGAAGCCTGTTTCCGCCACTAAATAAAAAATAAAAACAGTAATTGCGACTTTTTATCTCAGAATTCTGACTTTTTATCTCGCAATTGCGAGTTTATATCTTACAATTTTGACTTTTTTCCTCACAATTCTGACTTTTTTTCTCACAATTGCGAGTTATAAAGTCACAATTCTAAGATATAAACTTGCAATTGCGTGATATAAAGTCAGAATTGCGAGATATAAACTCGTAATTGCATGACAAAGTCAGAATTGCGAGATATAAACTCGCAATTGCGTGATAAAAAGTCAGAATTCTGAGATATGAACTCACAATTGCGTGATATAAAGTCAGAATTCTGAGATATAAACTCGCAGTTGCGTGATATAAAGTCACAATTCTGACTTTTTTTTCTCGCAATTCTCACTTTTTTCTCACAATTGTGAGATATAAACTCACAATTGTGTGAAACTTTATTTCTCGCAGTTCTTACTTTGCTTGCGTTTCCTTTCATTGCGACTGACCATCAGGATTGCTGCTTCGTTATTATTCTACATAAAATGGAAGACATCATAAAGGATTATTTTCAGCGCAGATTTACCAATAAAGAAATTTTGATTTTACTGGAGGAGACACTTAACATAAAGATTAGTCTTTATGTTAAGTGAAACTGTCTGGACAGAGAAACTGTCCGTCAGTTAATTAAAAAAAGTCAGAATTCTGAGATAAAAACCTCGCAATTCTGACTTTTTTTTTTTCTCTGCGAGTTTATATCTCAGAATTCTGCAATTGTGAGAAAAGAAGTCAGAATTGCGAGATAAAAAGTCGCAATTACTGTTTTTATTTTTATTTAGTGGCAGGAAACGGGCTTCCATAGTTATTACTTTTCAACCCCATGTTATTATTTCTTTAAAGAAAAAACTCAAGATAGCCATACCAACCTGCCATACCAAACAAGACCACAGGGAGATACCAAAGGACTGAATTTAAATACTACGCGGATCCATTCAAAATTGAACCGAAACAATCACAGAATACATACGAGTAGTAGTATCATACACACTATGTCTGTAAGGTGATTTATGGCCTAATTTATGGCCTAATTTATGACCCCTGATTTTCTGGGTGTTGTCACTCAAGCTGACTGGTCAGTGGATGTCAAATATGTTTTATGAGTGCTGTGAGCCTTGATTGGCAGGTCAGTGGTTGTCAATGGCTGTTTTTATGGCTGAATTTATGGGTGTTGTCCCCCTGATTGGCAGGTCAAGAGTGTCAATGAGATATGGGGTTAGTTGGATTTATAGTTAGATATATGGGTATATTTATGAGGGTTATATCTTACCCCAGATTGGAATTTGTTGAATCCTGGGTATCTGACTCCTTTCAGTCTGTTGGGAACTGATGGTGGCCATGTTTTTCCTTTGATTGTGGGGGTTTAAGTCACCCAAGCAAGTTTTACACCTCAGTGTCAAAATCAGTGCTGTTTGGTCAATGGGGTATATGTTAATTGAGTCAAAATATTTGAGTCAAGACATTAAGGAAGTATTACCCCTACACCACACTGGCTATATCCATTAAAATTACATGTCTGGGCATGTTCTTTTTTAGAACAACTGTGTGTGCATGCGTGTGTGTGTGTGTGTGTGTGTTGCCACCATAGGATGATCAGTAATACCAGAACTATAGATTAATGTTAGTTTCCTAAGACAAAGAATCAGAAATATTCATCAAGCCAAAGAGTCTTCATTACCCACACACCCCAGAATAGGTGTTGTTTGGGAGATGTTCTTTTTTAGAACATCTGTATCTGTGTTTCCAAACTCACCGATAGGATCGATGTTAAAAAGACAAAAGAATGAAAACAAATAATTTAACTCACAGTGAAGGTGTTTCCAAGTCAACCTGGTGGGGGAAGAGTGCATCCTAAATGTGTTTCTGTTAATGGTTTTACGACCGTTGCTTAGGCTAGATGTTTAAGAATGACACTTCATCAAAACCTTTCTGGTGATTCTCTGGCTCAAAACCATCTTATACTGATTTAGTGTACATAAATTCGTTCAATTCAATTCACGTTTGTATGTATAGTGCTTTTCACAATACACATAATTTCAAAGGACTTGAAAATGCATGTCAACATTACAATTTATAGTAGTCTCTTATCAGAAGTGACTGTGGAAGTTATGTCATTTCAGAAATGTATATACAAATCACACAGTTAGCTAACAATCTATTAATTTAAACAATGTATTAAATTAGGGCAGAAACAATGTGCTCATTGAAGTTATGAAATTATGTTAACAAATGATTAGGATATATAGAAAAATTTAGCACTGGTGCATGTTGATCCAGAGTTTGGGGGTCCTCGCAGGGGGTTGGGGTCATATCTCCACAGGTGTTGAGGCATCTGGAGTCTTCATAAGATCCGAATGTGTCTTTACTTTTGATAAATTTTAAGAAATGTTTTAGTTTTAATAGTTTGTGTGTGTGTGTGTGTGTGTGTGTGTGTGTGTTGCAAAAGAACAAATACATATTTATTTGACTTCAAAATTCTGAGTAAAATAAGACACACACGATTTTAAACATTTAAACATTTATACATTTGTTTGCCACAAAAGCAAGGCATGTTGTCCATTTTCTTTAAATAAAACTTTTACTTTATTTTATTCTTTAATTTCTTTTTCTGACGACCATTTTTTTATTATTATTAGTAATGTAGCCATGCGGTTTCCTCACACAAGTAAAACGTCTTTCATTTTCACTTAGAAAACTTTTTAAATGTATGAATGAACCTTTTTTCTTTTGACAACTACATTTCAAATTATTTACCTGAGGTGTTTAACAACCACAAGGGAAACATGTTGATCACTAAGTTTAAGGCATATACAGTAGTACAAACATGCAATGCTCAAGAAAGCTAATCTTGGTGTAATCTTTGTGAGGTCAGAACACCAAACTTGTGTTGAGTGATCTAGACAAAGCTTTATACTAAAAGAAAATACTATGGAAGTCATTTTCAAACTGAGAGTATGCTTCAACATGTAATTATACAATATTTTCAATAGGAATGTTATGGTTTCATGTTGCTTTAAAGTTGTTTGTTTGTTTTTTACTAACACTTTTTTAACTTCAACATCCAGCACAAAATTAAAGAAATGAGCTTAGGATGTTTCAGCTATTACCATCTTCTTTGACCCCCAAATAAACAGGTAATTGAATGGTTCTATGAAAGCCACACAATATACAGTTAGATATTTTTCTCTCTCTCTGTGTGTGTGTGTGTGTGTGTAAACAGTTGTACTAAGTCTCTGTGTGTATTTTTACATGCCAACATATTTTGTCAGGGCTATGTCACACTGCTGTGATGCAAAGTTCCACACTTTTGCAAAGGCTATAGATAACTTTCAAACATAATCTTTATACAGAATTATGTGTATCCAAAACACCAAAATTTCAAAATCACTAAGAGGGTACAGCACGCATTGAAAAATATAGTTTAAAATAAAAATACAGAAACACATTCGTGAGCAGTTGTGAAAATTTGTAAATGTGGTTTTGCAAATTTTTTATTACTCCAGTAGTTTGTCATCTTGTTCATATAGCAGATGACACTGTTCACATTATGTTTGTTAGCCTGTGTTTTGTTTTTTAGGTGTTTTGTTTTTTGCTGTTCTTTGAGAGCTGTCAACATTCAGAAAAATTAAGAATTTAAGTGATAGTCTTTCTGCTTGAGAGTGTTTGACTAAATTGATGTTTCTTTTAGTGCAACTTTCCAGCTATCTATGATATGGGATCACATGAAGCATCAACACGAAAAGTAAGTCATGCTGTTTTACACTTAAGTACACCAACACTTACACTAAGTAACGCACTAAAAGCTGCACATTCATTAAAGTTTGATGTTGTTCAACAGCATTCCACACTCTGGTAAAACACAAAGATAAAATTAAAAAATGATGTGTGCACAAATCACCATGTAAATTCAAGTGTCAAATCACTAAGAAAAGGGTACAAAATACAAGAGAAGCACCATTTATAATAAATACAGAATACAGAAAAAGCCATTCATGAGCGATTTCTAAGTTTGTTACAAGTTTGTAAATGTGGTTTTGTAAATGACGTTTTTGTTACTCCACTAGATTTAGTCATCTTGTTCAGATAGCAGATGACACTATTCACATTTTGTTGGTTGGGATGTGTTTTTGTTTTAGGTGAAGACAAAACAGTGTAAGTGCTTTTCCTCACATGGGAAAGCATGTGTGATGAAACTTTTTAAATGTATGACTGAACTTTCTTATTTGACAAACCAGCATTTCAAATGATTTTCCTAAGTTGTTTAACGTCTGCAGAATAATTTCTTTCAACATCCCGCTTGAGGTGAAAGATTATAGTATGTTTTCAACTATTATCACCATCTTCTCTGTCTCAAATAAAGCTACTATATGCGCTAAAAATCTTTGTACATTTTTGTTCTTCTGTTAGATTTGTTAGAGGAACTATGCCACACTGATGTAATGCAAACACATTAAGAACCATAAAGTTACATGCCCTTGTAAAGGCTATATATATGTCACAGACACGCCAGGCTCCACAGTCACCCAATCACAGCGCACTCCCTCTCCTGAGTACTGATCAGCCACACCTGTCACGCATCAGCACTCATCACCACTGCCACATAAAAGAGCACACTGAACACACACACATCGTCCGGTCTCGTTAACGCATACCTACATGCTATGCTTACCTTCAGGACTCCAACTGCGATCTACTTACCTGTCTCCTGTGTTCTCCGTGACTCCTTGTGTCTCCGTGTTCCCTGTGAGTTCAGTGTGCCTCGTCTGCTCCACGTCCGTCTGCCTCCACGTAACCTGCAACAACAACAACCAGCATCAGAAGCCAGCACGATCACCAAGCCACGTATCATCCTGTTTACACTCACCTGCATCACTCCAGCACGCTCAGTTGACCTCAATAAAACCCTGCTTGCACTTACCTGTGTCTCCGCTCCCTTCTGTATGTAACAATATAAAATTAAACAATCTTTATACATGTTTGCACAAAAGTCAATTCAAGAGACCAATTTACTGTGAAAGTATGTAAGGCATATAGGAAAAACAATTAGCTATAAAGAAGCTATAAAGAAGAAGTTTATGTTGATTTGTAAATGAAAATTTTTCCACTTATCGATGATTCTGTTTACATTTTGTTTCTTTGTTTTTGTATGTTTGTACAGTTTGTAAAGACTACTCTCAGAACGTGGTCAAACATGTTCACAGGAGTTAATGAAAACACGAACAAATACAGCATAAAGAGAATTCAATGACAGTTCTTCTACATGACACTGCTTAAGACTAAACAAATGACATTTCTTTTAGGTCATCTTCTGGTCTGTCTACGATGCAGGATCATAAGACACGATGCCCCCAACGTGAAAAGTGAGTCTTGCTGTTTTTCTGTTATACAGCTATTACACTTCAAACTTTTCTAACCATTACACTTAAGGCTATGCATTTCACGGCACAGTCATAGTTCTGTCAACACCAATACTTTGACACCAGTGTTTTTTTGGTGTCTGTCCTTTAGAACTGATCCAGAAAACAGACGTTGTGTTCTGTCTATACCATTTGTTGTTCTTTTTTTTTATGAAAACATGTGATAAACAGTTTTTGTCCTCATCAGCAGGATACTAAAATGTTTTAACATATCATAAATGTCAATGGTTTTGCAAGTGAACTGTTTTTTTACTGAGATAATTTACAGTTATATGTGAAACAAACCCAGTCTCAGTCAGTTGGATTCTAGTTTATATTATTCATATTTAAAAGTGCTAGGGTTCTCGGCCTCATCAAACTTCACACAAGTCACAAGGTCTTTCCCAGTGGTCATCTGACCCTGAAACCAGACCAAATATTAGGATGTAACAGTTTGGAGACATTTGTGTTTTCTTTGATTTGTTTGCACTTTTCCTGAAATACACACACACACACACACACACACAGAGAAAAATATCTAACTGTATATTGTGTGGCTTTCATAGAACCATTCAATTACCTGTTTATTTGGGGGTCAAAGAAGATGGTAATAGCTGAAACATCCTAAGCTCATTTCTTTAATTTTGTGCTGGATGTTGAAGTTAAAAAAGTGTTAGTAAAAAACAAACAAACAACTTTAAAGCAACATGAAACCATAACATTCCTATTGAAAATATTGTATAATTACATGTTGAAGCATACTCTCAGTTTGAAAATGACTTCCATAGTATTTTCTTTTAGTATAAAGCTTTGTCTAGATCACTCAACACAAGTTTGGTGTTCTGACCTCACAAAGATTACACCAAGATTAGCTTTCTTGAGCATTGCATGTTTGTACTACTGTATATGCCTTAAACTTAGTGATCAACATGTTTCCCTTGTGGTTGTTAAACACCTCAGGTAAATAATTTGAAATGTAGTTGTCAAAAGAAAAAAGGTTCATTCATACATTTAAAAAGTTTTCTAAGTGAAAATGAAAGCCGTTTTACTTGTGTGAGGAAACCGCATGGCTACATTACTAATAATAATCAAAAAATGGTCGTCAGAAAAAGAAATTAAAGAATAAAATAAAGTAAAAGTTTTATTTAAGGAAAATAGACAACATGCCTTGCTTTTGTGGCAAACAAATGTATAAATATTTAAACGTTTAAAATCGTGTGTGTCTTATTTTACTCAGAATTTTGAAGTCAAATAAATATGTATTTGTTCTTTTGCAACACACACACACACACACACACACTATTAAAACTAAAACATTTCTTAAAATTTATCAAAAGTAAAGACACATTCAGATCTTATGAAGACTCCAGATGCCTCAACACCTGTGGAGATATGACCCCAACCCCCTGCGAGGACCCCCAAACTCTGGATCAACATGCACCAGTGCTAAATTTTTCTATATATCCTAATCATTTGTTAACATAATTTCATAACTTCAATGAGCACATTGTTTCTGCCCTAATTTAATACATTGTTTAAATTAATAGATTGTTAGCTGTGTGATTTGTATATACATTTCTGAAATGACATAACTTCCACAGTCACTTCTGATAAGAGATTACTATAAATTGTAATGTTGACATGCATTTTCAAGTCCTTTGAAATTATGTGTATTGTGAAAAGCACTATACATACAAACGTGAATTGAATTGAACGAATTTATGTACACTAAATCAGTATAAGATGGTTTTGAGCCAGAGAATCACCAGAAAGGTTTTGATGAAGTGTCATTCTTAAACATCTAGCCTAAGCAACGGTCGTAAAACCATTAACAGAAACACATTTAGGATGCACTCTTCCCCCACCAGGTTGACTTGGAAACACCTTCACTGTGAGTTAAATTATTTGTTTTCATTCTTTTGTCTTTTTAACATCGATCCTATCGGTGAGTTTGGAAACACAGATACAGATGTTCTAGAAAGAACATCTCCCAAACAACACCTATTCTGGGGTGTGTGGGTAATGAAGACTCTTTGGCTTGATGAATATTTCTGATTCTTTGTCTTAGGAAACTAACATTAATCTATAGTTCTGGTATTACTGATCATCCCATGGTGGCAACACACACACACACACACACACACACACGCATGCACACACAGTTGTTCTAAAAAAGAACATGCCCAGACATGTAATTTTAATGGATATAGCCAGTGTGGTGTAGGGGTAATACTTCCTTAATGTCTTGACTCAAATATTTTGACTCAATTAACATATACCCCATTGACCAAACAGCACTGATTTTGACACTGAGGTGTAAAACTTGCTTGGGTGACTTAAACCCCCACAATCAAAGGAAAAACATGGCCACCATCAGTTCCCAACAGACTGAAAGGAGTCAGATACCCAGGATTCAACAAATTCCAATCTGGGGTAAGATATAACCCTCATAAATATACCCATATATCTAACTATAAATCCAACTAACCCCATATCTCATTGACACTCTTGACCTGCCAATCAGGGGGACAACACCCATAAATTCAGCCATAAAAACAGCCATTGACAACCACTAACCTGCCAATCAAGGCTCACAGCACTCATAAAACATATTTGACATCCACTGACCAGTCAGCTTGAGTGACAACACCCAGAAAATCAGGGGTCATAAATTAGGCCATAAATCACCTTACAGACATAGTGTGTATGATACTACTACTCCCTCCTGCTCCTGCTCCAGTTCAAAAACTGACTTGCAAAGCTTGCACAGCTTGTGCAAGAAATACGGGCAGTTCATGACAGTGGAGACTTGGCACAGCCAATACAATGGCATTGTATACTGTCCCTCTGTAGAGGCAATACCAAATGAGCAGTGGTTGGAGTAGATTAATAAAAAGAAATGACACAGGGCTAGTATCCCTCCTCCCGTCACCCACCCGAAGAGCCACGGACACTGGAGTATTGTTCTGCATGTTTTCTGTTCTGTTTGAAGGATCTAAAGGTTTTCAATAGCAACCTGTGTGTGTTACTTTAAGAGAGCAATCATACCTAGTTTTATTTATTGTTTTTTATATGATTTAGTTTTATAATCATTAGTCATTTATGTATTTGTTATTCATTTATTCATATTATTCTCATTATTTGATTTACTCATTTTTCACAATCTCAGTCATTTATCATTTATTCATATTATTCTTTTACATAATTTATCATTTAATCATTTTATTATTATTCATTTGTGTTTTTATATTTTATATTACGTATTTCTTTTCAATTGTTATTTAAATCTTATGGTTGTGCCGTTTGAAGGGATGTTTGTCTTCACAAGTTAGAGATAAGAGAATGTCTCCATTTCAAGGTTTTTAACATCACATGGCGATATTGTGAAGCAGTAATTATCCATTGTTTTTCCCTTGGTATAATACCACTTGTTGGAATTGTACTGGTCAGATGAAGTCTGAGCATTGAGCATTGAAACATCCAGACAAAGTCTGAGCATTGAGCATTGAAACATCCAGTTGAAGTCTGAGCATTGAAACATACGCAACTGAGATTATTCAGTAAACTCTGGTCTTTTTATTATCACTTTGTCTCCTGCTTCTGCTCTTCCCTGGCTTTCTCAATCAAACTCTCAGGCTTATAGAAGACCTATATCTTCTGGCAGGGATTCGGCACCTGGGGTCAAATCTAATATATCTGATATTTCTGACAAGGAAATGCATTCGGTCTAAAATTTTGGTACGATTTAACATGTTGTACTTGAAAAGAATGACTAAAAGAATAAAAATGTGAATGAATTCATGAATTAATGAATGATTGGCTATTTCTGATTGAAAATAAAAGTTTGGTCATAATTAAATGCTTCTCTTCCTTGTTTTTTGTGTTTTTGTGCTTTGTTATATTGTCACTCAAAAGTTTTAGGCACTTGTGAAAAAATGTTGTAGGTGGGTTTAAATTTTCCCTTGCCTTTCATTTTTTCATCTTTTTCTAATTTTTCCTTCCTTTTTCCTTCTTGCCCTTTTTCCTTCTCTCCTTCCTCAAACAGACTATTGTTCCCTAGCATCATGATTTAAAATTTTAAAAAGATGTTTTTTATTTCTTTTATAGAAATAAAAAGTTCAAAATAACTGCATAATAGCAAATGACCCTTGTGGCCCTACAGAGATATGTAACTTCTGTCAGCTATAAAAGAAAATGAATATGCACTTTAATCAAGAGTGGGTGAAAGGTGCATCTTTGGCCCTTGGGGATCTTCTTTGACCACTTCCCTATTTGCACTGCCTGTTTAGCTGTCCACTTTTTCACAAAAATAATGTCAGTGATGAGAGAGGAACAATGAGAACAAATCAAGAGGAATTTGTACTTACAGAAGGGAGGTAAGCTGTGCATGTAAACATCTCTATATGTGTGTGTTGATATAAAGATACAAGACAAAAATGTTAGGGTAACACTTAACAATAAGGTTCATTAGTTAATGAACTCTAAATGAACTGCACTTCTACAGCATTTATTAATCTTTGTTAATGTTAATTTCAACATTTACTAATACAATATTAAAATCAAGAGTTGTATTTGTTAACATTAGTTAACGCACTGTGAAATAACATGAACAAACTATGAACAGCTGTATTTTTATTAACTAAGGTTAACAAAGTTAACAAATACAGTAACAAATGTATTGCTCATGGTTAGTTCATGTTAGTTAATACATTGACTAATGTTAACAAATGAACCTTATTGTAAAGTATATATGTATAATTTTTATTTTTTATAAATATTTTTAATTTGTGATCATTTTAAGAATTTCGATTTTAGAAGTAAAAAAACTTATCAATGAGAACAGAAAATGTTAGACATTGTAAGGACATGCCGGATGGATGGATGGATCTCCACATCAGAAATATCAGATATATTAGAGCCGACCTGAAAGCTGAATCCCTGCCAGAAGATAGTCTTCTATAAGCCTGAGAGTTTGACCAAGAAAGCCAGGGAAAAGCAGAAGCAGGAGACAAAGTGATGAAAGTAAAAAGAGCAGAGTTTATTGCATAATCATAATTTTGTCATGACAACTCTCGGGAGATTTGCATGGTAATGGACATGGCAATATTAATATATTTGGTCTTGGCGGAACAGATCTGCTATGCTGCTGCTGCTGCTGCTGCAGAGCAAGTACCGAGATTTGCTACTGCCAATACATTTACAGACATGCTGCTGCTGCACATGTAACATACATGATGTAGCGAATTAACTCAAAGGGGAAATATTAATAATTATTCATAACTCATTATGATTATTAATTATGATTAATTATGAATATGTAAATCAGTTAATCAGATTAACTGGATGTAGCTACATTAAGATTAATATTACAATCAATTAACCTGTTCGTCCAGTGAACACTCAGTGTTGATTGTTTATTAATTCTAAGAAATGTTCATTTCCAGGTTATGGAAAAACAACATTCGTATTGTACAGTACTACTCAGAGCATGTAGTCAGGATCTAAATCACTTAAGAGGCAATTTATTAGCAGACGGAGTCAGAACCAAACATGTATTGTGCACAAGCTTTATTAACTAACTCACAAACACATAACTAAACTAACAAACACATAACATACACGCAGGTCACACACATACATAGGTAAGAATGAGCAATGATAGAGTTGAACCGGAAGTGGAACCGGGAATGGAGCTATAGGAAAAAGTCAAAGACAATCTGGAAAAGAAGCATCAGTTTCCTCAGTAATAAAACACCTTTGCTGACAAAGGTAAGTTTTACAAATCAATACTAAATCGCTGTTTAGTGTTCAAATATACGATACTTGCAAGATGCCTTTAGGCTGAGGAGCATCGGATCTGCAGGCTCGGTCCGAAGTTGTTGCCAGTATCTTCTGCGTTAGATGAAGTACTATGAAACAACTTATAGATGAGCACATGGCTGGGTTGTAGGCCGAGGCCTGCAGGCCTAGGCCTACAGGCCTGCAGCAAGAAGGGGGTCTCTTCAGTCGTCCAAGAAGCAAGGAAAGAGAGGGAGTGGCATTGTTCACTGGCTTTTAAACTCTGGTCAAAGTCACACCTCTTAGTTGTTGACCGGACCAATGAAGATGTTGTATTTCCGGGCGACAACACACCCCCCGTCAGGGCTTTTACGACCGAGCCAGATCAACTGGCTGAGTTTTTGAAGAAGAACTATTAAAGATTCTTGTAATACTGATGTGTTGCACAGGTATGGACATACCGCATACACAAGCATTTAAATCTTCTCGATACAAACCCATAGACACTAAACATGGCATAATTGAAGTTACCTTAAATGTATCATAAAACATGTGAATACAATGAGTGCAATACAACAACAGTAATAATGGATACCATTTCCTGGGGATGTGCATGTTCATTTATAGAACAGTCTGTCTATACATTAATGCAGGAGAGTCTGTGTTATGTGGGGATAATGCAGGAAAGATGCACGTTTCCTGTGTCCCTTCTCTGCTCTCAATGTGGCAACCACATTCTTTAGCGCAATAAAACTAAGAACTTCTAGGGGGATGGGGGACAGACCCCAGAGTGAGCTTTAACCAATTATTGGTTAACTATAACAAATAATTGTGTCTGATTTGTCTCAGTCGTTACAATGATTTAACCCCCCCTAGCAGATCTATACAGGTGGAGCTGGGGTAGGTGGAGGGTTTCTGAAAGCACGCTGCATACTGCTAACAGCAACATGTTGAACCGCAGCTCATTAGCCGCTGATACAACAGCAACCAAACAGCTGTGCAACGTAGATAATGATGTGATCGCCAAATCAGTTAAAGACCTATCAGCATGCGCCAGAGATGTTCACGAGTCTTTTATCTGGAGTCCGAGTCAAGTCTGAAGTCTTTATCACTGGAGTCTGAGTCAAGTCTGGAGTCTTTTGTCACAAGTCCGAGTCGAGTCTCGAGTCATTAAAAAAAAAAAATTCTCATACTCAAATCCTATTTTTTATCCTAGTTGTATTATATAGACAAAATAATATGATCTATCTATCATCTGTTTTGTTTGTAATAAAGGTCCTAAGATGTAAGGGATAATGTACATCTAGCTTGTTACTTTATAATCCATTACAATGTACAAAACAATCGCCCTGGCAACACGAGTAGTCATTTTCAATACAGTCCCTAAGCGGACGCAAGATGGCGCCAGTGAGTCGGTTTGTTATACAGCAGTTTGCTATACAGCTTCGTTGTTATTGACGACAGTCATTATCAGAAAATATCAAACCTCGGAATGTTTAAGAATGTCAATAGAAAACTGTACGCATGCTGTTTGTGATACCTTAAAATATGAGCTTTAAGTAATAAATGGATTAACATCTCTATCTATCTCTCTCTTATGGACAAATTAAGAGAGAGAAAAGCTGCATATACTACGAAAAGATTAATAAAACGTTAGGTTTAAAGGCTAGATTTTTAGTTATTTTTATTTTTGTTCATATTTTAACAGGCTGGCAATCCAAATTAGCCATGCAGCTTCACCACAGTATATAGCTAGCTGTGTGAGTTAATGTGACTACCTTTGTGGATGCGATGTCTCATAAAATTTGATGTTGTCGTTCCGGTGTCTTTAATTGTTTTCCCGCATTCTGTGCATCTAGCCGATCTGACATGATAATAAACCCAAACGAAAGAACATAAGGCACAGTGGCTCCCGTCATGTTTCATGGGACTCTTATGACATTTCGGAGTTTACGTGCAATACACGGACATACGTAATCAAATTCTATGACAAGAGTCCGATCTACCACGACACGTAGGGAAATATCTGTGACGCAGGTTTTATAAAACCATTCAAACACAACACAAATTCTTTATTTATTATATCAGTAGTTAAGAGCAAAAGACTTGAGTTGTTTTTAAAATATTCACGAGTCTTTTGTGTCGAGTCGAGTCAAGTCTGAAGTCATTTCTGGTCGAGTCCGAGTCAAGTCTGAAGTCTTTTAAAATGCGACTCGAGTGCGACTCGAGTCCGAGTCACTAACTCGAGTTCCCATCTCTGGCATGCGCTATCTCACCGCCACCCGTTGGCATCAGGAAAACAGTGAACAGTGGGCGACATGCATGTAAGCGAGTGAATACAGGAGAATTATGTCATTATGGAGAATTACTTCCTGCTGCCAACAGGTGGCGCTTTGACCGTAACTGAATATTGCCATGTAGATGTCTTCAGGCCAGGACTATTATGAAATGTGAAGTTTGGAGCAGATCGGACATTGTATGCCTGAGTTACTACAACTTCCTGTTTCGTGGCGTTAATCACATACATTAGCACTTAGCCAAGTGTTTCATGATTTAACATGTTTCTAGTATGTTTGGTACCCTGTGGCATATTGAAATGTGTTTCTGGGAGTGAATTAAAGTGTAAAACATACCATTTCCTGTTGCCAGCAGGTGGCGCTATGACTAACTGAATATTGGCATATAGATGTCTTTATGCCAAGACTCTCATCACACATGTGAAGTTTGGGGCAGATCGGACATTGTATGCCTGAGTTACAACAGCTTCCTCTTTCATGGCGAAACATCAGACTTTGTCAGGTCGCCACGGACACGCCCTCCAACGAAAACACAAGATCTTTGCAATTTAACATGGCTAAAGCCTTAAGATTAGACTGACCATATTTGATGTGGTTCTGTTTGAATCTATGAGGACTTAATCACAGTGTAAAACATGTCATTTCCTGTTGCCAGCAGGTGGCGCTATGACTGTAACTGAATATTGGCATGTAGATGTCTTTAGGTCAGGATTCTAATAAATCATGTGAAGTCTGGGGCTGATCCAACATTGTATACCCGAGTTACAACAACTTCTTGTTTCATGGCGAAACATCGAACTTTGTCAGGCCGCCACAGGCACACCCTTCAGCGGAAACTCTAGATCTTTGCAATTTAACGTCACAAAGGCCTTTAGATTAGACTGACCAAATATGATGTTAATCTGATTAAAGCTCTAGGAGGAGTTCGTTAAAGTACAACGTCTGGAAATGCACAAAAACTGCACAAATTTTGCAAAGAAAACTCATAATATCTGACTTCCTGTTGGTTTTCAGATTTCACTCCAAGAGACTTTTTTGTAGGTATTGGGCTGTTAGATGTGTGTAGCAAATTTCATACCTGTACGTGAAACGTAGGGTCAGGGGCACTTCGTTGAAATTTTGTAGGTGGCGCTATCGAGCCATTTTGCCACAGCTAATTCTGAAACCCATGTCGGATGTAAATTTTCACCAGTTCTGACGCATCTGCAAAGTTTCATGAGTTTTCAAGCATGTTTAGGCCCTCAAAAATGTGATTCCCCTTTCATGGCGAAACATCAGACTTTGTCAGGCCGCCACAAACACGCCCTTCAACGAAAACTCAAGATCTTTGCAATTTATCATTACAAAGACCTTAAGATTACACTGACCATATATGATGTGCTTCTGGTTAAATCTCTATGAGGAGTTAATCACAGTGTAAAACATGTCATTTCTTGTTACCCACAGGTGGCGCTATGACTGTAACTGAATATTGCCATGTAGATGTCTTCAGGCCAGGACTTTAATAAAACATGTAAAGTTTGGGGCAGATCGGACATTGTATGCCCGAGTTACAACAACTTCCTGTTTCATGGTGAAACATTGAACTTTGTCAGGCCGCCATGGACATGCCCTTCAGCGAAAACTCTAGATCTTCGCAATTTAACGTCTCAAAGGCCTTTAGATTAGACTGACCAAATATGATATTGATCTGATAAAAACTCTAGGAGGAGTTTGTTTAAGTACAACGTCTGGAAATGGCAAAAACTGCACAAATTTTGCAGAGAAAATTCAAAATATCTCACTTCCTGTTGGGTTTACAGATTTTGCACCCAGGGGCTTTTTTGTAGGTATTGGGCTGTTACATCTGTCTACCGAATTTCATAACTGTACGTGAAACGTAGCACGAAGGTGCTTAATTGAAATTTTGTAGGTGGCGTTAGGGTTAGGGTTAACCCTAATAAGTAAAACTGTTTCCGCCACACCAAAAATCATCCCCTCCACAGCTGACATCCGATATTGTGCGCACTACTCTAGTTAAGCCCCACTAAAGGCATAAAACATTGTAAAGCACCATAAAGTTTTTGTGCACTATATTCCAAGACTTCTGAAGCCATTCAATAGCTTAATTTGAGGTACAAATGAAAATTTAAGTTGTTAAGTTAAAGTTAATGGAAACTCATTTCTCCACAGTCATTCTCAATCTCCATCAGCATTCAAACAGTGCGTCGCATTAGGTTACGACAGTAACACGATGAAACTCACTCCAAGGTCAATGTGCCCATTACTATACTTTATTTGTAGATAAAGGTCTATGGTTTTGCATAAAGGGCCTTTATTTTGCTGGAGTTTATTGCTGTTTCTAAATCATGTCATCTGTTCAAAGAAAAGGCTCAATAAGCTGTTGCATAAATATAATACACTACGCATCAATATCTCTTCCCTTTGTGCTTTGAACTTTTCAATGCAGAGTGCTGCGTGCTGTGACTCATGTTGCTTCAAGCGCATCATTCTGCACATGGAATGCGCATAAGTGCTTGTGCAGCTCTGTATTGGAGCCTTTCATATTATAATACTTTTGTTCTGTCCTATCCATAATATGTTGTCACCTCATTAAAAAGCTATACATTTAAAAGAAATGTCTTTTCATTCTACAGTATTTGAAAATATATTTACTTGTTTTTCATCGATGTATTTTAAAACAATACAAAGAGCAATGTGGAACATTTTACCTTTTATTTGTTCCCTCACTAAATGTTTTTTTTTTTTTTCACCAAATGTTCAGATTTTATAAAGTTATTGTGCACTCATGATTTTTCTAGAATAACTTTTGCTGCTGAAATCTATTAACCAAATTTATAACAGTATTTTTTAATAAGTTTGAATATAGCTTTCTACTTTGGCAGTTTAAATTTTTGCAAATTTTTTTCGAAACTTGTTTTGACAGATAGTTGGTTGTTTTAATTTTTCAATTCCCCAGAAAGTGGCATGTGTGAGTGTGATCTTGGATGAGAAGGTTTAACCTACCAAGGGGGCGTGGTCCATGGGCCCCTCCCCCTGTGGAAATAGGCCTGCCACCAAAGCTAAAAAAATTCTAGAGGAAACGCTGTAAAATAATAAGTAATATAAAATATAAAAACATAAAATGACATAAATCAAATAATAATAAAAATAATAATATGAATAAATGATTAAATGATAAATCAAATGACAACTACATAAATGACTAATGATTATAAGTTATTATAAAATTAAATCATAAAACAAAGAAAATAAAATAGATGTATGGTTGCTCTCTTAAAGTAACACACACACACAGGCTGCTGTTGAGAATCCTTAGATCCTTCAACATTTAGGTTCAGGATTGGCATGGCATTTGTAAAATGCAGATAAATATAAGTAGGGATCATGTACACACACAAAGGCATGTCCTAGTTCTGCCTGTTGGACAGAAAATGCTCTGAGACAAGAGCCAGAGGGATGATGAGAAAATTGATAAAGGAATAGTAAGGCATCATTATATCTTCTTGTCATTTGTTTACTGTACATTATAGATCAAGGTGTATCTCCAGTTGGCTGCCATCCTGGTGTCCCACCTCACTCTCCCATCTTATAAAATCAGAAGACAGAATCCTGAAACGTAAGTATATGTTTGTGTAAGTGTATAACTCCTAAAAAGGTTCAGATCTCCATACAAACTATTGAACATATTTTATTTTCAGCCATCAAAGTGAAGTTTACTCAAGGACATGTTCCCATTTCTAATGGCAACTACATTTGGACTCTGGGCTTTAACGAAGTAGAGTGCTCATCTGACCTCTCAACCACTGGGGTTCAACAACTTAAGGTTCCATTAGTGCTACTACATGGTTTTGGGGGTGGAGTGGGTCTCTGGGTGAAAAACCTATCTGCCTTTGCAGGGGAAGGAAGGCCTGTGTATGCACTGGACATGCTGGGTTTTGGACGCAGCAGTCGACCAACCTTTGGTAGGGATGCCAAGGATGCAGAGGAGCAGTTTGTACAATCCCTGGAGGACTGGAGAAAGGCAGAAGGGTTGGAACATATGATTCTCCTGGGCCATGATCTTGGAGGATATGTGTCTACTGCCTATGCCCTGAAATATCCTCATAGGTAAATGTGTGTGTGGTTTTGAAGTAAGGGATAATCCACAGCTAACTGTGCTTTAAACTATTTTAATGCACAACGTGTTGGGCGGTTTGCATTCAGATTGTTTAATGCACAGCGAGTTGTGGATTATCCTGCTTATACCATGGTCATTTGCCAGCATTGACAAGTTAAAACTGTTGATGTTTGCAGCGCTAAATTTGACTGGAAGGGTTAAAAATGGTGGTTATTTTTGTCAGGTACCACTTGTTAGATCTAGCATTCTGTCCACTTTAAAACAGACACAGAAATACGGTAAGGTTACGTATAGACTATTTGATTAAATGGACTACTTTTCCTGAGCTCTGTGACACACTTCCATTTTGAAATAGCACAGCTTTATTTCCGGTTATGTATATTTTCAATTACAAATTACCCTTTTTAAAATGTAAAAAGTAGTGTAACTATTTCAATTACTTTATTAAAGTAATGTAACTGATTACATTTTATTACTTTCTGATTACTTTTCTAAATTTCTAATGAATGTTTTTAACTGTTAATCATTTTTCAAACATTTAAACCAGGCAGGGTTAACCTTACAGTAATGCTCAACACTGATTACTGTCAGACTTTCAAAATTCTTCATCACTTGAATTGATTATAATAATTTAATTTTAATGCACAGCCTCCACAAAATCAGACTTTAGCACCTCTTTTTACTTTGGGATGGTTCTGAGGTTAAATACAGATTTCTGGATTAAATAATTTTTAAATTTCCAGCACTGGAATGCATTTTTATCACTCGCCATGGTGGCAAGTCTCAGACAGGTTGTAGCCTAAAGCTTTCAGCGGCAATGTGGATTGATGTAATTGACAGATGTGGTGCACTGCAAATTCAAACAAGAGAACTAATCAAAAGCATCAGAATAGCATTTCTTTGCTAAACGGCCTTTAAATATGACCCTGGATTTCAAAACCAGTCGCAAGTTGCACAGGTGTATTTGTAGCAATAGCCAACAATACATTGTATGGGTCAAATTATCAATTTTTCTTTTTTGCCAAAAATCATTGGGATATTAAGTAAAGATCATATTCTGTGAAGATATTTTGTAAATTTCCTACCGTAAATATATCAAAAATGTATTTTTGTAAGTAATATGCGTTGCTAAGGACTCCCGTTTGCATGTCTCTCTTTAAGAGCCAATATAAATTGAAACCACAATAATTCTTTTTGCATACAAAATCAGAGACTTTACACGTTCAGATCATGCCTCCAAACATGCTCCTGTTGCGTTATTCTCAACCTTTAATGAGTCTGCACAAATTGAGTTTACGACAAAAACAGCACACAGGCGATAACTGAAAACAAATATAGTTCCCTTTCGATACTTCACTCGTACTGCGTCTCTAGACGTGGTGGGGAAAACTCCTTTTTCTCCGATTACTGAAGCCTTTTTCATAACACAGTGAAACTGCACGTCCATTGGTTTGTGCAGTTGTAATGAAACGAACCAATGGCAAGGCAGCGGAGCTGCATGGGCCTATGGCGATGAAGCCTGCCAGAGCCCGCCGAAATGGCACGGGCCATCTGGCTATATAAGCGGGCATTCTGCCATAGGGTCTTCAGATTTATTCTCCTTCACGAGCCTCCACAAGCTGCCTTCAGCGTTCAACGCTCTCAAGCAAGCTCATCAACGCGCTGCTCACGAGCCGCCTCACCGTCTCCACGCTCTGCAAGCAATCGATCAGCGCACCGCTCACGAGCCGCCTTCAGCGTCTGCGAGCAGCTGTTCAGCTCATCCCCTGCCGCCATCCGCCGAGTTCAAAGAGCAAATTTCCAGAGCAAATTTCGCAGCGTTGTTGCAAATGCCGCGCCACGAATGTGGCTGATGACGGACACAGTGAGTGCTTTGGCTGTCTGGGGAAATCCCACGCGGACGCTGCGCTCACTGAGACGAGTTGCTCTCATTGCAAGAGCATGAGTCTCGCCTCTCTGCGCTCGCGGATAGCTTTCTTTTCAGAGAGCGACCCCGCCCCTCGCACCCTCCTGTTTTCTTCCTCCCAGGAGCCTGTGAGGAAAAAACAGCAGGGCAGATGATCTCAGTGCTCGGATACAAGTGAGCTCATGCCAGCTCAGGTACCGCATGCCTCACTCTCTCCGCACAGAGAGGTTTCGCCTCTTCTCTTTTCCCGCCCAGACCAATGTCCCTCTGCTTTCGCGAGCGACATGGTCTCGTTCAGGGGATCTGAAGAAGATCTTCATGATGACAGCATGTCATTGGCGGCCTCAGATACGGAGGATTGGACAGGCTCAGCTTATGACCTCGCCCCCTTACTGTCTTTGGAACCTATGGATGCCAGAGCTGGGATGGACGGCGATCTTTTCAGTGTCCTCTCCAAAGTGGTCGAAGAGCTCGGTCTCCAATGGTCTACCCCTCTCGCAGTCGTCTGGATGAATGGTTCCTGCCGGGGCGCCGCCAGGCCCCTCGACAGTGAGCCACTCCATTCTTTGTAGAAGTTCACAACGAGCTCACCAAGTCATGGCGCACCCCCTACTCAGCCTGTCTACGCACCTCTACCTCTTCTGCCCTCACCACAATCGACGGCACTGAAGAAAAAGGTTATGAGAAGCTGCCTCCCCTCAATGAGTCTGTGGCCGCGCACCTCTGCCTGCCCACTGCCATTGGATGGAAAGCGAAAGTTGCTCACCCATCCAAGCCCTGTAGGATGATTTCAGCCCTTGCTGGAAGAGCCTACTCCTCAGCTGGCCAGGCAGCCTCAGCATTACACACAATGGCTGTTCTCCAGGTCTTTCAGGCCAAACTCCTCCACACCATGGATGAGTCAGGAGCCGACCCAGCCGTGTTCAAAGAGCTATGACGGTGACTGCTCAGGCCATTGGCAGATCTATGGCCAGTTTAGTGGTGCTGGAGCACCACTTATGGTTGAACCTCACGGAGATTAAGGAAGCGGACAAAGCCCTTTTCCTGGACTCCCTGGTCACCCCCACTGGCCTCTTTGAACCTGCTGTTGATGGTTTAGCTGAGCACTTCACTGCTGCACAGAAGTCGTCCCAAGCAATGTGACACTTCCTACCTAAGCGCTCCAGCTCAACTGCTGCTTCAAGTTGCCCCAGGCCTGCACCGACTCAGCAGCCAGCGAAACCTGCGCCCTCGACATCTCAGTCCGCGCCACAGCCTGAGCCTCATCAACACTCGCGCTCTGCAAAGCGCCACCCCTTTCCAAAGCGCCAGGGCCCCCAGCCAAAGATAACGCTGGACCCCGTGCCTCAGAAATCGTCCTGATCTACCAGACAGGAAGAGGAGGAGGCTAAGTTATGCTGCAGCTGGACCACCCCCCAAACAGCCTCGTTCAGGTCTGCTAACACCCCGTTCAGTTCCGAGTGTTGGAGACAGTGTGTTGTAAGCACTGGGCCCGTTCAAATTCCCATGCCCATGCCACTCACCGCAGTTATAGTGAACAAAATAATAATAATACAGCCGTTATTTTCTTGTCCCCAAGAAGGATGGCGGCCACAGGCCCATCCCCGTTCTCAGGCACCTGAATCACGTCCTTATGAAACAGACGTTCAGGATGACTACTCTGAAACAGATCCTTGCGCAGATTTGCCCAGGGGACTGGTTCTTCTCTCTGGACCTGAAAGACGCCTACTTTCACATCCAGATAGCCCCCATCACAGACAATTCTTGAGATTCGCCTTCGAGGGAGTGGCATATCAATAAACGGTCCTCCAGTTCGGCCTGTCCCTAGCTCCTCGCACGAAATGCATGGACGCGGCTCTTTACAATCAAAGACAGATGGGAATTCACATCCTGAATTACCTTGACAACTGGCTCATTCTAGCCCAGTCGAAGGACGAGCTAGAAAACAAAGAGCTTTGCTCCTCAGCCACTTAGACCGCTTGGGGCTCAAGGTCAGTTTTGCCAAGAGCTCACTGTCTCCCAGCCAATGGATTTCGTTCCTGGGAGCAGTTTTCAACTCAACCCAAATGAGGGCTGCAGTCACACCGGAGCGTTCTCTGGCCATTCAGAAGATGCTAGGTCTTATGGCCTCCGCATACCCTGTACTTCAGCTGGGCCTGCTGCCCATGCAGCCCTTATAGTACTGGCTGAAACCCAGAGTTCCATCTCACAGCTGGCATCATGGACACCTACGCATCAGGGTGAACCAGGCCTGCGTAGCAGCCCTGTCCCCTTGGAAGAACCCACATTGGTTCAAACAAGGCGTGGTGCTGGGAACGGTCTTCAGACGGAAGACCATCTTGACAGATGCGTCCAACACAGGTTCGGGAGCTCTGTGCAAAGGCAGACCATCGTTCGGCTCCTGGTCAAACGAGGTAAGTCGGCTACACATCAACTGCCTGGAAATGCTGGCAGTTTGTCGGGCCCTTCAGACCTTCTGCCAGCCCTGGAGGGTCACCACGTCTTAGTCCGGTCGGACAGTATGACGGTGGTGTCCTAAGTGAATCTAAGGTCGTCCTAAAGCCAAGGCATGCTTATGTACCTAAAGTGCTCTCCACTCCGTTCAGAGCAGGTCATCACACTCTCTGCGGGCTTCAGTAAGGCTTCAGTAATCGGAGAAAAAGGAGTTTTCCCCACCGCGTCTAGCGATGCAGTACTCGTTCCTGTATCTCAGGGAACCGAGGTTACGTTAGTAACCGAGTACGATTTCACATGGAGTTTTTGCTCATAACTTAATGAAAATTGCACAGATCATAGATCATCACATCACCATTTAAAGCAGATTCTTACAATTAAAATGAGCCCAAAAACATCATAATCCACTGCAGAGATGGGCACTCGAGTTAGTGACTCGGACTCGAGTCGCACTCGAGTCGCATTTTAACAGACTTCAGACTTGACTCGGACTCGACCTGAAATGACTTCAGACTTGACTCAACTCAGCACAAAAGACTCGTGAATATTTTAAAAATGACTCAAGTCATTTACCCTTAACTACTGATATAATAAATAAAGAATTTGTGTTGTGTTTAAATGGATTTATAATATCTGTGTCACATATATTTCCTTACGTGTCCTTTCCCGATTCTTGTCATAGAATTTGATTACGTATGTCCATGTATTGCGCGTAAACTCCGAAATGTCATAAGAGTCCCATGAAACATGACGGGAGCCACTGTGCCATATGTTCTTTCGTTTGGGTTTATTATCATGTCAGATCGGCTAGATGCACAGAATGTGGGAAAACGATTAAAGACACCGGAACAACATCATCAAATTTTATGAGACATCGCATCCACAAAGGTAGTCACATTAAAGGAACACTCCACTTTTTTTGAAAATAGGCTAATTTTCCAACTCCCCTAGAGTTAAACAGTTGAGTTTTACCGTTTTCGAATCCATTCAGCCGATCTCCGGGTCTGGCGGTAACACTTTTAGCATAGCTTAGCATAGTTCATTGAATCTGATTAGACCGTTAGCATCTTGCTCAAAAATGACCAAAGAGTTTCGATATTTTTCCTATTTAAAACTTAACTCTTCTGTAGTTACATCGTGTACTAAGACCGACGGAAAATTAAAAGTTGCGATTTTCTAGGCCGATATGGCTAGGAACTATACTCTCATTCCGGCGTATGATATTACGCAGCGCCTGTGACCCTGCGCCTGTGACCCTGCTTGCACAGGGAGCGTGCCTTGCAACCATGGAGACATTTGTGAGAGACGCTGCGTAATATCATTGCGCCTGCTGCACCCATGGTATGGCAGCAAAGTTCCTTGATTATTACGCCGGAATGAGAGTATAGTTCCTAGCCACATCGGCCTAGAAAATCGCAACTTTTGATTTTCCGTCGGTCTTAGTACACGATGTAACTACAGAAGACTCAAGTTTTAAATAGGAAAAATATTGAAACTCTTTGGTAATTTTTAAGCGAGATGATTCAATCAGATTCAATGAACTATGCTAAGCTATGCTAAAAGTGGTACCGCCAGACCCGGAGATCGGCTGAATGGATTCGAAAACGGTAAAACTCAACTGTTTAACTCTAGGGGAGTTGGAAAATTAGCCTATTTTCAAAAAAAGTGGAGTGTTCCTTTAACTCACACAGCTGGCTATTATACTGTGGTGTAGCTGCATGGCTCATTTGAATTGCCAGCCTGTTAAAATATGAACAAAAAAAGCTGAATATAATACGAAAAGATTGATAAAACGTAGGTTTAAAGGCTAGATCTTTAAACCTACGTTTTATCAATCTTTTCGTATTATATTCAGCTTTTCTCTTTCTTAATGTGTGTCCATAAGAGAGAGATAGAAAGAGATGTTAATCCATTTATTACTTAAAGCTCATATTTTAATGTATCGTAATCAGCATGTGTAGAGTTTTCAATTGACATTCTTAAACATTCCGAGGTTTGATGTTTTCTGATAATGACTGTCGTCACTAACAACGAAGCTGTATAACAAACTGCTGTATAACAAACCGTGACTCACTGGCGCCATCTTGCGTCCACTTAGCAACTGTATTGAAAATGACTACTCGTGTTGCCAGGACTACTGTTTTGTACATTATTTGTAATGGATTATAAAGTAACAAGTTGGATGTAGGCTACATTATCCCTTACATCATAGGACCTTAATTTCAAATAAAACAGATGATAGAAAGATCATATTATTTTGTCTATATAATACAACTAGGATAAAAAAAAATAGGATTTGATTATAAGATTATTAATTTTTTTTTTTTTATTTTATTTTTTTTTTTTTTAAATGACTCAAGACTCGACTCGGACTCGTGACAAAAGACTCCAGACTTGACTCAGACTCCAGTGATAAAGACTTCAGATTTGACTCGGACTCCAAATAAAAGACTTCAGACTTGACTCGGACTCCAGATAAAAGACTCGTGAACATCTCTGATCCATTGTGTTGATCACGAGATATTACTCACGGAATTATGTAATATATTTGGCTAAAAACTTGTCTCTCGTCTTTCCGGGATGCAATGTGTTATCTTCCCGGAACCGTCCATGCTTGTTTTCCAACATGGAATAACACAAAATAGGTCTCATTTAAAGCTTAGAAACTCGGCTTTTTAATGCATCTAACCATTTTGATAAACTCTTAAGGAGTGCCGAGTAGTCTATATAAACCGGAGTGTACCGCCCGCCGGCGCCACCTAGCAATGAAAAAATTAATAAATCATATTTTTCAAAACTACTGCCTTGATAAACATAAAATATGTGTCATTTGAAAGCTTAGAGTCTGAACTTTACAATGCATGTAGCCAATTTCATTAACTCTTAAGTAGTGCTGAGTTATTTGCTGATAAATAGAAAAAAAAAGTTTTCATAATTTAACTAAAAACAAATATATAGATTTCAAGTGGCATTTTTACTCATAACTTCATGAAACATGAGTCAAAAATCAATATAATCCCTTGCGTTGATCACGAGATATTCCTCGTGAAGGAACGATTTTAAAAATGCCCATTAGAATGTCCAATTGTAATGTAATTTATATATATATATATTTTTTTTTTATTTAAAAAGTGTTCTATCAAACAAAAATTATTTGACTCTCCTTGCTATAGATTTGGAGTTATGAGTCTTTTGTGTGTGTGTGTATATATATATATATATATATATATATATAGTAAATATTTTACATTTAATCTCCAAATGGATGTAGTAACAACATAAAGACAGTATATTATAAATATTTTATCTAAGGTAGGAAATATACAGAAATTGAATACATTTATCAAACACTTCACAGTGTTCACTGCATAAATTCTAAATTAACACTAGATATAATTTTTTATATTTTTTTTACTAGTGGGTGCAGGACACTATAGTTGTAAGTGAGGATACCAAAATAAACTGTGACATATTATACCCAAAAATTCTTCATACAGTGGACTACCAGTAAAATTGATAAAAATTTGGGACCAAAAATTATTCAGACACTTTGACCTGACCATGTTTTGCTTAAGTGTTATCTGACATAATTAAGATTAATTTTTTCTGACACAGTTTAACTCTGAGTTCTTGTCATGTTTTATTAGCCTACCATTTTTTTTAAACTATAGTGAATAAACTGTAATAATGAATGAAATGTTCAAGATGTCTGAATAAATTTTGGTTTGACTGTGGATTAATTCTTATTAAAGCTACAAAAGTTCAGTCGAGCAGTGAGTGATTATCTCTTAACATTAATGACAGACATCATAGCAACGTGTTTATTAAGCTGCTGTCACTTTAAGACCGGCCGCATGTGACGCAGATCTGACAAACCTCTAATGTCCTCACAACTCGGTCATTTAAGACTTTATTTAACTCATTTAAGACTATGCTTACGAGAATACTCGACAAGGCGGACATTTTGGCATACTTTTGTGTTTTTTGTGCATTCAAGCACGAAAGAGAACTCAACGCGGCCGTGCGCTGTATGTGCGCACGAGTGTCTGCGTGTGTCACACAGATAGGAGATTCACAGATGCGCACCAGTACAGATTTTAAGTTCTTATTTTTGCGTCTTATCGCGCTTGAATGGTTTAATAGCCATGAATGAATGATAGCGTGATCATATACTGTAACATATCCTAGCTTTTTACAGAAAATATTCAGATGTAACCCCCTTTGTAATCGTTAACATTTTCAAGTAACCGTTAACCAGTAACTGTAATTTAATTACACATTTTTTCTCAGTAACTGTAACAAATTACAGTTGCATTTATTGTGTAATTAAATTACTTAACGGCGTTACATGTAACGAGTTACTACCCAACACTGGGTGCGCTGAACGCTGTTACCGGAAACTTCTGAGTAGTAAAGGTGCATTCATGCCATGTTGAAATTACCGTAACTTTTAAGTTTCAACTTGTAAAAAGCGTTCACGTCCTCGTAGAGCTTGTAATTATAGCTTGTAAGATGGGACTTTTCTGAGAGCTCCTACTTGTACCACCGGACCGCGGCATATTCACTTAGGCGTTGATAGTGGTGCTATAGAAACGCATAATTCCCAGTCCGAGGACGTGAACAGCTCCGTCACCTGTTGTCATTTCGAGCCTGTGACATGGTGTGAACACAGCATAAGTAGAATGTGGAAGCAGTTGTGCTTTATAACATTATAACAAAGTAATATAACAAAGTAGTCCATTATAACATTTATTTTAATTAGCCTTTCGAGAGAGAGAGAGAGAGAGACAGAGACAGAGAGAGAAAGAGATTTACATGCGTGTGAATTACATGCGTCTGTGCAGCGTCTCTCTACTATCAATGGAGCCGAGATGTGCGTGTGAATTACATGCATCTGTGCAGCGTCTCTCTACTATTAATGGAGCTGAGAGTTTAATTATTTAAAAACAGTGATGTTACAACCTCTTTGCTGAGTAATATAATGTAATGAATTTTTATTAATAAAAGCCACAGGCAGTGTTGACAAGTTTCTGTGCTCATTTTCCTGTATGTGCGCAGCACAATCTCCGATCTCTGTGTGCGAGTGACATATGTGTGTGCGCTTCAACGAAAGCAGCGCATTAAAGGGTTTGTTCACCCAAAAATTAAAATTTTGTTATTAATTACTCACCCTCATGTCGTTCCAAACCCGTAAGCCCTTTGTTCATCTTCGGAACACAAATTAAGATATTTTTTGATGAAATCCAAGAGCTCTCTGACTTCTCCATAGACAGCACTTTCAAGACACAGAAAGGTAGAAAAGACATTGTTAAAATAGTCCACGTGACTACAGTGGTTCAACCTTAATTTTATGAAGTGATCAGAATACTTTTTGTGTGCAAAAACAAAACAAAAATAACGACTTTATTCAACAAATTTGTCTCTTCCCTGTCAGTCTCCTATGCTGTTTACGTTGTATAGACAGTGCAGCGCTTCTGTGTTCTAAATCAGAATGCCGCTTGTATTCCATCAAAAATATCTTAATTTGTGTTCTGAAGATGAACGAAGGTCTTACGGATTTGTAACGACAGTAATTAATTTTAATTTTTGGGTGAACTAACCCTTTAATATAAAACGGCAATTAAACTGACTTGGAACTACTTGTGCATTAAACTGTTTTACTGTACACCTTCCAGCCAGTCAGAATCGAGTATTCAGACAGATGATGGTATAAATTAAGTTAATATTTTAACAATATTGAATCAGTCAAGAATGCTTTTAATAGCCACGTTTCCACCACAGGAACTTTCCCCAGGAACTAGGGACTTTGGGGTGGTACTTGGTGTGTTTCAACCGCAGGGACCAGGGTCTAAATGAAGTTCCGGGTAAAAATGTCCCCCTCAGAAAGTCCCTGCTCGCGAGGTAGTACTTTTTCAAAGTTCAGGAACTTTCGGGGTTGGGACTTGGGTGCTGAACATGCTGATTAGTTGAGTTCACACAGCATTTTGATTGATTGTCTTCACGCAGCATTTTATTTCAACCATTTTTAAAAGTCTGTTGCGTGCAGTAAGAGTTGTTTGCTATTCGTTTAAAAAGTTCAACGAGGTTCAGGCTTTATTAAGCTTATACAGAGAACGTCACCAGACTAATCACAGTACTTTAGACTGCGATGGAAACGCAGACAGCAACAGGTCTGGGGGAAAAAAAGTTCCTGGGACAAATTGGTCTGGGTAATTTCAGTGGAAACGTGGCTAATTTGTGCTATAAAGAATGTTGTGTAAATGAATTTACACAGATTGAAGCACTTGGTGTTGGTGGAGCCATGGGGTTTTGCAGCAAGACCAAATGTTCAGGAGCGTTGGGTTCCCATTTGGATTAAAGCCTTTGGGGCAGCAATGAATCCATTCAACCCTCTTGGTCCGCTTAGGCTGGCAGGCCCACTGGGTATGAAACTGTGTTGTTATTGTTTACTAATTGTTTTACTATTGTTTTATTAAAACTAAAACTATTAAAAATAGTTTTCAATAACTGAAATGAAGCAGAAATAAAATAAAATATAAATAATAAATGAAAAACGTAAACTTAAAAAACATAGAAATGTTGCCTTGGCAATTAAATGAAATAAATAAGTGTAAGTTGATACAGGTATATCACTAGGCCTATTCGCTAGGCCTATTTAAAATGTTAATTTATGAAAAGCTAAATAAATAATACTGATTTTAAACTGGGCAAACTTGTTTGTGAACTATTTACATAGTTTATAATTTAGTTAAATCAGAGTTAGTAGTTAATCAATCAAAGGAGACAAAAAATTAAATACAACAAATACTTTTGTTTGTATGGTTTATGACACCCAAAATTCTTGACAAAAGAGCAGTTCCTCTATCTCTGGGTCCCAAGAGGGCACAGAGAGCAGTGGGAGGCAAAAAACCTCACCACTCTCATCCTCCTCTTCCGTTGCCAGCGGGCAGCAGTGGGCAGTTCGAGAGCATGAACTCATGCACCCTCTGCCCAACCGCGGAACCAGGTAGTGTTGCACCGCACACTCAGACCCCGCCACGGGCTGCCTCAGAAGGAGAGCCCCCCGAGCCGTGTCTCTGTGTTCCACCTCGCTGTCCCACTACGGGTACGTCTGTGGTTCCCTTGGTCCCGCTTGCACGATCTCTGAGAGCCTGGTTAGCGCTCCCCAGTCCGTCTCGCTGGCTCCTTCAGAACATCAGACTCGGCTATGTGATTCAGTTCGCACGGCGTCCCCCCCAAGTTAGGAGGCATCCAGTTCACTGCAGTGAAAGCTGCCGAAGCCCATGTCTTGTGAGTGGACATCGCAGTCCTATTGGCGAAGGACGCAATAGAGCCAGTCCCTCCAGCTGATATGAAGTCAGGGTTTTACAGCCCCTACACTGTACCCAAGAAAGGCAGAGCGGCGTTCACACTGAAATTATTTCAAAGGCTCCTGGGGCATATGGCAGCCGCAGCAGCAGTAACACCGCTCGGTTTGCTTCATATGAGACCTCTTCAGCACTGGCTTCACAGCCGAGTCCCAAGATGGGCGTGGCAACGCGGCACTCACCGGGTGAATGTCAGACCCCTTGTTTTTGCAGGCAGGAGTACCCCTGGAACAGGTGTCCAGGCATGCTGTGGTGTTCACAGATGCCTCTGCCACAGGCTGGGGTGCCACGTACAACGGGCATGCAGTCTCAGGGGTTTGGACAGAACGCCACCTACAGTGGCACATCAATTGCCTCGAGTTGCTGGCAGTAAGTCTTGTACTGAGCTGCCTATAAAAGCGCCTACAGGGCAAAGATGTGCTGGTCCGTACGGACAACACTGCGGCCGTTGTGTACATCAACGACCAGGGTGGTCTACGCTCCCGTCTCATGTCGCAACTTGCCCGCCATCTCCTCCTCTGGAGTCAGAAGCATCTGAGGTCGCTTTGTGCCATTCACATTCCTGGCATGCTCAACCATGTGGCCAATGAGCTATCACGAGCTGTGCTCCCATGAGAATGGAGACTCTTTCCCCAGGTGGTCCAGCTGATTTGACGTCGTTTCGGAGCTGCACAGGTAAACCTGTATGCCTCTACAGAAACCACCCACTGCCAGTTGTTTTATTCCCTGACCGGTGGAACACTCGGCACAGATGCACTGGCACACAGCTGGCCTACGCAAATATGCGTTTCCTCAGTGAGCCTTATCGCTGTGCCAGGTCAGGGAGGAAGAGGAGCAGGTCTTGCAAGTTGCGCCCTATTGGCCCAACCAGACATGGTTCCCAGAACAGATGCTCCTCGTGACAGCCCCTCCTTGGCCAATTCCCCTGAGGAAGCATATGCTTTCTCAAAAATGGGGCCTCTAGGGACCTCACTCTGGTGCTCAGAGCACTTCAGATTGTCCCATTTGAGCCTTTGCATTCAGTTGATCTAAAGATCCTAATCATGAAGACTTTGCCCAAGGTTCCTACCACTCCTTCAAAGACCAGGTAGTGAACCTGCAAGTGCTGCCCCGGCGCCTCGCTGACAGATATTTGTAGAACTGTGGGCTGGGTGACACCTAACACGTTCTCTAGATTCTATAGCCTTTGTGTCGAGCCAGTCTCCTCTTGTGTTCTCACCTCAACCGGTCAGAGACACGGAGAGGCACCGGCTTAGTGTCGGCTTGCTACGCTAATACATGTGCTTTATTCTCCAGAGAGTCCCTACGAGGCAGACCCTGTTGAGTCCTCCGATCACCCTTCGGCAGCCGGACGTGGCGGAGCGTCTGGCACCAGGCCTACGTCTGATGTATCCTTGAGAACCAGTTCTTGGCTGGGTGCCCATATGTGCGACCCTGAGGGGATCCCATATGTGTAATGTCCACGGTAAGCTCCTGAATGGAAGCTCCGTGTCCTTCCCTTGGCAGAGTCCGCTCTGTGGTCTCTGCCATGTGTTGTATCCTCCCAATCCGGGTGAGAGCCACTCAGAGACCTCCGTATGAAGTACATCCCTACTGGGTTAGTCCATACGTGTTACTCCACTAGACTTCCTACAGGATGTCGCCTCAGCAGCGTGCCTTTCCTTCGGGCTAACAATAGTGAATCCGGGTAAGACAAAAGCACATTTTGGAAGAAGGATTGATTGTGTATTGATTCATTTAATATTTTATTTATTTATACAAAATGTTTAAACAAAATGTTTTCAGCCCTATTATATGACATCAGTAAAATGGACTATGATTGACCTGCATGTCTTTAAAATAAATTTGAGTTAAAATCCAAGAAGTATTTTGTCTACATAGTGCAGGCATTTTGTTAAATTTGTTGGTGTTGGATAGGGAAAGAGTGGACTTAAATTAAAAATTAATTAAATTAAAGTAGATCAAAAAGTAAGTCATACTGTAGATCAATATCTAACACATACTATGAGACTTCAACCATGACCAAAAATAATAATTTCGATATATTTTACAGCCGTTATTACTCTAAATATATGTGAATGAAAAGATGTTTTGGGGACTTTATAAATCTTGGGGAAGTATGCCCCAAAACAGGCTTAGTCCATTAATCTCTATTGATTTCCTTGAGTTTAAGTAAAATGGAAGTTTTAGTAAAATTAATTTTAAAACTGAAATAAAAAATAAAGCTAAATAGACATAAAAAACTCATAGCACATAACAAAATTACTAAATCATTTAAACTAAAATAAAAATATAAAAATAAAAGCTAATTCAACATTAATTAATACTATAATAGTAGCTAATACTAAAACAACACTGGTCTGAAACTCAAACAGACATGTATACAAATATAAATTGTCATATGAATGATTTTTTTCTTTAATAAGAAAAAAATTATATGAATCTCAACATGAGTTATGTCTCAAATGCGATATAGTAATATTGATGTAAGATCACTACGAGAAATAAAGAAATAATAACCTTATTTTTGTTTCCTTTTATCCCATAGGCCTAATACAGGCTTACGTATTATGGCGTTTGAATGTATTTCTCTTTCAGGTCCTTTGTTGCTGCAGCTTTTGCGATCAGATTTTAAGCAGAAATATGCTTCTGTATTTGCCGACGACACTGTGGCTGATTACATATACCATGTGAACGCACAAACGGCCAGGTAAACCGTGAACCCGGGCAGCATACCCGCTATTTTCTGACCTAATAGACAGAGATTAAAATAAAAACATTTACAAATTTGTCTTGTGATTCGGCAGTGGTGAGACAGCATTTAAAAACATGACAATCCCATACGGATGGCCTCAGCACCCCATGATGGACCAAGTGGAGAAGATCAGTCCCTCTCTTCCCATGACTTTCATCTACGGATCACGTTCCAGCATTGAAGGCCAATCAGGAAAAGCCATTCAAGAAATGAGACCAAACTCGCAAACAAAAATCATAGTGAGTTTTATTTCAGTGATCACACTGTCTTCCCCCAAACTCTCCACAGTAACAGTTTTCTTTTTAATTCCTCCAAGGTCATCCAGGGTGCAGGTCACTACGTATTTGCAGACCAATCAGAAGACTTCAACCAGGCTGTGCTCAAGATATGCAATAATGAGTGCTGAGAGGAGAGAAAACATGAGTCAGGTGTAAGTTAAAGGAGAATCAGATGAAGGTGTAAAGGGAGAGATAGATGCCCGAGAGGTACTATATAAGAGGAAAAGGAGGCAGAAAATATGAAGGAAAGAGGAAAAATTTCATGATCATTTATAGCTTTCTACAAATGTGCATTTAAAAATTAATACATACATACATAGCATTGTACTCATGAACTACATTTTAAAAACATCTGCTATATGAAATCAACAAAAAGTGATTTTTTTTTTATTATTATTATTATTTTGAAAAATCTTCAGTACTTCTAATTAATTCATTATTCAAGCACAAGTATGCACATTGTAAAAATAAATAAATCATAGCAGAAAAGCTCTACGCCTCTCTGGTTGAACACTGCTGGGTGGCAGTAAGCATCAGTAGTGGCCTTTGATATGTTTGACCAATATAATCAATTAACTCTCTTGGTTTTAACTTTAGCAAAAGTCTTCTTTTTACAAATAATATCAGTCTGTCTTCTAGTTTACGCAGGTTTGCATATTTGTGCAATGTGATTTCCTTTTCTTTTAAGTGACTGAATCCATGAGCAAAATCCAACATTATGTGAAAATATGCTTCCACTTTCTAAGAGCTTACAACAGAGGCAGACACGTTACACGTTGCATACATGCTATAATCACCACAGCCGTTATGGCAAATTCCCTGTTTGGATTCCAATAAGGAATAAATAAATCAGTCAATGAATGAATAAATTAACAAATAAATAAGTCAAACATTTAGATATCAAACATATTTATACTCTCTTTTTGTTACAGCTGAATACCACAAACAAAAATCAGCAGCCTCAAGAACACTTACACAAGGCACTTTGCCTATAGGTTTTAAGAAAAAATACCACCAAAAACAATTTACTAATACGTATTTCAAACATTAATAAAGACAATTAAACAGTCAGTATTAAAATAAGAAAAAAAAAAAACAAATTAGCAGTAGCACAAATAAATAGCCTACAACTGAACAAAGTGCAAGAAGTCAAATATAATCAAATGTAAAATAACAGCGCAAATAGTTTTCTTTTTATAAATAAAATATAGATTAATCCTTATTAAAGTTACACAATTTATTCAGTCAAGATCAGTGACTTTATGGGGATATTTTGACAAATTTGACAATGACTATATTTGCGTCCACACCAAAGAACAATAACGGTCTATTTATTCTAAGCTTGCGTGCTGCGGTTTCAAAGTGTGTACAATGTCATTGAACATGTTTTTGCTGTTCTTGTTGCATTTAAATGGCTTTAACCAGCAGATGTCCTCAGTTTTGAATGAATATAGCAAGTGCAATCAGTCTAATCTAACAGTAAATTTAGCTGCCGTAGTCAATAGAGTGGAATAAAAACAACACTAGTCTTTTTCCCTGCAACTTCAAGGAAGTAAGACAATGTTGTCGAAACTAGCGCTGGATACCTGAGGTAATTTTATGTTATGTTTGCTAGCCTGGCATAATGATCTCATCTCCGTTTATACTTCTTCTCACCATTTATTCCGAGGGTATGACCAATTGTTTTCCATATATCCATTTTCTTAGTAACCTTGAAAAGGGGGTTTGATTTGTCAAACTGGTGGATTTTTCTGGACCTCGCAGTTAACTTCTCCACAATGTCGTCTGCCATTTTAAATGCGCGAGCCCTTAAATTCGAATGGATTCTGATTGGCTGTCAGTGTTTTATCTTTCAACAGGACAAAATTTTTTTAGTTCTGCTTGGATATGTGTGCTTCAAGGTTGTTTCTTTACTTATCCGGACCACCGGTAATAAATAATGACAAAAGGAGTCATCAATTGAGTCATCAACTGCTTTTGGCCAGCAGGGGACCCCCTGAGCCTGCGGGCCCTACGCATTTGCGTGGTTTGCATGGTGGTTAAGAATGCTACTAATCACACAGCGCACACACCAGAGTCGGAAATTAAAGGCACGGGTATACTTCATTTTCCGCGTTACGCTCCGTCTCAGGCACAGTCGTGTCTGCACAGCTTTCAAAGTATACTCGACCATGGATTGACTTCTTCAACACATGCGCTGTACAATTGCTTTTTTATACTCTACCAGACATCAGAGGGTAGCACTGAGTTGTGTAATTTACAGGACATTTGCTTAGAAGGATAGAAGCAGAAAAGTAGCAGATCCATCATTGCATGCAAAGTTTAGAACAAAAAACAAGACAAAACGATGGAGAAGGATATGCTGCTTTGTTTACTGTTTTGTATTGCACTTTAGACACTCTTCTTCAACTACTGCACAGTACATCACAACTGTGTGTATTGCCACCTAGTGGACCCTTCTGTCTCAACGTTCACCTTGCGCATGCGCAGTTGTACCTGCATCGTCCACGTGGTCAGAAAAATTGTGCTGCAAATTAGGCAAAAATGGCACCAAAATTAATAAAAAAAATCCCCCAAAATTCAAAATATGGGCAAAAAAATTTCCTTGTATGAGTTTTTAATAATTATAACAGAAAATTAAGCAATACCACACGAGATAGAGTGCTGTTTTCTCAAACATCAGCACGTTTGGAAATGTGATTGATTTCATATAACAATTCAGTAAACAAAAAGTTGATATTAGGTGAGTTACATTTTAGACTCAGAATATTGTCTGTTTTGCTCTATTTTGCTAACAAAAATAGTTCCAAACAAATCCACAGTAGAGCCATTGCACATCTCCGAGCAACACAGCGATGTTTTGTTACTGAGAGAATCCGTGTTTTTAAATGTATCGGTCTAATTAATAACTCACTAGCTACGTTTACATGGACACATTTTGTTACAACCAGAATGAAATCATTCTGACTGATGAATGAGAGGTAAACATAGTGTTTACATGAATGCTAAATAAAATGATTGGGTTGATGTGTGTTTATATGACACAAGCTTCAAATCTTCAAAATGGCTTCAAATCGGATTTGATCTTTTGACATTCGCACACTGCACGAATATACAGTTTGGTTAGGAATTACACTGTTGGTACATACTAACCATCATCCTGCCATTGCAATATTTAATATTTATCTATTTCAGGTCCTGATTAGGAGACAACAAGCACATGAAGCTTTGTGCCGTGCTGCTTATATTTATCAAGCAGTAAAAACGCCCCTTCCCACGGTGTGCTGGAACGACATTCTCCCGCAGCACTTTACAGATGATGAATGGAATGAGAATTTTAGAATGACACAACAGTCATTTATTACACTATATTTTACAACAACAGCTCGTTCTATGCGTCAACGTCATTATGCCATTTCTACGTCATTGTACATGTGCAGTATTTTACGGTTTTGGGTTTCAATCCGATCAAGTGTTTACATGTCCTATCGAATGGAATAGAAACAGTTTAAACCACCCCTAACAATCCGAATGAAATTTCAATCAGATTTGGCCAATTCATTTTTATTGATGAGGTTACATGTGACTATTTTATTCTGACTGTGCTACTCATCTGATTACAAATGGATTATTAGGGTCCATGTAAACACAGCTACTTATAAAGACAGTCACTTGCTTTGACCCTGAATGAATCAGCTGTTTTGAGCGAATCATTTGACTGAATGATTCAATGACTCACTCTTTAAGAAAATGATTTGCTGCCACCTTCTGGCAGTCTCAGTTTCATATTTAACCCTCCTATTAACTTTGGGGTCTATTGGCACTTTTCCACTGCATGGTACGACTCGGCACAGCTCGGTTCGGCTCGCTTTGCTTTTCCACTGCAGTTTAGTACTGCTTTAAAGTGTGTGGGATTATAGACTGATAGTTATAGTTGCGCCGCCTCTACTACCGTGATCCGCTCCTCAGCTACCAGCAAGAGGAACGTCTGCACCTCATCTACAGACCACGATACAGCCATTTCTTTTTTCAAGTTGCGTGTGACGGTCATTTAAAGTAAGTTGTTTAAAAAAGTCGTGCAAGCAAATGATTCTACGGTGGCTGTTGCTGACTATTTAAATCTAGCGGGTTTGGTATATCGTGTCACAAATCCAATGACGCTGGTAGTGACAATTCTCTCTGACCAATCAGTGATCTGCAGTGTTTACACGTGACGTCACATTTTAGTATTAGTACGGCTCGCTCAACCAAAGTGGTACTATTTAAGCGAGCCGTACCGAGCCATACCATGCAGCGGAAAAGCGCCAAAGCAAGCCGTACCGAGCCGTACCATGCAGTGGAAAAGTCATATTTGACCCCATGCAATGTTTAACGTTTTTGCTTAAGGGTGTACTCACACTAGGCACGCTTGCTTTGAACCGAGCGCGATTGCCTTTAATGTTCCGGGCCGGAGCACGCTTACATCATATATGATGCAACTTTTTGTATGGAAGAAAACAGGAAGAAATGCACTTTCTCTAAGATACTGCCTAATAGATTTATCATTTATGCCGCACAGCGATTTTCACTTGCACGTATCAGAGGATTATTACGAAGGCAGCTGACGTTGATGGTGGAATTTGCAGCTTTACTCACAAACTACAATTCCTGTTCATCAATAAGGTGAGATCCAGACCCGTTATAAACCCAAATACACTCGAATTAATTACATTAATTAAAAAGTGTACTATCAAAGTAGTAATAAAGATGTTTGCCGTCGTAATGATGACAGTAGTGCACACAAAAGTAGTAGATGTTCGCGCTCACACTGCATGCAAACCGCGCTCGAGCCCAACTGAACCGAGCTCTGGCTAAACGAACCACACCCGGGCATGGAATGGAGCGATAACACAAACGAACCAGGCTTTGGGGGTCAAACGTGCTCAGGCACGGTTCAGAGCGCCTAGTATGAGTACACCCTAATATTTAATGACTTTTCCTCATTTAATGGGGACAACTGGGTAAACATAAAATTAACATGATGATATGTGTTCAGTGTCCTCTACACATTTTGTAGCATCTGTGTTCTTTCTGTGTTTCAATTTGAGAAATATCAAAATTTTACACTTATTTGTTTTGGTTGTTTTGGATAATACTGAGGTCATTATAACATGCAAATTATCTTCAAACAACTTCCCTCTGCTTTAGGGCCCTAATCAATCATAACCATACCTGTAGTATTGCGAGAACTACTTTCATAATAATGGGGGATAGTCACGAGAACTTAGATGGGGAGAACCAATTTTGAGGCATCCTGCTCAGATGAGAATGAGATTCTTAGTGTTAACTCTCCTGTAGTCTCTCAACTACAAACAGGTAAATTACCTTTCAAAAATGGCAATTTATTATGGTCCCGCTTCCCACTTGAATGACAGGGTAAAGCCATGGCCAAAAGTTTTGGCAATGACATAAATTTTGTGTTTTGCAAAGTTTGCTGCTTCAGTTGTTGTGGTGTTTATTCACATTGTTTCTAAATTATTGTGCATATCATTGCAGTTGAATTTCTCACCTTGAAGTTCTTGATGATCTAGTAAATGGTTCAAACAACTACAAACTTGCAAATACCCCCCCCCCCCCCCCACACACACACACACACACACACACACACACACACACACACACACAGTGAGGCCAAGACTTTTGGACAGTGGCTTGGTGTAAAGAAGGTCAGCAAAGAAGCCACTTTTTTCCTAGAAAAACATCAAGGATAGACTGGAATTCTGCAAGAAGTACAAGGATTGGACAGCAGAAGACTGTTGCAAAGTTATTTTCTCTGATGAAGACCCCTTTCTGACTGTTTGAGACATCTGCAAAATTAATTGTCCAATGAAAAAAGGTGAATGCTACCATGAGTCCTGTGTCGTGCCAACAGTAAAGCATCCTGAGACCATCTATGAGTGGGGCAGTCCCAAGGGAGTGACCCCAAACATAATGCATGTTATTACCCTTGATAGTAAATATAATATAAATTAACAACATAAAGCCATTAAAATCTCTTTTTTTCCAATGTTATGTCAGTCATGAAATTGTATGGTGATTTCCAAATTTGTCCATAGACGAGCAATAGGTATTCCTGATGTATAAGGGGCAGCGGTGGGGGGTGGGGGTATTGTTTTATTTAAAGAGCTATTTGAGTAGTCAATAAAAAAACAAAGTATCTGACACATAAACCTTTGTAATCCCCCCTCCCCCCCATCCATCCCTTATCATTTTATTATTTCTTATTCATGTTTTTTATTTATTTATTTTTTTGTTGTGCGTCAATTACCATATTCGTGACATCATCACGTATTATTTGCATTCCGCCTAATGTCGACACTTCACGTCTGTTTTATCTCCTAATCCTTGCTCACATAGTGTATTTTAACATAATATATAGTTGAATGTCCAGTAAAGCTGTTCTCATTTACATATGTTCTGTCAGACAACAGAACTAGTATGATATAGTGAGAGACTACATTTTTAGTTCATTTTTTTAGTTTACAGTTTAAAGTTTATTATTGTGTCTAAATATGTACCATGTGCATGCAGTCTCTAAATAAATGATCTGAAATCATAGTTCAGAAACTGGAATGAACTAAAGCCCTGTGATAGAGTGCACACAATATAGCACACAAAAAGAATAAAAAACAAACCGGTCAAATTAAATTCTTTAAATATAAAACAAAGGAGAAGCAGATAAGTGATTGGTCCATGGTAACCCTTTGTGCACAAACTGTGCAGATACTTCATTCATGTCTACATCAGCTGCCGTGCGGTCAACGGATTGTGCTGCTGCTCCTCTCAGCCACTCATTGAACAGAGTAAACGCAAAAAGAGGTGTGACTGCAGTGAGAAAGACCCTGCGCTTGCAGAACAGTACTGGCGACATAAAATAAAGCAATAAGCCCCAAGAAGCCGTGGTTTACACAAAATTTATATGAGTGAATTTATAACAGCTAAGGGGCATTGTTAGGCACGACGCGGAGCGGAGACCTTAGCTGTTATAAATTCACCTTAAACCACGGCTTCACGGGGCTTATTGCTTTTATAAAAATGGTTACCACACAATACAAATATTAAAGCCAAAAAATATGTATCAATGCAACTTTCATGATGTTAAATCATTAAAAGCCTTCCTTCCGCTGGAAAAATTAGTCCTTGACCATGAACAGTAACAGAAATTACATTTATTACGCCATTAAATGGCGGCAAAAATTGTCTTTATGAGCGAGTCACTCAGCTGCAAAGACTTTTCTATTGAAACTTGTTGTGAACACGAAACAAGACACAAATGACAAATGCTTTGACTAGCGCTGTCAGTGTCAGCAGGGCACGGGAGAATCCATTCAATGTTAAAAGGACAAGATCGCAGCGGACAATCATAGAGATGTTTTATTATGAACAGGACTGACCTGAAGGAAAATGTTAAATCTGAATGCAGGTAATACACTCGGCCACTCGATATCTTTCTCACAATACTCTTCTACATAATGCAGTAAGCTTCAATTAACAAAATCAGTTGAGAACAAACAAATGTTTATGTTGCTAAGAGTTGGCTGCTAAGACAGATGCAGTAACATACACAGTGGCATAGCGATACATGTAATGCGGTCAGCTGTATGTTCAGGAATTTTACAACGGCTTCGAACGTGGCTCAACCAATCAGAATCAAGGGCCGGAACTATCCGTTTTATAAGCTAAAATAGTAGCTGAATACCACGCATTCCGTAAACGCTGTCAGGCACCCCACGAGAGTTTTACAGTGTGCTTTGTGTGTGCCTCATTGTTTTATAACTCCTGACAGACACCACAATATTGTATATTATTCTATACTATTGTGTAATATTCTATACTATTTCATCATCGTATTGTAATGATGAAATTGTATAGAAGAACCCCATGAACTGTCATGTGTTCATTAGCATGTTCCACTGATGGTGTTAAAGAGTTTTTAAGAGTATTTGAAGCTCAGACCAACATGAATGAGTTGACTTTATATGTGGTTTCCACTGTGTTCTAGCATTGCACAAACATGCTTTTTGTAAATGTAAAGAATGTGTTGTAAAATAAGATAAATTGTCTGTCACTACTGTTTCAACACATGAAGTGAAACTGTAACCAAAGAGATTATTTTCTTTTAAATACTGCAAAGTGAAGTACTATGTATTGCTAGAAATAAAATAAATAAATAAAATGTTTATTGCTAAACTCAAATCAGGAATTCAAATTGTACTTTTACAATTAGTATTTAGTCCTATTTATGCATTTATTTATTTTTTGCAAAACCTGCAAATATAGAAAATGAATAGAAAGTAAAACAGCTCACTGATTCTTGAGATAAGGCACAAATCATGTTTTAGACGTTAGTTTTTATTATTTAATAAAACATTTTTATTTTTTTGTAGACAAAGGTCTCAGCTAATGAAGGGAACAGGTTTTTCTGAAAATGTGTGTTTTTTTTTTGTTTTTTTTTAAATGTACATTTATTCACTTCGGAACTTAATTTGAGTCAACTCCGTCAAACGCATTAAAAAGCAAGCATTTAAATTTGATCCATCCAACAACAGCCTTCAATTATAATGGTGTTCAGTAAAGGAATAAAAAATAAATAAATAAATTACAAAAAAAATTCTCTAACATTTTTGGCACAGAAATACTCCGTCATACGTCCAACTCATTTTTTTGAAACTTTGGCCATGTTTAGCAAGAGAATCCAACTCTTTAACAGTGTAAATAAGTCAGAATGCATGAAATAGCATAGCATCAATTAAACATATTTTCAAATTGGTAATATTTTTCAAACATGTTGTCATTTTGTGGCACATCTGTATTTGAGTGCCATGTGCCACTTAATATTGTGTAATACCCGTGCCACTGTATGTTGTTGCTTGTATGTTGTAGCACACTAAATAAATCTATCATGGGTCACTACGAATACTGCATCCGTTACTGTAAACCTTTATTTTTGTAGGTGTCAGTATAAGTGTAATATTGGCCAGCGAAAGGTAAACCAAAACTTAAGACAGTTGAGGAAGATGCACATGCAGCTGGTGTATTTGTTATTTGTTTGTGAGTAAGATGGCAGCAAAAACAAAAACAAGTAAACAGAGTCTGATATTGATCTAAATAAATAGATAGGCCTATAATTTAATGTGTGGTTAGTGGGTCTCATCTATGGCCACAGTGTGAACATGCATTCTTTCTGGAGATGACTGAATGTTTTGATTTGTAAGTATTTTGATAAGTATTTGACTTACTGTGGCCACATTATAATATACATCCAGTTTAATATAATATCTACAGACCTACAGTACATTACTCTGCATTGTGAAGAGCCAGTGTCAAGGTCCAGCACACTTCTGAATAGTTGGTGCCAGTTTTCATAATGCATTTCAGAATGGTACTGTAGGTGTTACTTTATAATGGTTTGTGGCATTTTCTGTCATGGTAGTTTACAATATGAAATATCTGATTGGAAAGTATGAATTGTAGTGGCACATACCCCTGCTGGTTTCACATTTTTAGACTTTTTTAGGCCACCAATCTAAATAGTGTCTATATTCTTTTAAAAATTGCAATAATTGCAAAGGACACTGCTGAACTGTCAATCCTATGCAAATAGAAAAAATGTGTTGAGTTATCAAAACAACTGTATTTACAATATGTATTTAAATAAATTGTAAAAAAAAAAAAAAAAAAAAAAAAAAAAAATATATATATATATATTAAAAAATAAACTTATTATAATAAATATAAATAGATACAACAGGCCACGAGGCAGATATTAAACACATTGAAAAGACTAATGGTTGTTCTAACAATTAACTCCGGGATGTGTGTCCCTATGTTTGAAAGCAACTTATTAGTAATTAAATGTCGCTATGATTCTAAAGTGTGCATTTGATGGACACTTTACTATCCCATGAGGCCACGGTAGAGGATTTATGAATGGAAGAGAAGCGACGCAACTGATGCTGGTAGGTCACGTGATAATGACAACATGGTGGATGTAGTACGTCCATATTATATTTATACTACTACACACATTCATACTATATAGAACATACTTTTTAACAGTCGAGAAGTTCAAATTCAAATGTACCTACTCAGATAGTACATGATTTCAGACGCACAGATGGTCTTATTATTGGGAGATACGAGGGTCCGTGGCTTTACCTTTGGAAAAAGCGTAACGGCTAACTTGGACCATGTGTGCCTTGATAACAAACCGCATTACAACAATGACATCATTTAATTTTGAGTTCCCTTTCAGTCGGTCACGTTCGACGTACGTCAGTAGTGACCGACGAATTGGGATATCGCTAGAGAGCCCTATCAGCTTCGAGTGAACTACAACAGGCCAATGGAGTTGGCGTGCGATATTTGCATAATGCGCACCGCCCCCGCCAGGTGGTATAAATAGGGGAGCAGATGCCATCGCACTCTGTCTTTCGCTTCGGAGCCATCTAGTTATGTTCCAGCTTTTCAGACTTCAGAGTGAATTCTTCAAGCCTTGAGAAGGAAAATAGCGTCTTGTGTTGGTGTGATGGCACTTCAGCGAGGTCGCGAGCTTCCTGAGGAGCCTGAGCTTGAAAGCTCTCAACTGCTACCCGAACACATCGTGACACTCCCTGTGTGCTTCAGCACAAGAGAGCTGAATTTTCCCCTCCTAAAAGAGCTTCACAGACGAACCCTGCGTCTTTTTCAAGATGTCATTTCGTCTGTGCGTTACTGGATGCGGTCGTTCATTGGTCCCTGCTGACGGCCACAATCGCTGCATCACGTGCCTGGGCATTCAGCACGCTGAAGCAGCTTTTGTGGATAGTTCATGTTCTCACTGTGGGAACATGACTATTGCAGTGTTGAGATCGAGACTCTCTTTCCTTGGTTCTCAGGGAGTGGTCCCCTCCCCTATGCCCCGTTCTGCCGTTTTCTCTGGCTTCGGCCAGGGTGACGGTGCGTCGGCATGTAGGCAGGGTGATCTGAGGATCACGGTCAGGGCTTCCCCGCGGAGCAGCGCCCCTGTCCCCTCTACCTCACTGCAACCGGTGGTGTTGCCGACTGAGCGTGCTGGTCCCTCTACGGAGCGACCAGCCGTTTCTTTCGGAGCACCGGCGGATGACCGCATGTCGATCGCGGCATTGGAAGGTGAGCAAGAGTCCTCGGGAGATGAGGACTTGGCTGCGTTACCTCTCTCCGGGACCGTAGCGTTGTCCGAGCCCGATCCCGAGTTGACGGCTATGCTTTCCCGGGCTGCCGAGAAGGTCGGGCTCGTCTGGAACCCTCCACCGTGTCCCGAACCTTCTCGGCTCGATGATTGGTACCTCGGGGCGGCCCGCGCTGGTCCCCAGCGCCCTGCCCCGATGCCATTCTTCCCGGAGGTGCATGATGAGGTGACCAGGTCCTGGCGGACGCCCTATAGCGTTCATGCGAGACCTGGTCCCTCGTCCGCCTTCACCAACCTGGATGGCGGGGAGGCTAGGGGATATACGTGGATTCCCCCAGTCGAGAGGTCTGTTGCGATGCAACTGTGTCCAACGGCCTCCGGCTGGCGCGGTGAGCCGCGTCTCCCATCCCAGGCCTGTAAATTCTCGTCAGGTTTGACAGAGAAAGCTTACAGAGCCTGCGGACAGGCCGCCTCCGCCCTGCATGCCATGGCCCTTTTGCAAGTTCATCAGGCAAAAGCGTTGACGGAAATGCCCCAGGGAGGTCTTGACCAGCAGCTGCTTGGGGAGCTGCATGCCGCCACGGACTAAGGTGACGGCACGTTCTGTTGGTCAGGTGATGGCCACGCTTGTGGTCCAGCAATGCCACCTGTGGCTGACCCTTGCTGATATGAGGGATACCGACAAGTATCGGTTCCTGGACTCCCCCATATCACAGGTCGGCCTTTTCGGCGACGCGTGGGTTGAGAGCCCACTCCACCAGAGGAGTGGCCTCCTCCTGGGCGCTGGCGCACGGCGCCTCGCTAACAGATATCTGTAGAGCTGCGGGCTGGGCGACACCTAACACGTTCGCTAGATTCTATAGCCTTCATGTAGAACCGGTATCTTCCCGTGTACTCACTTCCACCAGCCGGTAGACGCGAAGAGCCCGTTCTAGTGTCGGCTTGCAATGCCACTCCCGCCCCCCGGGCCGGATACGTGCATCCTTTTTACTCCAGTCGAGTTCCCCGCTTGGCGAACCCTGTCGAGTTCCTCCGCCTCCCCCTTCGGCTCAGACATTGCGGAGTGTCTGATGCCAGGCCAAACCTCCATCACCGACGTTGACGTTTGGCTGGGTTCCACATGTCGTGACCCCTCCACGTGAGTGGTCCCATGTGTGTATTTGTCCACGGTCAACTCCCTACGGCGAGCCCGTGTCTTTCCCTAGCAGAGCCAGCTCTGCTGTCACCTGTCAGATGAGTCTCCCCCTACCCAGGTGGAGCCATCCCAGGGACTCCATATGCGTACTGCCCATGGCCAGTCCATATGTGTACTCTCCACGTAAATTCCTCCCCTACGGGTGGGTAGTGGTCTCCGCAGCGTCCCCTACGGGTTCGCTTCCCCAGTGTAGTCTAGTTTACTTAGTGGGTATGTCGGAACAGCAGTAGACTCTCTCGGCGTAAGCTCGCCCCCTTCCCCGTCCCACTGGTGCGCCGGGTGGCTAGAGCTTGCGCTGGGCACTGGAAGGGGTTCATACTGTGGTGCTTTATTTGGGATCCCAATTCGTCGGTCACTACTGACGTACGTCGAACGTGACCGACTGAAAGGGAATGTCTCGGTTACGTATGTAACCCTCGTTCCCTGAAGGAGGGAACGGAGACGTACGTCTCGTCACCACAGTTGCTGTACCCTCGCTGTAGTGCAGACTAGATTGTCTCCTCAGCGAAAAACAGAGTGCGATGGCATCTGCTCCCCTATTTATACCACCTGGCGGGGGCGGTGCGCATTATGCAAATATCGCACGCCAACTCCATTGGCCTGTTGTAGTTCACTCGAAGCTGATAGGGCTCTCTAGCGATATCCCAATTCGTCGATCACTACTGACGTACGTCTCCGTTCCCTCCTTCAGGGAATGAGGGTTACATACGTAACCGAGACGTTTTGCGACAGTCAATCACTGTTTGTGGATACCATAGGAATGAATGAGAAGTGCCGTAAACTGAACCATACCTGCCGCACAATTGTCCATCACTTCTCTTAAAAAACATATAATTATAACATTTTTTTTGGTGTAAACTCTAAAAAATAGATTAATTCAATACAAACGTTTGAGAGCACACATGTTCAAGATTATACAATGGGCTGTTGATTCATTAAATAATAAGCAATTTCCTCACAAAAAGTGGTTTATTAGGTGTAGTGAGGCCTCTCCTCCATTGACATCCGTTCAAAAAAAGGCTTCTTGTCTCCTTCCCTGCGTACCGCAGCGTTAGCAGGCATAAGGTTTCAGGCTTGCCTTCAAGTGGCTTTGCACTCAACGGCTAGATAATCCCAAAGTCCCTTTAAGACAAGTCATTTCACTGGGCGGCCATCTTTGAAATGTCTCTCGGGCATTCAAGTCTTGTCCAAGTGCAGCTCTTAACTTTTTGAATGGGGAAACATCAAATTCTTCAAACTGTTCACTAAGCTTATTAATACATTTCATATTTGAAAACACCAATGAAATCTAACAACAACAGTCTCACACAACTAGTTTCTTATGTTCAAATAGCATTTAAAAAAAGCTTGTTTTTCATAGACCAGCCGATGCGCAGTCATGAGCGCGAGTCTGAGAACACTGTCTGTTTCTATAGCAACTGGAGCTTCTAATGGCAGTTACACGATGGCGTGTCCGAATCCACTTTTGCTAGTTTAACGATGGGAAAAATGGTCATCGCGCCTGGCGCATAGTCTAAAAGGGTTGTCCCTATTCTCTTAATGAGTAATGAGTGTGTTTTGGCCGTAACATGAAATAAACCAATCAGAGTCTCATATCCCATTCCCTTTAAAAGCCAGTTGCGCTCACACCATGGTGTATTCGCTATTTACACTGCGGAATTTGCAAGCAGAAAAACTGATCGCTTCTCTAGCGAGGAAATTCATCTAAAAATGTAAATTCAACAGGTATGAAATATGACCAGTAAGAGAAAAACACTGTACATGAAAAGACAATCTGGACTGCCGCAGGTTAGTTGGGAAATATATGTATTTATTATTCCGAATGCACATTTGGAAGGGAAATGGTAAACATCCTCAGTTTCGAAATGCATACTACACACGAACATACTCCCGCTTATTATTTTAGAAGAAGGACCCTTATCCCACTGTATTTGTCTTACCCATGCTTCCCTCAATTCTTTTAATGTCGGGAAATCTGACTGAGGTAAGGGTGCCATTGTTTAGAATTAGAGCAGCTGGATATGCTGCAGTAACACCGTAAACCGTAGTAAACATTAGTATTGATTGCGTTGCAATGGGACCGGAAGTAGCGATACACTGCTTCACGTACCGGATATAGGAAGTGTGATAAAGGTCTATCAATTGAAAAATTGAAAATTGGTATTTGAAAAGATCTTTCATTTGCTAACATACTTTTGTCCAATCTGTCGTCACATTTTCAAAACTCTAAACACAATTAGCACAACATCCGTCTGTTGTGACCATACCATTAACAGAATTCATATTGTTTTCACACAAAATGCATTAAAATAACACATTTCTAAAATGCTTAACCCCTTAAGCCTGAAGTGTCCTGCGGGCGAAAAAAATCATAATCAAATTACTAAGCAACCACTGACAGGAATAACACAAAATACTGTAGGTATCATTTTAAAGCTTAGAAACTCAGGTTTTTAATGCATCCAACCATTTTGTTCAACTCTTAACAAGTGCTGAGTCATCCCTCTAAAATGGAGTGTACCACCCGCGGGCACCACCTAGCTACAAAAAAATTAATAATCATATTTTTCAAAACTCCTGCCTAAATCATCACAAAATAGGTGTATTTGAAAGCTTAGAGTCTGAACGGAGAGCCAAGATGGCAGCAAAATAGAAGATGGTGTTTCTGAAGTGTCGTCGGGAAAGTTTTTAGGTTGGACGGTATTACAATAATGATGCAAAAACTGTAATAATAAGCATATTCAACAAATTCTTCAAAATAAAACGTGTAACGTTCCTAAAGGCAAATTTTATTGGGCATCTCTTATTGAATTTATAGACTGGAAGGAAGCCTGGCTGTTACCTCATAAATACTGCATTCCAAATAAGACCAAAGAAGTTCATTTTAAGATATTACATAAAATATATCCTGTGAATGATACTGTGGCAAAATATATGGAGGTTGACAGTTCTTGCTCATTTTGTGGGAATAAGGATGAAACACTGATCCATTTATTTTTCCAATGCGAAAAAACTCAAAAGTTTTGGAAGAGTTTATATCTTCATAAAGGTAAGCACCTTGATTCTTCCAAATCCTTTCAGTTAAAAGATATAATTTGTTACTATAAAGGTACAACTAATACTCCAATGAATTACATGTTAATTTTTTTTATTTTGTTTGGAAATTTTTTTATTCATAAGCAAAAATTCTCTAACTTGCAGCCTACTTTTTCACATTTCTTAACTGAAATTGATGCATCTCTCAAATCTCTTAGGTTGATTAAAAACAAGAAAAGTGACAGATTTTTGAAATCTTATGATGATTTGTTTGGTAATGCCACTGATGCATAATGTTTCCTCTGTATGTGTTTATAATGTTTTTTTTTTTTTTTCTCTTCCTTTCTCTTATTTAATTTGTGGAACTTTACATGAAGATTTGATGTCATTTCATTCCTGTAGAGGTTCTGTCTGTTTTGTCCTTTATATCTGTTCATTGTTTGATGCTTTATAATAATAATAATAATAATAAAATGAATGTAGCCAATTTGATTAACTCCTAAGTAGCCTAGTTATTTGCTGGGAAAAAAAAAAAAAAAATCATAATTTATGAATTTTTTTTTTTTTACTATGTACTGCAATGTGTCAAAAACATCATACAGCTCAGATAATCATGTACCATATGTCATTTGAAAGGTCTCACAGAGTAGAATACAACGAGCATAATTGTTTTGGGGTTTTGACTAAACTTGGGCGAGTTTTTGTAAGTGCAACCCCACAAGACCCATATGTAAATAATATACAGATGCTGCATTTATGTCACGTTTTCGCTCATAACTTCATGAAACATGCTCCGATTGTGGAAATTTGCACATCATTACAGCAGATTCTCACGATTAAAATGAGTCCAACATCAATATAATCCAATAATCCAATAAAACGACACATAAATCCCCACAGACGCTAACTAAAACTAAAATATAGCTTTCACGTGGCTTTTTCGCATATAACTTCATGAAACATGCACAGATTGTAGAAAATGGCACATAATTACTTACAGTGGATGCTCCCGATTGAAATGAGTCCAAAATCAACATAATCCCTTGCGTTCACTAGTTATTCCATGTGAAGGAACGATTTTAAAAATGCCCATTAGGGGGCGACAAGGGCTAAACAAAAAGGCTACCTTTGTTCCAAATGCTGTAACTTTTGATGTCTTTATGCTATCACCACAAAATTTGAATCAGATGCAGATATAGAGGAACATCACCAAAAAAGAATTATCCTTCTACCTTATTTCCTTCCTGAGATATTGCATGTCAAATTGGAAAGATAAGTACAATTTCCCTTGAACACACTTTTTTTTTTTTTTTTTTTTTTGCCTTTTATTATCAATTTCTCAGCATGAGAATGTCCAAATTTAATCTTTTTTTTTTTTTTTTTTTTTTTTTTTTCTTTAAAGTTTTCTTTCAAACGATACCAACCTTTTGGCTTTCCTTGCTATAGTTTTGAAGTTATGAGTCTTTATTTTTTTGTACGTCACTCAGAGAAAAAAAAAAAAAAAAAACTCTGAAAATGCCTTCAGGGCTTAAGAGGTTAAATTTTCTTTTCATATAAACTTACCCAATACCAAAATCATGGATCTTTCTGATCTTATTTACAAACAGTGTTGGGGGTAACGCATTACAAGTAACTTGAGTTACGTAATCAGATTACTTTTTTTAAGTAACTAGTTAAGTCGCATTACTTTTTCAATTTACAACAAAATATCTAAGTTACTTTTTCAAATAAGTAACGCATGTACTTTGTTTTCACATTTATTAACTGACATCTCTCCTGTCCCCATGTTGAAAGAAATAGAGTAAGTGCAGAGGTGTTGTGTGCGCTGTGTAAACATGATGGTTATTGTAGTTCTAGACTAAATGTGAACATGCATTTACTCATCTCTCTTGCACAAAAACATTCAGTATTCCTCAAAATAAATAAAAACAGTGAAATGCAATCTCAGAATTTTACGCAAATCTGTAATAATTAAATATATTAAATTAAACAAATATACTTTAAGTATTTAATCTCACTTTATTAACCAATGTCTTTGCTGCTGACCTTCAATAATCCAATTTAACCATAATAATAAGCAAAAATTACTTTAGATTAAATTTAGAAATAAGAGTGTTGCACTTCCTTCTTCAATCCAGAAATGGTAGCAGAGCTGAAAGGTTTGTTTGAGCTGCGCCCTCTAGTATACAGGCGTAAATATGCATTACCTTCAGCCTGAGGTTTATTCATTTCACTTTTGGTGTGAAAGGGCCTTAACATTTGCCAAAAATAGAACATTTTTTTTGTTGTTGTTGTTGTTGTTAAAAAACAAACAAGCAAGCCCAGCCCAGGTGAGAAAAAGCAACGCAAAAGTAATGTAAGGCATTACTTTTCGTAAAAAGGAACTAAGTAATGCAATTAGGGGTGGGCGATATGGCAAAAATATCATATCACGATTTTTTTCAGGAAAATCACGATTCACGATTTTTATCACGATTCTTCATGTTGTTTTTTACTATTTTGCAAGTGAGCATTACAGCCAAACTAATTTCCCTATTTTAAAAGCGAAGCCTTACAAAATAACAAAATATAAAATAGAATTAAAAGTGGCAGACATTTAGGCCAAAGCGGCGAAAATAAAAATCTTTGTCATTATTTTATCTTTGTTATTAAAAAAAGAAGAAAAACATAGGCTACACATTATACAAATGAAATTAATAAAATGATTTATTTTTTCAGCTACAGTAGATGTATTTAACAGTAGCATTCAAGTAAAAAATTAAATGAACAAATATAAAAATATAACACTAGACTTCACTGTATAAATTATACATTGATTCTTAATAAAGCTAATGTATTAAAGTTCTCAGTCAAGAGCAAAAAGTTATTTTGAAGAATGTGACCAGACAGTTAGAGACCAGCAACTGTCCGGCTAACCCACATTCTCCAAAATATTTTATTTTGTGTTCTACACAAGAAAGAAATTAATACGGTTTTGAAACAACATTACAGTGAACTATCCCTTTAAGGACAAGCGACCGCATGGTTACTATTAGGCTGCTCTGTCACTTTAAAGACCTGCACGTATATCTAATACACAGCCACGCATCCAATTTTCTCTCAAATGTTTACTTTCACTTTAGACATAACCAACTGTGTTTATGTAAACTTTGTGCGTATTTGACAGTATTAGAGCAATCGGACTCTAAAGATAACTTAGTAATCAGGCGCTGTTTGACAGGCTTTTAGTGCCTGTGCGCTTCGCGTGAACGCGCTCTGAAAAACGCATGTCAGAACAGCGCATCAGCACGCGAAAGAAAAGTTTAACCGGCAAGGCACATGAAATAATGAACTTTTGTGGATTGAAGTGTCCCGCAAATATTACTCTACCGCTGCGTTAAAATGTGACGTGAATGTACGTCACGTTGAACAGTATGCTGAGACGGAGGCGCTGGAACTGCAACTGATAGAAAGCACTGTAGCACGATACTACGATATTTCTTCATAAGCAGATCGTGGAGACATTTTAATCGTCCACGATCAAAAATCGTTATATCGCACACCCCTAAATGCAATTAGTTACTTTTTGGAGTAACGCAATATTGTAATGCATCATTTTTAAAAGTAACTTTCCCCAACACTGTTTACAAATGCTTAAACACAGCATGTCAGAAATGAAGACTTAATGTTCCAATCTTTAAATATAGTATAAAACCTCTACTTCTGCAAAAACAGCAGCTCAAAAGTATTGAAAAAATATATAAAACAAACACTGAAACAATTGATAAGCATTTTTAAGTAGTAGATCACTGAAATATTGAGAAATAGCAGATTCCAATCCCAGTTGGAGGCATATAGTCTGATGTTGAAGTTCTTTTCATTACATGGACATACAGTAAAATAGGACTCTTTGAATTGTTTTGTGTGTTGTTGTCTTGGTGAAGGAGAGGAATAGATGAAGGAGGAGAGGAGTAGTTGGATCAGGACAAGGGAGAAGGAAAGGGGAGAGGAAGAAGAATGTGTGCTGGATTGTGCATCTCTATGCTTTTCTCCCTTACACATGTGGAACCTATGAAAGCTTATTTCTGCCATGAATAGAAAATAAAAAAGTTTTTTTCCCCTCTCAATTCATAGTTTATATCTCAAAATTCTGAGATAAAAAGTCACAATTACCTTTTATACTTTTTTATTCTGTGGCAGAAAAAAAAGCTTCCTTAGTAACCAACGGCCATGTATGTTGGATTTGTTGTTGATCAATGGCAGCAATTTCATGTTTTCATTTCAGTAAAAGATTAATGTAAAGCTTTTACTACAACAATTCCAGTACCACTGTTCCAGAATGTGGTCTGCATAGGGCACTAACTACCAAGGGGACACCATCCCACCCTCTATAGGGGCATCATCAACACTCCACCCCACCCCCAGAAAGCAATTTCAACCAAGGGGGCAAATGAAGTTCTACATAGGGGACCCATTTGATCAGTGGCTGCCCTGAGTAATTCTGTTACTTTCTTCTTCTTCTTTTCTACTGTACATTCTATAAAGTAATGCCTCATTTACTTTTAGATAGTATGTTACTATGTTGCCAAGAATGCACACATTCAACACTCCACCAAAAATGTAGAATGGCTTACATGTAAGCATTCTACTTTTACTGCAGTAAAAGGAAACTGAATTATAAAAACAATGGATTTCATATTTTCTGCAGGTAGAACTGAAACATGACAAGTAATGCAGTTTTCGTAATGCCATCAACTGTTAGTATTTTGACTCATTGATTGACTATATGTTCATGTTGGATAGAAAACTAGTGCTAGTGTTTTGACAGAATGACTTGATTTTAAATCAGGTTTGCTGTGTTTTGATAGACTTAGTATATGTAGAAAAAGGGTTTTAGCATTTTGAAATGTAGAGTTTGTATTCATTTAACAAAATGTGTCCGAATTCGCTCTCTCGTTTTCATTCACTCTTTCAAGTGGTCTATATTAGTGGAGCAATATAGGGAAGAGTGAATGAGAGTATAGGGGATGATTTGTAACACAGCGATTTTTTTAATTAATTAATTTAACAATTGCTTACAGTACACAAAGGTGAATAAACCATAAGCCAATAGGAAAAGTCAGGGGTTCAGGGATGGCCAAACATTACATAACATTTGAATCCAGAAAAGGGTAAGAAAGAAAGAAAGAAAGAAAGAAAGAAAGAAAGAAAGAAAGACAGAAAGAAAGAAATAGAACACTTACATATAACAAAAAAAGTGTGAGCATACATAATGAGTTTTGGTAGTTTTTTTACAGGAGGTGGATAAAAAAAAAATCCAAACATCTTTCTGAAAGTGAGAAAAATGGGGGATACCTTTTATAGTCTTACATTTGTGGATAAAATATTTTGCAAGCAAAATAATTAAATAACAAAGAAAACAAACATTTTCAAAAGTGAAAATCCCAAACAAAACATCCTTTAAAAATAAATCTCAAAGTCTTTATGAAGTTTACAGTTAACTGGCAAATATCTTGCCACAGCGATGGTTTGCCTGAGCAGCACTAAACCACGCGGCGGCAGTATTCATCGAACACTCTAACATCAATTGCGCATGTCTTAAGTTGGAATTGGAAGTGGGAGGGTGTTTTTATTGTTTTAGTAATAATCGCACAGTGACACGGACAAGTATTGAGGAACATACATTTCATTAATATTGTCTTTAAAAAACAGGTTTTGACGTGCATCTGTTAATAACCGCTTGGCCTTTTGGTCTCTACCAGCTTTATCGCGATTAATGCACGTCTAGCTGGAAACAGCGAAATTAATGCGAACAGTCCCCGTGTGCCTTAAATCAACAATTTGAGCTCAGAATAAATTGTAATATGCTGATTTTTAAATGCATTGAGGATATAAAGATTTGAGTTCATTTATGCGTGACAAGTTTAGTTAGCACACAAATGCACGTTTTTTTGTTAACCTTAGTTATTCGCAGTTGGCTGTAGTAATGCTTCCATGCAACGGCGTTTCGAGGATCAAATTAAAGAGGGACTCGTTTAAGCAAAATAACAAATTAGAACCGAATAAACGGCGATGGACTGGACCTAAAACTGTGTCTGGTTTAAATCCACTTGCCGATCGTGGCATACAGGTACAAGGCCAAGACAGCTCTCCAGCTCCGGAGGCAGCAGATGTCGTTTCCTCAGAGCGAAACGCCCAGGAAATCTGCGCCACCGCCACTGCCGACCCCGTACCACCGTCCAATTTTGACGGGCAGGCGAGCTCCAAACAAGACGCTCATGCTGAACATGACGACTGCCGAGGGCGTTATAATCAAGGTACTTTCCCATCCAGAGTCAGTGGTTTTAGTAACTGTGGAGGTGGAATCACTAAAGCTCAAGTTACCTGTACAAGGAGTCAGTCAGCGTCCAAAAAAGCGCTGAAAAGATTGTCCGAACATAAAAAAGATTTTTTTTACCGTTTGCGGTTAGCTTTGTGCTTTGCAAGGAAAAAACAGCTAAGTGGCGGGAAGCGTGTGATACACGGGCTAACGGGAACGCCATGTCGCGCGCTGACATATATAAACAGTGAAGTGTCGGTTGAGTCAGATAATATTTCTATTAAATCCACCGTCTGTGGGGAATCAGTAGATAAAACTCCACCCGCCCAGCTAGATCCAAAATACGATCAAAAACCTGGCAGTCCAGATTACTTAAGGCAAGAAAAACCTCGTCGAGGAAGGAAACCGAGGAAACTCTTTATTGATCATTTTGGTGGGTCTGATGGACAGGTGAAAACTACCATCAAGACGGAAGTCCGGAGAGCCCATGCAAGTAAAGCCAGACCCACTATATCTGGACGAACACCAAGTAAGGGTCAAGACATCCTTGTACATACAAGTAAAGGTCAATACTGGAAGTAATTTAGTGAAGAATTTCCAGACCTCATGTTTCACAGGCAGAAAAGTCAGTTGGGTTAACTACATCCCTTCAAGAGGCAGAGATAAGCAACAGATTTGTTATAAGTGCATTGATTTATATCCATCTAAAAAAAAAATTAAAATTCTCTCACCGTTTACTCACCCTCATGCTGTCCCAGATATATATGACTTTGTTTTTTTTTTTTTAAGATGAACACAGTTCACAGATCAAAAATAATCAGTCTCTGTGAGTCCATATATAGCAAGTGGATAGAAACCCAAAAGTTGGCACTTAAAAAAACACACAAAGGATCACAACAGTGATCCATATAATCCTAGTGGATTAATCAATGTCTTCTGAAGTGAAACGATGTGTAAGAAAAAAAAATTAAACCTTCACTTCCTTATAGACTATCATATGCATGTTTGAATTAATGTACGTTTCAGCACGTTGAGAAGCATTATATAAGGGTGTTTTAAAGGTCCTCTGCTTCCGTGTTATTTCTCGTGCGAGTTTCACAACGCACTTATATCACCCTTCACAATGTGCTAACATAGCGCTTCATGACGCTGTTATGAACCCATGTATGACCGTCATGCTGGGTACACACTAAAAGATTTTTAAAATCTTATAGGATTTTCAAAATGTGAGAGACCACAAACATGAGGACAAAAAAAAATCCTAGATTTAACCGTTTTGCTCCTATAGTGTGTGGCAAAAGTGACAAAGACAGCACACAATACACGAACAGATTTTGAGTCCCAACTGTGAACACGGGAAATCTCGCAAAATCTCTTGAGACTGCAGAATAAACATAGCAGACGATAGGCAGGAAGAAATTGCGATGATAGTGTTTGGAATGATTTTGGTATGTTTTACAGGACACGTTGTATAAACACTCGTGCTGTTGCCACAAATCGACAGGCTGATCCTCCATCTTTGCTGTCATACCTGTCTACATTGGGATTTGAAAATAAGGGAAATTTTCAGACACACCCCCCCACCTGTCTCATCACCTGAATGAATTTCTTTCTTCTGTTGAACATAAAAGATATTTTGAAGAATGTGGGTAACCAAACAGTTACTGGTCACCAACTGTCACATTCTTTAAAATATCTTATTTTGTGTTCAGCAGAAGAAAGAAATTAATACAGGTTTGGAACAACATGAGAGTGAGTAAATAATGACAGAATTTTCATTTTTGGGTGAACTATCCCAAAATCAACCCGATTATCTTGTGGTGTCTACCCAGCATTAGATGGAAGTGATGGTTTATTGTAAATGAAATTTTAAAATATTAGTATTTTAAGTATGTTACAAGACAGTAATTCATCCCCTAGGGCCATATGGGTATTGTCATCATCGCTTCGTGTGGTTTTTGAAGTGTCAGCTTTTGGGTTACAATCCACTTGCATTATATGTACTCACATAAATGGACTATTTTTCTAAAAATATTTGGTCATCTGAAGAAAAAGTCATATACATCTTGGACAATATGAGGGTAAGTAAATGATGACAAAATTTCCATTTTTGGGTGGAGAATCCCTTTAAGATTATTCTGACTGATATGATTTAATGGAGAAATTAATAAGCGTTTTGGGAAAAAGCAGTTATAAGAAGGCTCTTTATATTCATATTGCAATTTTGCTCTCACCCTTCTCACATTCTTTGTCTCTGATTGCAGATATCAGTTCAAAAGTTGAGTTGAGACGTCAACTTAGGTCAGACACGAGGAAACACCGCAAACGATTGGTGAAAAATTCGTGCTGTGCTTTGTGTGGTGATGTAAAATACACCCCTCCCCCTAGTAAGAATCTGACCCGTTTACTCAATCAGAGATCGAGAGCTGTCCGCCCCAGCCCGACTGCGTGGCAGAAAGGTGCCTGTCATATCTCTGAGTCCCGTCTGCTCCCAACCACTCAGATTTTCCGCTTCGAGAAATACCCCTTGGTGAAACTGTGCAATGTAGCCCGAGTGTTTGACATAGCCTCACGTGATTTCTCATGTGTCTTGCCAGCGGTACTAAGACAAAAGAGGAAGTGCAAAAGAGTGAGGTGCTTAAAGAAAGAATTTGGTTTTCTCATGCATCCTCATCTCCATGGCATCAGGAAGCAAAGAAGTAAGATTGCTAACCAATCCTGGGAAGTTTCCACTCCAACCCATAGCTGTGCTTCTTTTTCATCAGGTGATCCTCCATCTGGAGCTACAGGCAGCACATACATTTCAGACACAGCAGAGACTCCAGATGGATCTGTAAAGGAATGGGATGCTTGCCTTGCAAGGAATCCAGACTGCGAGAGGATGAGACAGACCGACGTTGAAGGAACTGCCTCGGTACTCCCACGTTGTGATGATAACGGTCCTGTTGTGTGTTTCTATGAAAAAGACAAGACCTGTCCAATGAAAAACATCTCTGAAAGTCCTTCCAGTCCAGTGCGTCGTGTATCACCTTTAATACTCAGACGAGTTACTGTCAATGGTTTTGGTTTCAGAGATGAAAATGAGAACAGTGGTCTTTCACTGGATGAAGAGGAGGAGGAGGACGACGACAGTAGAAATGAGGGTTCTGATAGTGAAGTGAACTCACCTGAGAGTTTCTCCTGCCAGCGAACACAAGCCTACATATTTTTCCCTCAATCATCATGCGCTCGCACATGCAAAATCTGGCCATTCCCCAGAATGGGACCTCCTAACGAACTCAGACCATTGCATCGAACTGGACCCCGGTGGATTGTCACCACTTCATTTCCTGCTACTGTTCAGACTTCTCTCAGAGAAGAACCTGAATGCTTATCAGATACGGATGTTCAAAACAAACTTTCCAAACCCACAAAGCAAAGCAAGAGCACTGATGAAGCAAGAGAAGTACTGGAGGGGCAACTACTTTCTTCTGCACCAGGTGAGAAGCCACCCACTGACATGTTAGGAGTGTTGGAAAGGACTTTGGAAGATCGGGCAGAAAGTCTTAACAATCCAAGAGGTACATTGACTCAAGATATATTTCATATTTCGAAACTTGCAGACCACAACACTTGCAGTGCTTTGGGCGAAAAGCCACCCACTTGCACACTGGAAAGGACTTGGAAATGTCTAGTAGACAGTCCAAGAGTCATATTGACTCATGTTTCCAAACCTGCAGAGCTTGAGTCAAACCAAAAGAACGCTTTTGAGGATGCTCTTGAGTACTCTGCATCAGTAGTGACTGAACAGGTTAACAACTACAAACTTAATGGTCATGGCTATGCAGCATCTTTAGAGGGGAACGGTCTTTTAAAAAGTCATCCCCTCCTCAAGAAGTCTAATCAAAAAGTGCTTTCAAGTGGGTCCACAAATCAGTCTGATGTTCCTGTCAACAGGCAAGAACATCGAAAATTGCTCAAAGATTCGTTGGATCCCAAGTCTGTTATCCAAACCTCAAGAGCACCATCCTTTGAGGATCAAGAGGGGAACGAAAATGGTGGTAGACAAACTCTGTATAATCCAGGGTCACTCTCGGAAATATGTCTTAAAGTAAAAATGTTAAAAGCGCAGCATTCTTCTTTAGTGACAACCTCTTCCTCTGTAGACCAGGATACCAAAAGTGTTACTCCAAATTCTGTCGCATGTACACCCGACAGCAACCCTGACTGTTCAGGAGAAGGGAAAAGAATGCAAGTATTTGACAGCTACACAATCACAGACTCTTCTGAAGATGAAAACAAGAATGTCACTAGTCTGTCTTCAGATGAGGAGTCAGTGGAACATCATGCTGCTGAGATGTTGTGGTCTGATGATGATGACGGGACATGCCAGATTAAAAATAAAGAACAAGGCTCCACCCCTCCATCATCTCAAGTGGTTGCCGACAGCTTTCTGGATGTTTCTCGAGCATATGAAGAAGATGTTCTTATACTGGATGTGATACAGGATGATCCAGAGTTGTTCGGGGCTGTTGTCACTGAAACTGTGAGTAAACAAGATGCGTTGACAGAGGAGAATGAAGAGACACAGCCAAAGACAGAGTCGAAACTTCAAACGGGGAATCACTGCAAGATTGTCTGGGATCTAAAGACAGATTGGTAATTCATTTAATAGTTAATACATAATGATAGATCTTTTTAAATGCTTGAAGAAAGTCTTACTACTGAAAGATTGCTGTTTGCATTTAATTTGAATTTATTCTTTCTTGGTGATACATTTAATTTTAGCATTTTTACTGTATATTGTTGTTCTGTTTCTTTATCTATCATTTATTTTAAAGTATCAGCAAATATCACTCAACTGCTGCAGAAGCCAAGATGGAAAATATGAAAGATGGTGGTTCTGTGACAGGTATGTGACCTTTGATTTGTTTGACAGAAATATTTAAAGATAAATGTCAAAGTTAATTGGAGTTGTATTTGTGTCCTAATTCTTAATTAAAGGAATAGTTCACCCAAAAATGACAATTCTGTCATAATTTACCCTCAAGTTGTTCCAAACCTGTATGAATTTCTTTCTTCTGCTGAACACAAAAGAAGAAGATTTTGAAGAATATGGAAAAAGTAATACTATGGAAATCAATGGGGCCCTGGGCCTTTTTGGTTACCCATATTCTTCAAAATAACTTCATTTGTGTTCAGCTGAAGAAAGAAATTCATACAGGTTTGGAACAACTTGCATTTCCACCGCCAACAGTACCCTTACTTGATAGGCGTGATGTATGCCAGAAAGTAGTGATTGACGCCATTTTCGTGTGAAGAAAAAAGTGAAAGTAAACAACAATGGAGGACATACAGCAGCTTTGTTTGAGCAAATGCTGAAGCCTGCAAGGAAAAACAGCTGAAAAATACACATTGTGTTGCAACATTATTGTGTTTTCATTCCCCTTGTAGCACTTGCAAGGGACGATTCTCTGTCAACCAATCAACGCTCTGCAGTGAGTGTAGCTCTACCCTTTTGGTACCAGTACTAAATGGTCGCAATTTGCGAACTTTTTTTCTGCCAGTGCGACTAAGTTTTGTTAGAGGTTGTACTGGTGCGAGTACCATATTGCACAATTGATAAGAGCTGCCCTTTCTGTTTCACATGAGACTAACGAAACGAAAGTGAAATGAAACAGTGCTACTTGTTTGAGCTGTGAAGCACAGACCTTTTATCAGCACTGAGCAATAATAGACAGCACGAGCTCAGCACACGCCGATCTCTATCATGTAATAATAATAATAATAATTCCTTACATTTATATAGCACTTTTCTGGGCACTCAAAGCGCTTTACATATGGAAGGGGGAATCTCCTCAACCACCACCAATGTGCAGCATCCACCTGGATGATGTGACGGCAGCCATATTGCGCCAGAACGCCCACCACACACCAGGTTATTGGTGGAGAGGAGACAGAGACACTCTTTACTACACACCGCAACAAAGAGTTTGAATTCACAGCAAAATTAATAACATCGCTACGAGATCTAGTGGGAAGCATTAAAATTCAGTGCAGAATTGACCATTCGCAAATACCCGCCCTCTTTAGTTACTGTTGCTATGTCCGACACATCATGTTCTCACACAGTGAAAAATACATTGACACTGACAATATGTCGACAAACAAGACAGAGCAGGTTACTTTTGATATGAAACAAACTCTCAAATTTTGTAATTTTTAAAGAAATGTAAACAATAAATACTGTTTTGTGGCTCTTTAATGTGTGTGACAGATTGCTGTAGTGCCTCCTTTCAAGCGACTCGAGAACTCATCTCTTCCTACTAGTTAATTAGCTAACTAGTTATTCATCAGTACACACAATTTTTCAAAATCCCCTGACTGCCTTGTCAGACATAACGGTGGATTCGGCGTTATGATTGGTTAGACTGCCTGTCAATCAAACTTCTGGTGAAGGGTAATTTTTCTGCTATAAACCAAAGATATCAAATCAAATAGACATGGAAACTAGGAGAAACACTGTGCCGTGAACAAGTTAAGGCTCTCCAGTCCACAAATCACCATGGATTTAATGTAGTAATGCTTACTAAAACCATTGTACTTTTTCCAGCACTTAAAAGCTTTAAATATTATCCAATTTTAATGTTATTTTTAATGTAATAATTTGTAAACTAAAAGTTTAAAGATGAAGGAAAACTAACACTTCTAGGCAAACACTTAAAAAAGACATGAAATTGCCACTAGATGGTGGCAGAGAAGCACTTATTGACTCCCTAATATATGGAAAAGTAGGAAGTTACAAAGTCTCATGAATACTTCTTCAAATTGTGACGGAATTACACAGAAAGCAAGTAAAGAGAGCTCCTTTTACAAACACAGAAGCTGCTGGCCAGTTCAGTATGGTACATTTAATAAGACTAGAATATTTACTTTTTTCCTATAAAAATGTTTTTGCTCGTTACTGTTAATAAGTTAATTTTATCTGCATCTCAATTCAAGCTCAGTGCTTTACTGTCAAAATTCCAATGAATAAACATGTAATATTATTAGTATTAATGCAAAAGAACAGTAATATGATTAAATTACCCATATTACCCATTAATTACCCATAACCATTAATAAAAAAAAAACAGCGCCACCTTCTGTAGAACTTAGTGGCACCAGCGCCACTGCTCTCAAATGTTAGTCTGGAGCCCTGGGGTACCATTCACAACAACAGCAAAAATTGCGTACCGTACTGTAGTTTACTGAACCGTACCACTCGGTGGAAACGAGCCATAAATTTTTGGGTGAACTATCCCTTGTAAGGTGTGCAAAGGTCCTTATGCGACAGAGAAACAAGCGTGCAGCCATCTTCAGAATTTTGTCTTTGTCTTTTTGTTTTTGCGGTAGTGCTGTGTATTTCTGTGGCAACACTGTCGAAGAGTAATTAGCTGGTGAAGTGGATTTACTTATTGTAAAGTCAACAAAAGTTATCATGAGCGTTGTAATGTTTGAAACATTTGTCTTAACAAATGTCAGTAGGCAGGGAAGATTTTAAAAAGAGCAGTTTATTCATAAATCCGTAAGATCTTACCTTCATGCTGTGGAAATAGAAACAGGAAGACAGAACACAACAAGCACAGGGCTGAAAAGGGGCAGGGCTACATAATGTCTATATGGACAACATTTTGTTGTCCATCAAATATTAAGGTTTTTCTTATTTTTATACAAAAGTGAATTAAATTCTGTTTCTCACCTACAGTAAAGGAGACACAGAGTTACAGAGCTCAGCCTTCCCAGGGTATGAATACTTTAAAGTCAGAGGTCAGTTTGCATTGCTCCAAAACACTTGCACATTATATTGTGATGATTTCATTTTAATTTGCACATTATGTTTCCAAAAGGTGTGCCATTACACTAATTGTGTGGTTTCTCCTCAAGCAAAAGAGACACTAGTTTTTTTTGGGAAACCTGCTTTTTGGCACAAAAATAAACATTTTAACACTATTTGATATTTGGCTCTGAACACAATTTGTGATAAACAGAGGGTTAATATTTAGTGTCCTCATCTTGCAGAATGCCACAGACTGCAATAACAACCAAGAGATGAGAGATACAAACAATCTGAATGCTCTTACAGTAATAAACACAAGAGCGACAAGACTTGTAATGGACACTTTCCGTAATGGTAGGTCAAACTCAACATAAACATAAGTTCTGAAATTAATCTGCCTGAAATGTTAATAAGTTTCCTTAGAATTTCCTAAGAATATATGGTAAATTTAAGCAATTTGTCTAACCAGAAATGTCACTTGTAACATTGTGTTTTATGCCCAAGAATGTGAAATGACTGCAAAAGAGACTTCTGCTTTGAGAACTTTAAACGGCAGTGTGAGTATACTCGATCTTTCACGTGGATAGATGAGAGAGCAAACTAAATGTTGGTGTTGTATTCATTTTAACATGACCTTTTTGTTTTTTTGATGCTTTATCCACATGAAGCACATTTTCTACCAAACTTCTTTCTGTCTTCAGTATTGTTGGTACTACTTTAGTGAATATAGCACCTGCCTACGAAGTACCTGTTGGTTCCTGCACATACCAAGAGATGGAGATGAAAAGGTGTGCATTGTAATGTTATGCTGGTTCAGTGCTCCCTTCTGAATAAATTTAAATTGTTTGAGTATCATCTGAGTTTGTGTTTATGGTTTGCATTGTTTTGTTTCAGTTCTGCATGGATACAGTGAAGAAGTTCTGTCATGTTGGTAAACATGCTCTTATTCTACGAGCAGGTAACTTAACTTATTAAAGGAATAGAGGGTATGCATTGACATTGATTTCCTGCTGGGACACGCCCCCTCAGTCGGACTGAGTGGCAAAAAACATCTTGCAACATGACTGGCTTTAATAGGGCTTTACTGCTAAAACAGGAGTAAAACAAACAATGATCTGCTTAAATTAAAGGCAGTTTGACTTAACATTGATCCATGAACATTTGACATATGACCTGCAATCGAGTTCCCTGACATGTGTAGTTTGATTTCTATGCTGGGGAAATACATAGTGCAAAGCCTGTGAACACTTTGTGTGCTAGACAACTCTATAAATACAATATAGGTAGAACTAAACCTGGATGATCACTTATATCATTGTTGTATCATCATATTGCCCAGCCCTTATTAAAGCACTAACAATGTGTATTGTGAAGTGCTTTACTAAAAAATTGACTTGACGCTTAGTCGTACTTCAAGATGGGATTTGTTGGCGAAATTAAAGTGATAAGGACATCAATGGATATTCTGGTTGTTTTAATATATTATTTATAAACGTTTAAAGTTATCTGGATAACTGTCAGCTGTTACAGTCAAGTAGGGATGTCACTGCGAGGAAATTTTTACACCAGTAAATAAACTTGCGACTACACTGGTATTACCGATAACACCGGGGTGGGGGCTATACCCATCGGTATTGTATATATTTTATGGGCATCAGAAGCCGCTATCAATATGCAGGGTATTTAAATAACTGCTTCTTATCAATTCTGATCCTTATCGATTCCTAGTTTTGATACCAATAAGTCATTTTGCAAAACATTTTGTTGCAGCTGAAAACCATTAAAACAATCAGTCTAAAGAACACTTACACAAGGAACTTTGCCTATGGTTTTAACAAAAATACCACAGCAAAAACAACTATCCTATCTAATATAAATTTCAAGCATTATTAAAGACAAGTAAACATTCAGAATTTAAATAAGAACTAATAAATTAGCAGTAGCACAAATAAATACAACTGAACAAAGATACAAATGAAATAAACAGTGTTTAAAGATGTTCAGGTAGGTCTTAGTATTCAGGTACAAAAACTAATCAAATGTAAAATAACACTGCACTTTATAAATAAAATATACATTACAAATATAGTTACAAAAGTTATTCAGTGAGTGAATTTTCTCTGTCTTTTGTTGTTTAATTAAAGTTAATTACATAGATGGCAGCAGGATTATTAGGCTGCCGTCACTTTAAGACCGAATGCACAGATCCAATATACTGTTAGACGTTTTCTTTCTCAACTGTTTACTTTCACTTAAGACAAAACTGACTGTGTTTATGAGTATATTTTGACAATTTTGTGTGTATTTGTCCGTTCAAGTGCAAGAAGACGCAAAAGAGTACTCAATTCAGTATTTGCGCACTATATGAGAGGCGGCTTTCTGTGCGCATGCTTTGGATGCTTGCGCAGCACACAAAACAATTCACGAGTCTTCTTGCATTTAAATGGTTTAGAACAGTGGTTCTCAAACTTTTTTGGTCGCGCCCCCCTTTAAACCTTTAAAAAAAATCTGGGGCCCCTCCAATACACACACACACCTCTGACTACCAAATAATTTCACTAAAAATTATAAAAACTGGAAGATTTTTTAAATTGAAAAACTTGCAATGAAAATCACCTGCGTTAGTTTCACTTTGTAGTGTCATTGAATCATTTAAAAATATAACAGTAAGAGAAAATAGATCAGAATTTTTATTTTAAATAAAAAAAAAGTAAGTGTTTCAATGATGCTTTGGATGAACAATATATTACAGCGCCAATATATAACAGTTTTTGACAGCGCCTCACAAGCTCAGCTTCTTGTAAGTTGCATCTTCTCACGGAACGCGTACAGCAGCGGAGCGCGCGCCTTGCATAATAGCAGCTTGTGATTCCGTCCGCTGAAGCGGTGCTTTTCATGGTGAGCAACTTCTATGTTGGGCTTGTTCAGATAGTGACAAGTCAAGAATCTGAAGAAAGAAAAACGATTCACTGTAATTGGCGTTCGGTGCCGCTTTACAAAGGCAGAGCACCAACCGCTATTCACGCACTTGAACGCCGTTGTAAAACTTTTTTTCTGCTGATCTCCCCCGCCCCCCCGCAGTACCCGTGTGCCTCCCCTGGGGGGCGCACCCCACACTTTGAGAACCACTGGTTTAGAATCGCATTAAAATGAACACAAAGGAATCTATAAGAGGGAAAAAAAATTATTTTAACAAGTATACAATTCCAGAATTGGAATCGATTTTCGATTCCCAACCCTAGTGTTTTGTGGGTTTTTTCCGTGGAATTGTAGCTGAACCCCAATCTGCCACTCAGTCTTTTTGCCACTCAGTGGGTGTAACGACAGTGACTTCCGCCTGCTGTGATGTCATGTGCATACCCTCTATATTTCTCCTCTTTTTTGGGTGGTGAATTATGCTGTCAAACAGATAAATAATCCCTGGTTGACTAAATGGCTTTTCTGTCTATCTTTTCTATGTGAAGTGGAAGTGTTTATGGGATATTACAATAAATGTTCACCCAGCGTGAGTTTCAGCCAGGAGGTAGTCAATTCTCTGCTCTCATCTCTGCTTAATATGTGTTTGCTGAGAGAATTTGAGGCAGTCATTAACTTGCTTCTCGCACACAAGAGGCTGGTGAGTGTGGAATAAGATTTTATGTGTACAGATGGTACTCAACCAGAATGCGTTTTTTCCCCGCTGTGGGTACCGGCACAGTCGTGGCAACTAATGCATTTCTGCTCTTGATCGCTAAGTGGTGCTATAAACATAGATTTTCACAAGTTATGAGGTGGATGCCTCACAGCTCATTTTCGCGAGTAGCAGTCAGCCGTGCCAGTGGAGATTACTAGAAAAATACCTTCAATAAGATTTTTAAAAACCACATTCACATAACAAAATTTAGTAATCAAAAGCCAGTGTAAGCTGAAGGGGATGGATTTACAATGTTTAACTGTAATTCCCCTACAAAGCATTTGTTATTTAGAATGAATTCAAACAGAACAATAAATGTCAAAATTGTGTTCGATCTGTGCTTTAAAATACAGCAGGCTACTGATACCCCATATTTTATTAAAAATTAATTCTTAATGTAGGGCTGCATGATATTGAAGAAAAATGAGATATGCGATAACTTGCTAAATAATGCAATATTCGATATGCGATATGATATTTCTTTTTCTAAAATCAATTTAAATTATATTAAATTTATTTTTTTTAAAATGATATAACCAACATATGTTTCTTTCCCATTATTTCAGGGAAAAGAAAGCATCACTACAGCTTCTGAAAGTGAACAGTCAACGTTTTACTGTTGCATAAAACAATTCTGACATTTTAACAATGTAAAAAAACAAACAAAAAACTGCATGTTTTGAGTTAATATTTTTTTCTGCTTGTCTGTACAAGGTAAGCTATGTTTTAATAATAAGGTGTGTACTGAATTTGGTGCTTCAATATCACTTTCTTAAGCCACGTTAAGAGTCTTCATAAACGCTTGATTACGGTGCTGTCTGTTTTAGCAGGCTACTGCCATCTAGTGGTAGCAGGCTTTCTTGGACAGCTGTGTGTGGATCATGCAAGGCTAAACCTGCCAAATAATTTTTAAAATGCAAATGAATCAAATGAGATTGACTCAATGAAGAAGTCAATGAATCCACGTGTGTCTCCTGATCCACAAATGCACATCATCTTTGTTGCATGCGCAAACTGATACACTAATACAAAAGAAAACATTTGTATTCACAAAAATTTCTTTATTTGTACAGATTGCTGCACATTCATTTAATTCTGAATTTTGCACACGCAAGTTGAAAGGCATTTGGTTGTGGTTAGTAAAACATCTGCAACATCAAGTTAATTGATAATTGTGTTAAAAAGATTAAAAAGATAATTGTGCATGCATTCGTTAATCATTTTGAGTCTAATTTCATCCCATACTTGCCCTCCGACTTCAGGGAGAAACTGCTGTCTTTTCAGTGAAATGTGATCGGCCTAAGCAAAAAACATTCATATCCCCTGGATCAGATAGGTAATGTGGATCAAACACCTGTGTTTTTTGACTTACCAACATCTGTCACTGTACATAAAAAAGGTGAGAAATCAGTCATTGCAAAATCTCCTGTAAATGAGAACTACAGGTTATTTTTATGGTATGCCATCAAGTGTTTATTTTTAAATGTGATTGTTGGTACATTTTACCAGTGTTTACCATACTTTGAATATAAAAATTTAAATATGAAAAATATGCAATATGAAAATTTTCAAATAAAAGCATTTTCTTTATAAAAGAACAGATTTGGTCCTCAAAAAGCCTTTTTCCAAAAGGTACATCTTGAAAAAGGGGAGTAGTCTTATAATCAGGATCATCTTATATTTGGAAAAATACGGTAATGGCAATGTGCAGTATTACAGTAAATTATCTAAATTCCAGTAGAACCTCCGTTGCGCTGTACAACAGCTGACAAAACCTTCTGAAGGTGGTCAGTGTATCTGCTGCTGGCAGTTTTTGTCAGGTGATGGCACCAGAAAGTCTCAGTGGCCTAAGGAAGCTCGTCTTTAATCCAGTTAATTATCGTTTTGTGAGTCACCATCAATTAAAACAGTGCAAAATGAAAATAGCATAAAGCAACATAACATAAATTTTAACATAACATAAATCATAATTTTAACATAACATAAATCATAAGTTTTTTTTGTCTCTTTCTCTCTCGTGCACACTGGTTCTCTTTTGGCCAGTTTCTTTGCCTACCTCACTGACGCTTTGCCTATGCCTGCTCTGTAAGTTAAAAACCCTCATCATCATGTAGCCGACGCTCTTTGCATGAAAGAGCAGCAATTTAACCCCTTTAAACGCAGAGATTGCCGACAGCCCCAGATTATATGTTCAACATTCACTGCACGTTAAAACATCACATTCTTACTTGATCTGGACAAACTTAGTATCATTAGAAAGATTTAAGACTCCAGCTTCGATATTTGACCACTGTTTGATAAAACCTCGGTTGCAGTGACATTAATTTCTTAATTTATGTCAGGAGTGCAAAATAATCATCTGTAATTTTTGATATTTTGAATAGAACAACTTCACTTTATAGCTTCACTGAACAGCGTTCATTAGGGCTTTTAGTCCAAAAGTGCTCATATCTGGAAATATTTATATATTTACATGTTTACTTTAATTTTTTTCACAAAATCATAATTTCTATTAATTTTCCACTGATTTACACAATCTGATGAACATTAGCGGCTTCCAGCGCTGTCTGCCTGTGTTTACTCTTCCGCAATCGCTGTTATGACTGAGGAAGATCATTTGCTGCAGATCTGCCACTCATAATACACGTTCATAACCCGCCCTTCTTTTCCGATGATGAACTTCCATTATACTTCTGCATTCTCTTCTGTAAAAAACAAACCCAGAGAAATGTTTCTACACATGAAACATGAAGCTAATAAACACACGATTAAGGTAGTAAATGATTTTTATGTGATTTTCATGAGATTCGGCTTATTTTCATAATAAAGGGTTACATGAGAAATTCTAAGCAGGTGCAGTGATTCTTATAAATGGCTAAATAACATATTTCAACAACATAATATGACCAAAAGTCGTATTATTAAGTCTCATTAATTAAGTCTCATACTGGCAGATGTGTGAAAGGTTCGTCGAGTGAGAACAATAGAAACATGAACCAGGCATAGACAGTAGACTGCAAGGGAGCTTACAGGGGCAATATATTTTTTTTAGAATCTTTCTCTAAAAACACACATGACATGGTCTTGGAAAATGTTTAATAAAATTCATAGTTTTAGAGATAACATCCTCAGATTTTAAATGAAACATAAGCAGACTTTGGGCTTCAGCTTCATTGTGTTTTATAGTTGCTACAACACAGCCATATGATGATTTCTATACATTTAAAAAAAATTATTAATTTTTATTTTTGTTTTTATGTTTGAGCTTATATATCTCCATATTAATAACAGTGTGTTAGGGACCCGAGAAGTCACAGAGAATCTCACCATGATGTAAGAACGGGAGTGTTTTTGTAGTCCAAAAAGGTGTTTATTAAAGCGGACGTGCAAAATGTGCAAATAAATATGGTTAAGAGAAATAAAACAGGTTATCAATAAAAACAGTCTAAAAACTAGAACTGTTATGTACTAAAACAGTACAAACTCTCCTCTTCATCTGAGGACAGAGTTTCAGTGCACTCAAGCAGTGCTACAATGACCTAGTTCACATTCTCTTAAAAACCATGATCCGTCCTTCAGTCCTCCCTTCCACTAATGACGGCCACCTTACTACAAGTGGCCACTTACTAATTGGAGCGTACCATTTAAATAAAAAAAAATAAAAATTAACGCTTCACCATATGATTAATACATAAATACACAAGATGATTGAGAACAGGAGTTCAAACAAATCAATAAATACAATAAATAGGACGGATAAAACAAACATTTGCACAAACATTTCCATAAATAGCTAAAATGAGCGCACTCATGTAGTTTGCACTCTTTAATGCCATGCCCACTCAGCTAAACCAGGAAATATAAAACAGAAAACTGTAATGTGCTGCCACCTACTGGATGTACCAGGTCACAACACACTTACTTCTATAGCGTGGAGAAGCTCAACGATACGAAAAAGAGCAGTACTCAGCAAAGTTGGGAAATAATCTTAGTTGTATGTCACAAACCACATATTCTTTAAACACAAAATATGGAAATCAGCTGCATGAATGAGGATTGCTGATGTTATAGAATTTTCAGGTGAGATTCTCAATTAATTTCGTTGTCTACGCCCTGAGGTAAAATGTTCAGTGACTGAGTGTAGCAATTATTGTATTTAATTGTACAGTACAATCGTAACAACGTATAGTATAGACATGATAGACGTGCAGCCCTATACGTTAATATTAGAGGTACTGCCCTAAAGAAAGCCAAATTTTCAGTGAATAGATCTGTTATTTCATGCACATCCATGCTATTGTTTTCTTCATAGTAAGATGGAAGAGACGAACAAAGGAAATAGCTTATAGTAGACATAAAATGGAAATTGACAAAAAAATTCCATGCACACTTGAAAAGTTTCTTTTGAGCATGCAATATTTTCACGTGAGCACGCAAAAGTTTCTTGTGTACATGCAAAAATTTCTTGTTCGCACGTGAAAGTCTGTTTTTTATTTTTGCAAAGGTCCCTTGAGGGGAAGCAATTTTTTTTTTTTTTTTTTTTTTTTTTTAATCAAGCATTGTTTTGTAGTCATTCAGAGAAATGTGTCACTTCTGCTGCACAGAATCTCTAGCATGCGCTGATTTTGGCTGATCTGCAAAAGTCATCTTCACAAAAGGCTGACATGTAAATGGATTTATAATGCATATCTCATTAAATGAAATTTACACAATAAATATTAACAATAAAACAAAGATACAAATGAAATAAACAGTGCTTTAAGTTTTTCAGGTAGGCCTACATTAGATCTGTTTAACCGTTGCATTCAAGAACAAGAAACAAAACAGAAACTGAATAATCAAATGTAAAAATAAAACACTGCGTAGTCTTCACATGAATTACATATACACTGAGTCATATTAAATCTACAAAAGTTATTCAGTCAAGAGCAGTTTCTTTTGTTATTTGACACATAGCAGCAGGTATACTGTATTAGGCTGCTGTCACTATAAGACCTAATGCACGTATCCTATTGACACGCATCCGATTTCTTTCCCAGCTGTTTACGTTCACTTAAGACATAACTGACTGTGTTTACATGAATACTCACCAAGACAGGCATTTTGACATTCGAGTGCAATAAGCCACGAAAGAGAACTGAATTTGGGATTGCACGCTGTCTAAGAGGCAGCATTCTGTGCACACGCTTCAGGTGTGTGTCAGCGTGAGTACTGCAGTGAGTTGTTTTCCACATCTTATTGCGCTTAACTATTTTTAACATCAAGTCACACGTAAGTAAGCTGTTGCGATATGCATATCGCAATATGTACATTTACGATATTTCAATAATTTTGATATATTGTGCAGCCCTACTCTACAGTATTTTTCCTCATGTTATGTGCAGGGCTCTGTGTTGTACGGGAATAGATGTCAAAAAGGATATATAACGAATAAGTACGTACATCCATGACCTGTTGAAATACATCAGTGAATTATATCAGAGTAATCCACCTTTTTTATCATTTTATTTATTTTACGGCATAATGCACACCTAGTGTGATTTTAAAATACTGCCTAGTAGGCGTACTGTACTGTACTGTACAAAGCAAGCACACTTCATGCACTGCTGTCACTGTAACAGTAGTCAAATAGCTGGAACATTAAGAATTTATATAATAAACAATTTGCGGCGGTGGTAATAGGCACTTTGGTTGACTACCTACTGCATATATAATGCATAAATATATACTTTGTTTTTCCTATGTCTTATAAATTTTTTGTTGTGTCAGCCTCCACCTGAGATTATGTTGGCTGTTTTTAAACTTGTGAGAGAAAGAGGTCTGATCAACACTGTACCTGAGCTCATTCTCCTCACCTCGAAGGTAATGCCGACATTCAAAGCATTAGATCGGGGTGCCCAATCCTGTTTCTGGAGATCTACCTAACTGTAGAGTTCAGATCCAACCTTGAACTCGGTGTTGCCAAGTCTGCGGTTTTCCACCGGAATTGGGCTACTTTTAGGTTGTTTTTCGTGGGTTGATTTCCACTGCTGTACGTAAGATTTCGGTGCTTCAACACCCCCCAGACGTACAAATTCAGTGGAGAATCTGGCCGCCTGATGGAGAAAATCACATTGGGCTATTTTTGGGCTACTTTTTACTGGCCATTAGGCTACTTTTGTTGCACAGACTTGGCAACCCTTCCTGTCTGTAATTATCAAGTGCTCTTGATGATCTGGTTCAGTTGTGTTTGATCAAGGTTGGAGCTGAAGTTTGCAGGAAAGTAGTTCTCCAAGAACAGGATAGGGAACCCCTGCATTAGATCATTGTATAATATAATGGAGATAAGTTATGGTGTGTGTGCGCTCTGCAATTACAATTTTAGATTAGCCATAATGCCACATTTAATGTGTGTTTATGTGTTCAGATTGTTGAGGCAGGATGTGTATTCAGTGTGGATCAGTGTGAGGTCATGCAGAGTCATCTCCAAATGATGCAGGTTCCTAGACAGCAGATGGACATTTTCCTTGCTGTTAAATGCAGGTATGCTTCCTCCCACAGTAGAACAGTAATAGTTTTATTATGTTACATTACCAAAAAAACATCATATGATGTCACACACACACTCATTTTTGTTTGTTTGTAGAGCTCTTGTGACTAACCCTCATACCTCTGAGCTGTCAAATCTGGCCCAGGCTGTTGTTAGAGTTGAGGTAAGATCACTACCTCATTTCCATAGTACTTATTTGCACTTTTACATTTGCTCATTCTCATTTTTTCCCCCCATTTTTATTTCTTTATGATGCCATGTCTTTTTCATTATCACTAATTTGTGGAGAGGTTTTACATATATATGTGTGTGTTTGTGTGTGTGTGTGTATGTGTGTGTGTGTCCAGATGCTGAAGCATCAGGATGACTGGGCTGGACTGGCATTAGTATTCTGCGGTGTTTGTGTGGGTTCACACAGTCCCACGGAACTTCTCAGGTTCTGCTGCTGCGTTACCATGGCACTGCTGAAAGAGCCCAAAGACAAACTCGTCCTACCATATGAGCTGTTTGCTGAATCAGGTACACACATACTCAGTTTCATTGATTTTAAAACTTTAGTTTAAGTAATTTATACGTACACTTTAAAAGTTTGGGGTTGGTAAAATCATATGATTTTATTGAACAACACTGTTAAAATACACGTAATATAAATAATATAGACATAATCAACTTATACATTACTATATATTAAAACAAATACCTGCAGAGGGCGCCAATGGCCTGGTGATTGTTGTTGTTACACTTTACAGTATGATCAGATCCTTCTTTAATATTGGCCAAACAACATTTATGTAACTTCTTAACTTCTTCATGATAGAAGTGCTACAGCCACTGTAATTTCTTGAACAAGAACATGTGGACATTAGGCTTGCTGCGGTATTTGGTGTTACCAATGTTACACGATGTTCGGCCGTACAGATTACATTACTTGCCCACCACAACAACTTTTTTTTAGTTCTACAATTATAAACTGAAAAGTGCCTGATCTGCTCTATATACAGCACAAGCTGCAGAGTTGCAGCACAGATTTCAGATTTCACTTACCACATGACATTTGGTACGCAACAGATCCCGAGTGTCATTGACAAATATCTCATCATGTAAAACGTGCAATCAGTCAGTAGTCAGTGCAGCAAGAGTCAGATTTCACTTATCACATGACGAGAGTAATTAGAGATGAGATGACTGACGGGACGATGGTGGAGGATTTGGTGCACAACATATCCTGAGCGTCATTGACAGTTATCTCAGGGTTATATAGGCAAGAAAATTTTCCAAGGACCCCCCTCATAATTATAACAGTGATTAAACCTAAAGTTAATTTAAGAGTAATGAGTAATGAACATAATATGCTTGTTTTATTGGTGCAAACGGTCCCCATTGTAAATGTACTTTTTAATAATAGGCTACAGGACAATTTTATTATTTACCGTATTTTTCAGAAAATAAGTTGCTTTTCTGTAAGTCAAACCAGGTTAAACTTGGTTGAGAGAAAAAACACAGATAAGTTGCAGCTGTGTATAAGTCCCATTTTATAATTTGATTCATTCAGAAATAATGTAAAATACTGCTAAATAAAACAAAATGTTAACAAACTCTAAACACACCATGATGGGGGAGGAGAGAGAGTGAGCAATAGGGAGATTTGAAGAATGACTGTTGAAAAAGAGATGGCTGAGAGACATTACAAAAGAGAAAATGTTAGAGGAAAATCACTGGGAAAAGAAGGGTTATGATCAGGCAAGAGCTTTAGGACCCACGTTAATATTAGAAAACCTTTCCAGCACTGGAGAGACTTAAGCAGGAAGACCTGAAAAAAACCTCAGAGGTTGCATTGTTTCTGCTCAATATGTGAGTAACATTGGTTTTGATTGTGTGCTACTTGGGGACTAACAATAAACTCTTGATTTTATATACTTGTATATATGTTCATTTTTTTTTTTTTTTTTTTGTTCTTCCTTGTTCGTTTGTCATCTTCGTATTATTTTTCACAAAGCTTTATTTTCCACTCGCCAACCGTCCGATGATATTCTCTGATTTAGATATCTGCACCTGATCATCACATTACAATAGTGCTGTGAATCTTTGGGTAGACAGCGATTCAATTCGATTCACGATTCATAGGTGTTCGATTCGATTCAAGAACGATTTTTGCAAATTCAGAACGATTCGATACGAGTCGATGCGATTAGATTAATTCTATTCGATTCTGCATTTTAATATGCATTCATAGGGTTACCCTCAATGTGTCTTAGTCAGGGTAAGAATTACACAGCGGCCTTCAGGAGGTCAGAGAGTAAGGGCAAAAAACAAACAAACAAAAAAACTTTTGTCTATTGTATAAGCCAAAACTTTAAAAGGGCTTTAAAAGTATTGTTAGGCCTAGTTCATATATAGTTAACTAGTGGAGGATAGTGTTAAAGGCTACACAACCTTATTAAAGTGTTCCAGGTACATTAAACATACAAATGCTTACATGGAGAGACTACCCTAGAATATCATACACTTTCCCAAATAATCCTAAACTAACTTTTCTTCACAGAATAGTAAGAAAAGCCCTCTTTGTCCTCTTTATACGGAGCATTTTCCTTACGATGATTCTGAAAGAAAACGCTATGGATTTCTACTGTTGCTATAGTAAAGAACGCAACTTAACGCGCATCTGATTGATAGATAAACCGCGCACTCTTATGTCAGTGTTGTTAATGTTGTAGTTATTTCAGCAGTTTCCTTCATACATTAAGTTTAACGAGATTAAGTTCATAATTTCATTTATCATTCATTGAACTGTGCGTATGCATTTAGACACTTACATTATGTGTTTGCTCCGTCCATGCAATAAATGCGCGCCTTGAAATTTCTCAGGTAATGTCAATGACCCATTTCCTTAAAACTTTAGTATTTTATCTTATCGAAAATAACGGCGACATTTCCACTCAATAAAAGCATTTTATTTCAATAGTAGTGACCACGCAATGACTTGGCAGCTTTATCAATGGCTTGAGCAGTTTGACTCAGAACTATTGCTGTCTTAATAGAGAGCTGTCATCTGCTCATGTGAATAGCAGCGGCCGTCCTGAGGAGAGCTCAAACGTGGGCTACAGACGGAGCACGAGCGCAATCCAGAGAGAGCCGGTAAAGAGTGCAGCCGCGCGTATCTGTGAAGGAGAGCTGTGAGGGCGCAAATGACGGTGCACAACGTCTCCATCAATTCGCGCATGAAGTAATTTAATGTTTATATATTTTAAAGCACTGAATCGCTATAGAATCGCGATTAATCCGATTCTTAGCATTTTACATCGATTATCGGCCTAAATTAATGATTCACGATTCAAAAAACATGCATATGCATCGTCAGGATTTGTAATCGATGCATCGAGAAAACGAGTGAATCGTTACACCCCTACATTATAATTATTCAAATTCTCAGTGTTAAGCATGATGATGTGGTAACATATCACACTGAAGTAGGCTGCTTATAAATTAACATTTATTTAAAATAAAAGTTCTTTTTTGGCTAAATTACATTTCCTTAATAGCCTAAACACAGGCTTTAATGCCTTCAAACTTAAATTGTCACTGTATCATTACATCATTGTTGGAAAACACTTATCAGAATAATTTCTGTTAGTTAAACTTGTGTATATTTTTAGTTAAAGCTGTTAAGTTTTAAAGCAATATCTCATGTAGGATTTTTCCTTTGTGTTTTTATATAACACTAGGAGGTGCTCTAGGCACAGGTTTTCCTTGATTGGTTTTCCCTGAAGAGAAATACGTTCAGTTGAAAATGAAAGTAAAAGAGTGACGCATGTTCATTACTGTGAAATGAGTTCTGCGTCTTTATTGAAATCAACACATTAATGATTGCCTAACTAATTAATGCCTTTCACTGTTGTCGCTCCTCCTTTTATCCTTCCAAAACACCTCTGTGGGACATTCGCTCCACCGGCCTCACTCCACTCCATCGGTTCTCAGCCCCTGCCCTGCTTCACTCCAAACTTTTGATAGTGTACATGATAAATAAACAAGTTGTAGAGTAAATATAGTCAGTTTCTGTTATATAAAGTGTCTTAGGTTTGCCATGTTGTAAAAATGCCTTGCCATGTCAAAATGTTTGAGAACCGTCATGTTTTATAACTCATTTTGGGTGGATTGTCATGTCTTTATTCTTTCAGTGTGTCAGCAAGCCTCGTCTAATGAAATGATCAAAACCATCCTGGGGAGAATTGGAGTCTCTCTGATCTTCAGGTACCACAGGACACAAGAGTGGAATAAGGTGGGTGTGTATCCTGTTTGTGGAAGCACGCTATACAGTAGTAAACCTTTGACTGAATACTGTATGTCTTGCATGTGCTTAGGGAGTAAAGCTGGTCAGTGTGATGTTCAGACTGCACATTGAGTTCATAACTCTGAAGGGGATTATGGGGAATGAACACAGGGTGTCTCGCTGTCAGCTGGTCACTATGGCAACAGAGCTCTTCCTTCACAGCGGGAGTATTGAGGGAGCTTTGAAAATGCTGAGAGGTAAAAAGATATGCAACTTTTCATATGCAACTTTTGTGCATGGTGTTCTAAATCTGGAAATAAGGGATTACTTGTGTATGTGTTTCTTTTCTTTCAGCTGATGGTTGGTTTGTGAGCTCAAGCATGTGGCCTTGTGAGCAGGCTGACATAGAAAGTCGAAAACATGTCCTGACTCTCTTAGCTGGGAAGACATCACACAGAGACACCTTTGAGATTCTTACCAACTTACCTGGACTCAGACAACCGATAAGCAAGTTATTTCATCTTTCATCATATCTCATTGTGATATGCCAATGCCAAAAACCTCCAAGTCTGTCAGACTTTTTTTTTTCTTTTAAATGAGCATTTTTATCAGGCTCCTATGTTTAGGTTCAGTAGTTTCACTTTAAAGCAGAGGTCTCCAAACTCAGTCCTAGAGGGCCGCTGTCCTGCTCCAACTCCAGTTAAACACACCTGAACCAGCTAATCAAGGTCTCAGTAGGCATACAAGAAACTTTCAAGCAGGTGTTGTAGATGGTTGGAGCTAAACTCTGCAGGACAGTGGCCCTCCAAGACCGAGGTTTGAGACGGATAGTTCAGCCAAAAATGAAAATGTTGTCATCACTTATTCACCCTCAAGTTGTTCCAAACCTGTATGGGTTTCTTTCTTCTGGTGAACACAAAAGAAGATATTTTAAACAACGATGGTAATTAAAAAGTTGACTGTAGCCATTGACTTCCATAGTAGGAAAAAATACTATGAAAGTCAATGGCTACCGTCAACTGGCAGGTTATTTAATGTACGTATACTATGTGTGGAGAGCATTCACTCAGTATCTTTTTTTCAGTATCACATTTTTTACTTAGGTGACATTTAGTGGCTTTTGCATCTGAAGTGTGTGTGTGTATATATATGTGTATATACAGTGTGTATTTACAGTGTGTGTGTGTGTGTGTGTATATATATATATATACACACAGTTTCTCACAGAAGTGAGTACACCCCTCGCATTTTTGTAAATATTTTATTAAATCTTTTCATGTGACAACACTGAAGAAATGACACTTTGCTACAATGTAAAGTAGTGAGTGTACAGCTTGTATAACAGTGTAAATTTGCTGTCCCCTCAAAATAACTCAACACACAGCCATTAACGTCTAAACAGCTGGCCACAAAAGTGAGTACACCCCTAAGTGAAAATGTCCAAATTGGGCCCAAAGTGTCAATATTTTGTGTGGCCATCATTATTTTCCAGCACTGCCTTAACCCTCTTGGGCATGGAGTTCACCAGAGCTTCACAGGTTGCCACTGGAATCCTCTTCCACTTCTCCATGACGACATCACGGAGCTGGTGGATGTTAGAGACCTTGCACTCCTCCACCTTCTGTTTGAGGATGCCCCACAGATGCTCAATAGGGTTTAGGTACTCTCAGCTTCTTTAGCAAGGCAGTGGTCGTCTTGGAGGTGTGTTTGGGGTTGTTATCATGTTGGAATACTGCCCTGCGGCCCAGTCTCCGAAGGGAGGGGATCATGCTCTGCTTCAGTTTGTCACAGTACATGTTGGTATTCATGGTTCACTCAATGAACTGTAGCTCCCCAGTGCCGGCAGCACTCATGCAGCCCCAGACCATGACACTCCCACCACGTTTGACTGTAGACAATACACACTTGTCTTTGTACTCCTCACCTGGTTGCCACCACACACGCTTGACACCATCTGAACCAAATAAGTTTATCTTGGTCTCATCAGACCACAGGACATGGTTCCAGTAATCCATGTCCTTAGTCTGCTTGTCTTCAGCAAACTGTTTGCGGGCTTTCTTGTGCATCATCTTTAGAAGAGTCTTCCTTCTGGGACGACAGCCATGCAGACCAATTTGATACAGTGTGCGGCGTATGGTCTGAGCACTGACAGGCTGACCCCCCACCCCTTCAACCTCTGCAGCAAAGCTGGCAGCACTCATACGTCTATTTCCCAAACACAACCTCTGGATATGATGCTGAGCACGTGCACTCAACTTCTTTGGTCGATCATGGCGAGGCCTGTTCTGAGTGGAACCTGTCCTGTTAAACCGCTGTATGGTCTTGGCCACCATGCTGCAGCTCAGTTTCAGGGTCTTGGCAATCTTCTTAAAGCCTACGCCATCTTTATGTAGAGTAACAATTCTTTTTTTTCAGATCCTCAGAGAGTTCTTTGCCATGAGGTGCCATGTTGAACTTCCAGTGACCTGTATAACGAGTCACATGACACCGGGGAGAGAAAATGGCTAATTGGGCCCAATTTGGACATTTTTACTTAGGGGTGTACTCACTTTTGTGGCCAGCGGTTTAGACATTAATGGCGGAGTGTTGAGTTATTTTGAGGAGACAGCAAATTTACACTGTTATACAAGCTGTACACTCACTACTTTACATTGTAGCAAAGTGTCATTTCTTCAGTGTTGTCACATGAAAAGATATAATAAAATATTTACAAAAATGTGAGGGGTGTACTCACTTCTGTGAGATACTGTATAAGTATATATACATGTATATCAAATAATTATATATTTGTTATACAATACTATATATCAAATATACTATATACTATATATATCAAATAACTAGCTTCCGGCGGACGACCATACGCATACTGCGCAAGTCAATTTGGGCGGAAGAGCAACCTTTGACCCAAACGCAATGGCGAACGCAGAGGTGCAGAGGAGAGAGCAAAACAAAACACCGGTCACGAATTAGAAGTCTAAAACGAGAAATTTTAAAGAGAAATGTCGGAGGATTTTGATATAAGAGAAGAGGAGCTTGAGTTTGTTGCCCAGCCCTATTTGTTTGAACTGCAAGAGACGTCTAAGCTTACAATACTCCTACATCCTACGTCCTACATCCTACGTCATACATCGTGTCAGTGGGTTGCTCATATGGCACCGTTGTCCTCCGGAAGCTAGTTATTTGAATTTATGAAGTTTTAAATATGGATATTTATTAAATGCGCATCGCTTCACTTCAAAATGCGGGCCCCCATTCACTACCATTATAAACCTTGGAGGACTAAGGACATTTGGGTGTCTAGTTACAGAATATATGAATATGAACATAAATGAACATCTAAAGGTATGTTGAAAGATACAGTACAACTTACTGAAACGTATCTTGTGTAATCGCTCAATCAGTGTTTCAACGCAGAAAGACATCAATGAAACAGCTTGTAAACAATGTCACATAGCATTTACCTCAGAAATGCCATTCAGTGTCCACTGTTTTTAGCCCAAGGGCTGGGTAAATATAGAACAGAACACAGGTTGGGCTAATTTTACCCAGCAAATTGAATTGTTTATTTACCAAGCATAAAGGGTTGATTTTATAATTTTTTTTTTTTCTATGATATAGTTTTAGTACTTACAGATTAAATAATCTAAACCAGAGGTTCCCAACCTTTTTAGTCTCCCCTTCATCGACACTAAACTAAAGTAAATGCTGTGTTTATATTTTAATGCAGTTGTCACAATTACCTAATTTGCCAATGAACCAGTTTTATTGATTGTTTTATTCATTGAAGATAATGGGAACATTTGAATAAGAAACACAATACAATTGTAAATGTAATTGGACATTCCAGCACTTCAAATGTTATTTTGAATATGATGACAACAAACATTATTTATTCATCCTTCAGATTGTCCCCATTTATAAAACTGAAAGTTTCAAGATGTAGGAAATCCAACATTTGATGGAAAACAAACACTTTTATTTAAAAATAAAAAAGACACGAAAATACCACTATAACCAGTAGATGGCGGCAAATGAGCACTTATTGGCTCATATTAGCCATTTCCACTCTCCAACCAGTTTTATTTTTCAATTTATAATTAGTCTAGATATTATAAAATCACTAGCTTTAAACATTCAGTTGTCAAAGTTAAGCACTTTATGTACTGATGAAAGAAAAGTCACAAAGTCTTGTGAAAAATAAGAACTTTTCTTCAAATTACGAATGAATTTAAAGAAAGCATGTAATTAACAAGCACTCCCTTAATCACTGAAGCTGTAGGTCGGCACACTTACGAAAACTCCCATTTTAATAAATTAATCTGACTAAAGTGCACAATAAATCTTTAAATTACAATGTGTCTGCTACACTTTGTTTTTTTTTTATGAGAGGGTTGTGAACGGAGGACTTATTAAACTGGCACTAAACAGAAACTTATTCAGTGTTTTGAGGGATATTGAGTTGAGTCTCACAACTAACGGTAACTTAAATACCTCTGATTGGCCATTATTTTTAACAGTAATCCCTGTGCTACAAAATCACGTTGTAAATAGACACATTTGCAGCAATTAACACGCCAGTTGGGGTGAAGCTGGGGCGATTGACTGCACCCCTAGCAAGCCTATTATGCCTATGCGACAGCCCTGAACAAACCAAACAAAATCTAAATCTTTTCATGTACCCCCTGGAACACACACAACCCCTGGTTGGGAATCACTGATCTAAACATTTGCGATGCTGATTCTCCTGCCGGAGATGTGCTTGCGCTCACCGTCGGAACAAATTTCAGACCTCTGCCCTGCGTTTCACTCATAGCCGTAAGATGCTGTGGCTGCTTCCATAACCTGCCCATAAACAATCAGTGCACAGACAGTTCTGAGAACATATTTCAATATCCAAAGTAATTACATTCAGTATCTTTAGGAATAAATCATTAATTTTATGCAAGGAATCAAGCATTTCCATCATCCAAAAAGACAGGTGCAACACTCATTCAGTTGACTGACATCGGATCCCTGTAGTTTTCTTTGTATTAAATAAAATTATTTACAGCACAGCAATGATTTTATAGATGAAATAAAACATACACAAACCTGTATATCATCGAAAGTCGGCGGGGTGGCGCTGAGAAGCTGAACTTGATGATCGCGCCTGACCTGCCTTCCGTTTTCATTATACCCGTTTCCACTATACTCTCTCGCACACATACATTCTTCTCTTATATACACATATTTTCTTCAGACATACATACATTTTCTACTTGCATAAATTTATTTATAATAAAAGATTGAAATGAGAATTTAAGTGTGTGAGAAAGTAGAATATATATGTATGTGAAAGAAGAATGTATGTGTGTGAGAGAGTATAAATATATGTATGTGAGAAGAGAATGTATGTGTGTGAGAGTGCCAGAATTTGGCTTGATTGGCTCTTCATATACATAAACACACACAAACACACACACACACACACACACACATATATATACATATATATATATATATATATATATATACACACTGCTCAAAAAAATTAAAGGAACACTTTTTAATCAAAAAAAGGCATCAAGTCAGTTAAACTCCTGGGATATTGATCTGGTCAGTTAAGTAGCAGAGGGGGTTATTAATCATTTTCAGCTACTTTGGTGTTAATTAAATTAACAACAGGTACACTAGATGGGCAACAATGAGACGACCCCTAAAACAGGAATGGTTTTACAGATGGAGGCCACTGACATTTTTTTCCCAACTCATCTTTTCTGACTGCGTTTCACTAGTTTTGCATTTGGCTAGGGTCAGTGTTACTACTGGTAGCATGAGGCGATACCTGGACCCTACAGAACTTGCACAGGCAGTCCAACTCCTCCAGGATGGCACATCAATACGTGCCATTGCCAGAAGGTTTGCTGTGTCTCCCAGCACAGTCTCAAGAGCATAGAGGATATTCCAGGAGACAGGCAGTTACTCTAGGAGAGCTGGACAGGGCCGTAGAAGGTCCTTAACCCATCAGCAGGACCGGTATCTGCTTCTTTGTGCAAGGAGGAATAGGATGAGCACTGCCAGAGCCCTACAAAAATGACCTCCAGCAGGCCACTGGTGTGAATGTCTTTGACCAAACAATCAGAAACAGACTTCATGAGGGTGGCCTGAGGGCCCGACATCCTCTAGTGGGCCCTGTGCTCACTGCCCGGCACCGTGGAGCTCGATTGGCATTTGCCATTGAACACCAGATTTGGCAGGTCCGCCACTGGCGGCCTGTGCTTTTCACAGATGAGAGCAGGTTCACCCTGAGCATGTGACAGAGGTGAAAGACCCTACACTGGTGCAGTGGGTCCTGGGTTCCTCCTGGTGCACGACAGTGCCCGGCCTCATGTGGCGAGAGTATGCAGGCAGTTCCTGGAGGATGAAGGAATTGATACCATTGAATGGCCCCCACACTTGCCTGACCTAAATTATGTTTCGGTCCATCCGACACTGTCAGGTTGCACCTCAGACTGTCCAGGAGCTCAGTGATGCCCTGGTCCAGATCTAGGAGGAAATACCCCAGGACCCCATCCGTCGTCTCATTAGGAGCATGCCTCGACGTTGTCAGGCATGCATACAAGCACGTGGGGGCCATACAAACTACTGAGTACCATTTTGAGTTGCTGGAATGAAATTTCAGCAAAATGGACTAGCCTGCTGCATCATTTTTTTAACTTTTGATTTTCGGGGTGTCTTTGAATTCAGTCCTCTGTAGGTTAATAATTTTCATTTCCATCAAATGATGTGGCATCCTTTCATTCCTAACACATTACCAAGTCCATATCCGTATAGATATCCAGCATGATATTTTTCTCCATTGAGATTGGATGTGTTTTCAAAGTGTTCCTTTAATTTTTTTGAGCAGTGTATATACATACACGCATGCACGCATGCATGCATGCATGTATGCATACAATCATACATATACTGCCGTTCAAAGGTTTGGGGTCAGTAAGCGTTTTTCTCTTTTTCTCAATGTTTTTGAAAGCAGTCTCTTATGCTCACCAAGGCTGCATTTAAATACAGTAAAAATACTACTATTTTGACAGAGATGGAAACTCGAGTCTGCGACTTGGACTCAAGTCACACTTAAGTCCCAAAAAAATTACTTGCGACTTGACTTGGACTCGTGAACAACTGACCCGAGACTTGACTTGGACTTGAAGACAGAGACTTATACAAATACAAGTCTTTTGCCACGGGATTCCCGATTACGTTCTCTATTTACTACCCCACATGACAGCATGAAACACCACATTTTACTGTTCATTCATTCCCAAATATGTGCTGCAGCAGCAGCGAATATCACAAATCATCTCTAAACACAGCAAGCGCATGACGCAACTAAAGACACGTGTATTCATCACCCATTAGAAAACTGCTGTTAAATAAATTAGCAACAAATAGTAACAGTATAGCCAAGCCTTACCTTGCGATAAACTTTGTCATTTAATTTGAAAAGCAATCAATTAATCCAAAGGGAAGGCTTGCTTGTGGTCCATTTTCAAGAAGTACACATTTTATGACCCTGTCCGACCCATTTCCACAGATCGCAAACGAGACACGCAGATGGAAATGTTGTTCGTTGTGTTGTTGTAAAAGTAATCTGTTTTGATATTTCAATACACTGTTAATTACAATAACAACTAACTATAAAAAATATTGCTAAAAATAGAACAAAGACTTGACTTGAGACTTGAGACTTGACTTGGACCCTAAAGACTTGAGACTTGACTTGACTTGCACCTCAAAGACTTGAGACTTTACTTAGACCACAGGGACTTGTCTGTATTTTGAAATATTACAATTGAAAAAAACTTTCTATTTTTAACATATTTTAAAATGTAATTTTTTCCTGTGATGTTAAAGCTGAATTTTTTATTTTTTTATCCATTGCTCCAGTCTTTAGTGCCACATGGTCCTTCAGAAATCTTTCTAATATGGTGATTTGGTGGTCAAGAAACATTTCTTATTATCAGTGTTTCTTCTTATCAAGTTGTCTTTGTCTGCTTAATATTTTTGTGGAAACCATGATACATTTTTCGGGATTCTTTGATTAGAAAGTTCAAAAGAACGGTATTTATTAGGGCAGTGGTTCCCAAACCTGTCCTGAAGGACCCCCAGCACTGCACATTTTGTATGTCGCCCTTATCTGACACACCTACTTCAGGTCGTGCAGTCTCTACTAATGAGCTGATGAGTTGAATCAGGTGTGTTAGATGAGAGAGACATCCAAAATGTGCAGTGCTGGGGGTCCTCCAGGACAGGTTTGGGAACCACTGTATTAGGGGTGTTGGAAAAAATAGATGAGTATCGCGATATTCTGCGTGGGGATATTGTATCAATACATGGACGCCAAGTATTGATATTTGCAGTGCCTGTATCTTGGCTCGCGATTGAGAGTGTTGGACATAATTTTACCATAAGCTCCCCCCTTATAATGCAGGAAATAATCATTTGATATATTTCTTTCAGACTGTAATTTTACAGTCTTGAGAGACTGAGAGGGTGAAGAAGAATACTTAACAGCCTGCATCATCATTACCTGATAGCTCACCTGTTACATTACTCTTTTGAAATTAAATTTTTTGTGTGTTTATTGTGTGTACGCCAGTGGTTCTCAAACCTGTCCTGGAGCACCAGCCCTGCACATTTTGTATGTCTCCCTTATCTATTACACCTGATTCAACTTATGAGCTCATTAGAGACTGCAAGACCTGAAATGGGTGTGCCAGATATAGGGAGACATACAAAGGCTGCATCCAAAAACCTAGGCAGCTGACTTGTTGCCTCACTGCCCTATCAGGCAATGACTTGTAAGGCAGCATTTGTGCATAAAGACATCTCACGAAACTGATTTCAGACAGACTTCTGAGGCAGTGTAACAGTTTAATGATCTACCGCAAAATAGCGCGAGCTTTGGTGAGAACTAAACAAATATTTAATTACTACAGTAGTAATTTCTCGCTAGAAATGACATCAAAAGTGGAAAATGTTGGTCAAAAACGTACATTTACAAACTGACAAACGCAACTTTCGGACGCCATCTTTATTTTTCTAGCTCAACTGTCACAGAATGGAAAGCACAGGATTGTGAGATATCAAAGGCAGCGAAGGACACATCTATGCTGCCTTCAAAAATCGATCAGAGGAAGGTATCTCAGGAAACAGGAAGTGAACCTAATATTGGATTTGGACGTGCCTTGATGCCTTCCTACCTTAAAATGTGTCCTCCAAAGGCAACATTTTCCAGTTTTCGGATGCAGCCAGTGTGTGCAGGGCTGGTGGTACTCCAGGACAGGTTTGAGAACCACTGGTGTAGGATATTTCACAATGAAAAAAAACTCCATAATGCCATCTAGTGTCCGATTTGTATGCTATTAATGAGAAATTTATGCATCTTCCTAAAACAATGTAAGTGATTCAGCAGCACAAAATATTATTCATTAATGAAAATGAGCGTATAGTGTCATCTTTGACTTGTTCATTAGGGTGTTAGTAAGGTTGTTCTTTGTAAAACTGCTTAAAGCAATATTGTAAAAACAAATTTGAGTGTGTAAACATTGAAATGTGCAAACATTTTTATGACAACTGTAATTTATATTAAAAATGTCTAAAATACAAGGAAGGAAAATATTGAACAAGGAAGAGATGGAGATAAATAGGAAGCATTGTATCAAGGCTTAAGTATTGTTATAGTATTGTATCATGGGGCCACTATTAATATACAGTTGTGCTCAAAAGTTTACATACCCCTTGCAGAATCTGCAAAATGTTAATTATTTTAACAAAATAAGAGGGATCATGCAAAATGTGTCATTTTTTACTTAGTACTGTCCTGAATAAGATATTTTGCATAAGAGATGTTTACATATAGTCAAAAAATAGCTGAATTTATAAAAATGACCAAAAATTCAAAAATTTACATACCCTTGATTCTTAATACTGTGTATGATTACCTGGATGATCCACGACTGTTTTTATGTTTTGTGATGGTTGTTCATGAGTCTCTTGTTTGTCCTGAACAGTTAAACTGCCCAACATTCTTCAGAAAAATCCTTCAGGTCCTGCAAATTCTTCAGTTTTCCAGCATCTTTTGCATATTTAAACCCTTTCCAGCAGTGACTGTGTGATTTTTGAGATCCATCTTTTCACACTGAGGACGACTGAGGGACTCAAACACAACTATTAAAAAAGGTTCAAACGTTCACTGATGCTCCAGAAGAAAACATGATGCATTAAGAACCAGGCGGTGAAAACTTTTGAACAAGGTGAAGATGTCCAAATTTGTCTTATTTTGTTTAAATATCTATTTTTTTTTTCATTTAGTACTGCCCATCGGAAACTACAGAAGATACTCACATGTTTCCCGGAAGACAAATTAAGTAAAATTTATCTTGATCTTCAAATTCAAAAAGTTTTCACCCCCCGGGTCTTAATGCATCGCGTTTCCTTCTGGAGCATCAGTGAATGTTTGAACCTTTTTTAATAGTTGTGTTTAAGTCCCTCAGTGTGAAAAGATGGATCTCAAAATCACACAGTCACTGCTGGAAAGGGTTCAAATATGCAAAAGATGCTGGAAAACTGAAGAATTTGCAGGATCTGGAGGATTTTTCTGAAGAACGTTGGTCAGTTTAACTGTTCAGGACAAACAAGAGACTCATGAACAACCATCACAAAACATAAAAACAGTCGTGGATCATGCAGGTAATCACACACAGTATTAAGGGTATGTAAATTTTTGAACTGGTCATTTTTATAAATTCAGCTATTTTTTGATTATATGTAAACATCTTTTATGCAAAATATCTTATTCAGGACAGTACTAAATGAAAAATAACACATTTTGCATGATCCCTCTTATTTTGTTAAAATTAACATTTTGCAGATTCTGCAAGGGGTATATAAACTTTTGAGCACAACTGTATATACTGTTTCTTTTGATCAATTTTAATGCATCTTGCTAATGAAAACATTTTTATGTATATATACACTATATATACACTGTGGTCAGTGAGGGTTTTTTTTTTTTTTTTTCAGAAAAGTTAATCAGCAAGGACACATTAAATTAACATTGTGTGTATTTGTGTGTGTTGACATAAGAAACATTCATTGTAGTTTAGTCTATTACAGTTAGGACTGATAGTTTGTTAATTGAATTACTTTTATTAATGATATGTGAATTAATTAAATTTAATTAATTGCATATATGAATATTTTTCCTGACAATTCAACTTTAATTCACATTTTTCAGATGGTGTGCAGATAAACGACTATACTGAAATGTTCAGTGCTCATCTGCGTCTGTGTGTGATAAAGCAGACATTACCAGTTGCAGCAGATATTGTCGAGTTTATGCTAATACAGGGTATGGTGCCTGAAACTCTTCAGCTACAAAACCTCATCCATAAACTCGGCAAGCAGAACAACTGGAGCCGTGCCAGGGCCCTTTTTAAACGTGAGTCAGATAACTTCTCAATATCTCAAATTCAGCCAAACTAAAGTTTTTAAAGGCCCCAGTATACTCACAGCAAAGTTCTTTTTTGTTCTTCATTTAAGGGTTAAAAAAAAGTTTAAAATACCTTTGCAGTGGTATACTGTTAGCGAACATCCCGACGCCACCAACACTACTGGGAGCGGCATTTAGATGAATATGTACATTTGTGCTGCATGCTAAAATAAACACAACCCAAACAAAATAAATACACAACCAAAATGACAGCAGTTAAGAAAACATCTGATCATAGTGATTCGGCACGCCAGTCAAGTAATATCACGTCACATTTATTTATATAGCACTTTATACAGTAGATTGCTTTGAACCAAACAGCTTTACAATATTAAACATGAAAAACCGTGTCAGTGTTACAGTTTCTACTATAAAGCAGCTCTCCAGTGATTTCCCACTCGCGTATATCTGACCTCAACAGACTCAACTGGAAAATGGACCAGAGAAGATTTCCACATCAAAAAAGGCAGAATCTCAGAGCCACCTATTACATCATCGCCACAGACCAATGGTAGTTTGATGGTGTTTACCAGCCAAAACTTTTCCTGAAAGTTCGCTTTGGCATACTGTTTTGGACTCCTGAAATGAACACAAAACGAACTTTTATTTGGCCTGATTTTGTTCTAAATGACGTCACACCAGTTTGTTCTTAGATTTTGCTTGAAGTTCTTTGATTTCGCTTTATATTTTTTTGATTTAGCCTTGAAGATTAACTTTTTTGGTCATCTAGCATTTGATGTTGCCCACCCGCTTTTAAATACCACAGTGCTTAGCATGTCATTAATGCACTGCATATCTTTATGTTTGTGTTATGTGTTCCAGGTGCACGGTCAGCAGGGTTTTACTCTGCAGTGGTATGTGAAAGAGACGGTTTGTTTCTGCCGTGTAGTCTCAGTGAAATTGAGATGACGCTGGCCTTTGAGATGTTCATCACCATTATTAATGCCAACCTACTGACCCCTGCTGGATCCTCCCAGCCACTTCTCATTACACTCAGACGGTAAGTATGTGAGATAGAAGCATCTTTAAGGTTCAAAGGCAAAGATTTTTTTTAGCTTGTAAGTAGGGTTGGGTATCATTTGAGTTTTAGCAATTTCGAATTCCATTCTGCTTATCGATTCCCAGTTTCGATTCTAATAAGGTAAAAAAAAAAAAATAAGTCAAACATTTAGATGTCAAACATATATGAAGTGTCTTTTTGCAAAACATTTCTTTGCAGATGAATACCATTACAAAAATCAGCAGCCTACAGAACACTTACACAAGGAACGCTTACCTTAGAGAAATAACTAGCCCAACTAATAATTCCAAACATTTTTAAAGACATGTAAACAGTCAGTAATAAAATAAGAATAAATAAACAAATTAGCAATAGCACAAATAAATACAACTGATCAAATATACAAACAAAATTTAACAGTGTTTTAAGTTTTTCAGGTAGGTCTAGTATTCAGGTACAGAAATTGAATTCAAATGTAAAATAACACTGCATAGTCTTCACTTTATAAATAAAATATAGATCAATCCTTATTAAAGTTACAAAAGTTATTCAAGAGCAGTAAGTGATTTTCTTTTTCATTTGTTCTTTAATTAAGATTGACAGCAGCCTAATATACCTTTTGCTGCCTGTCACTTTAAGAGCTAATGCACAGATCCAATATTACTGAAACACATGCATTTTCTTTCTCAACTGTTTTCTTACAGTTGAGAGAAACTATTAACTATAACTATCTTAGGCCACCACCAGCTTTGTTTTTAGCAAAGTTTTAGTGACATCCATATTTATGTTTGGTCTTTATTATGATACAAACAGAAAATACAGGAAATATGTACACAAAATGTAAAAAAAAAAAAAAATCAGAACAAAATGGCTTCTTTAAGCAAAAATCTGTATTTAGTGTGACCTCCTGGACTTCTTCCAGTTTATCAAAGAAGAAAATCTGAGATACTTCTCAGATTTTGAAAGCTTTCTTGGCCTTCCAGTCCTTTTCCATTCCATTTATGTTTAAGAGAGCCAGGTTCCTGCTATTGCTCAAGTGTAAGGGGAACCACTTTAGCCTATAGAAGTAATTTTTTTTTTTTTTTTTTTTTTTTTTTTTTTTCAGATTTTTTTCCTGTTTTTTTTTTAATACTGCATACAAATGTCCTGTATTTTCTGAGACTGAGAAATAATTATATATGGTCGTTAGGGATGTAACGGTATTATCAATATCGTGGTATCGCGATAGCAAAATTGTCTCGATATCATTGTGGTCACACGACTGTATGAAACGATATGTCTTCTGGGCAAAAAGTGTAGGTTTTTTTTTTTTTTTTCTCAGCCCAGTAGAGCAGAACGGAGGGAAGTGGTAACTAGGGTTGGGAACCGAGAACCGGTTCTTATTCACAACGAAGTGCGAGGAGCGTATCCTTTAATAGAGACATCTCACCTCATGAATATTATAGCAATGAATGCACTGAAAAGCTCTCGCGCTACTCATATACGTCAATGCAGGGAGAGAGAGAGAGAGCTGCACAAAGCTGAACGATTAATCTTTTAAAAATTGCGTTCTCGATTCAATCACCCATATGATCTAATTCCTAAATGACAACGATTCGCCCATGTAGGCTATATTAAACCTTTGATAAAATTAAAATCGCGACATTTATATCTGTGTTCACGCTGCCATTGACCTAGAGAGCAGTTGTCATGTTAAGATTAAACAGCTTCACAAACAATCTTGTCAAACACACAGTATCATTATTTCTGTTACAAATATTCCAGTTATCACAGAAGTATACAAAAGTTTATAATTCAGATAAACGTTGATATCTACGTTACCGATCAAAACAGAATAAATCACCTTTTGAAAATGCTTCAAATAGGTTAGCTAATATATCGATTGCATTGTTGCGCCACTAGGTGGCAACAAATTACTGTTAAAACTGTATCACTGAATCATTCTTTCAGAAACAAGTGACGTCTTTATAAATCAAATTTGTGTTGAATTTGTGGTTAAACTTTACAATGTTTCATTTATTAACATTAGTTAATGTATTAACTAACATGAACTAACCATGAGCAATGCATTTGTTACTGTATTTGTTAATCTTTGTTAATGTTAGTTAATAAAAATACAGCTGTTCATATTGTTCATGTTAGTTTACAGTGCATTAAATAATGTTAACAAATACAACTCTTGATTTTAATGATGTATTAGTAAATGTTGAAATTAACGTTAAAGATTAATGAATGCTGTAGAAATGCAGTTCATTATTAGTTAATAATGTTAACTAATGAACCTTATTTGTAAAGTGTTAATGAATTTGTTGAGATTAGCAGTCTGTTAAAATCATTTTACAAGTATAATAAACACAAAAACGAGTATTGTGCATTTTTTTTTTTTTTCGCTTACTACTATTTTTTTATTGGTTGTTTAATATTTTTTCCTCCTTATGCAAACTGAAAACGCTACACTGGAAGTTTCTGCTTCAAACTGACAAAGTCTTTTCTGGAATCTTTTCTGAATGTTTTTTTTTTTTAAATATTGCAATAAATATTGTGTACTTTATATCGAGATATTATCGTATTGTGAGATTTTGATATCGTTACATCCCTAATGGTCGTTATACCATTGCTAAAACAACATCCAATGGTGGCCTAAGACTTTTGCACAGTACTGTTACGATGATATTTTGTCATGATTTTGTGTGCATTTTTCTTTCAAGTGCAAGAAGATGCGAAAGAACTCAATTCAGGATTCACGGACTATATGAGAGGCGGCTTTCTGTGCGCACTTCAGATGTGTGTGCACAGTAAACAGCTGAATGCCAAACTGAGTTCTTTCACGTCCTCTTGCACTTGAATGGTTTAAAATCACATTGAAACGTGCACACAGAAATAAGTAAGTGGAATCTAAATTTTTATTTTATTCCAAGTATCTGATTCCTGACCTAAAGTATCCAATTACAGAATTGGAATCCATTTTTGATTCCCAACCCCACTTGTAAGTGCTTGAATATTGTTTGATCATGATTTGTGAGCATGTAAGTTGTATGATTTAGGCATGCTGGTGTCGAGGATGTAACGGAGAGCGTGTACTTGGCGGCCGGTTGTCGGCTCCTCTCTGCGGCTCTCATACCAAACCCCAAATTGAGCATCCGCTACACAGCTGTCAATCAAAGCCAAGAGCAACTGTTTCAACTGGACCGTGCGTCTGCTCACAAATGGTTTTTACAGAATGAGCGGTGGGCACAAGAGATTTGGGCAAGCTAGCACACACACAAGCTGGCGAACAGTCCCAGATGTAACAGACGTCTCAAAGTCTAATCAAAGGTTAGTTCATGTGTTCCGGACTGTTGAAACTGAGACTTTTTGAAACATGCTGCACAATATTTTTTTTTTTTTTTTTTTTTTTTTTTTGTGGTGGTGATTGTGTATATATTTCATTGTTTAAAACATTGTGAAACAAGACTGTTTTGTTTTTGAAAAAAAAAAAATGTTTCATAATATTTAGTTTTCATGTTCTTAACAATTTATTAATTACTAAAACTTAAATCCAGAGATTTACATCTGAAGCTACAAACTGTTTTGACAAAACAGTTACTTTCACTGTTACCATTTGTCTTGCCAATTAGAAATGGTCAAATACATTTTGTGATTAGTGTAAAAACATTTGACCGCAGTAGCTCAGAAAGGCAATAATATAAAAGACATTTCATCATTGGATACAATTTTGTCTAGTTCTGTGATGTGCATGTTTAAGTTTGTTCAGTTTAACTGAAAAATTATTACAAATAAATAGAAAATAATACAATACCAATCTAAAGTCAGTTGCTTTTTATTATATTTTCACCACATTTTTGCACACAGACAAATCAATGTTTATTTTGTTTTTCAAAATCTTAAATGAGAATATGTTGCTGTAAAAGGCAAAGTACAACGCTTTATTTGATGGAATTTAACCATGACCCATGTGTGTCTGTGTGGAACGTTTCTTTCTTTTTGCTAATGAGTGGTAAAATGGGTGTCAGATATGTAAAGACAATAAATAGGAAACATTTGTTGTGTGAAATCATGCTGGAAATTTCTTGAAAAACAAATTTACAACTGTTGTAAAAAAAAAAAAAAAAAATGTCAAATCCATATTGGCTCGCTCTCAACAAATTTCCATTTAAAAGCAACTATAATCCACTCTTTTTTCCACTCAAAAAATAATGAATGGGGTAAACTGCAGGGAAAGTACATTCAAACTGTGTTTTCTAATATAGTCTATTTCTATTTTCTGAATTTTTTTTTTTAAACTCTGAATCCTTACACCAAACACTGAAGATAACAGCAGGTGAAGAAGCCTCTTAAAAGTATAATTTTGTACTTTGATGGACTTTCTGAATTAACCATTTATAGGCCTACTAATGATTTTTCTATGATATTAATATTTTATGACAATAAATCATGAAAATTTAACCCAAATGTTTTTCCTGCACAAGAAAAAAGTGTATCCACCTGAGAATTTGAAATGAAATATTTCTATTAACAATTGTATTTTTCCTAAGAAAATTCAAGTGACTAAATGCATAAAATCCTGTATTATGTAATGTGTTCAAAACATATTTTGGCTCCTTAGAAGTTTTAGGTCACCAGGGTTTAGATGGGCTCAGACTCTGACCTCCAGACGTGAACTCCGCAGTAGTCCCCTCCCATTCTTCATCATGAACATCCTCTCAGATATCAAACTCTTCCACATCAGTAGCGGCTCCTCGACATAAATTGACACAAATTTCACCATTGGATTTGATTTCGATTCAGAAGCTTGCGATTTGATTTCGATTTGATTACCTTCGATTCATTATTGATTAATTTGGGGCCTATCAGGTACAGTACATGGCAAATTTCCTCAAAGAAAAAAATCTCTCAACTAATGCTGGGAACCACAGCTGGTACATCATTATAATAAAGGTTAATATTAATTTATTTGTAAGCTACTTGCATATAAATTACACATAGGCCTATCGAAGTTTTTATAATAACGTTATAATACATTTTTAATGTTGAAAGTTTCAACTCGTTTTTATATAGGCCTAAACATTTAAACGGTGGCTGTCATAAAACGGATTTATACATTCAATATTGAAGCACATAAGTACAAATACAATGAATATGCAATAGCCTAGTGCATATATTTAGCAAAATGATCCTCTCTAAGTTAATTTTCGTAGCTGACTAATGAGTTTTTGGACATTTAGCGGCTTTTCTGAGGTAAATGTGACATTTTTACAAGCTTTTTTATTGACGCGTTTCCGAGGTTGAAACGCTGATTGATCGATTACGTGACATGATACGGATTTCGGTAAGTTGTACTGCATCTTTCAACATACCTTCAGATGTTCATTCATGTTTATTTCGTATTGTAACTAGTAAAACGGAAGAGACAAATGGTTCACGTGCTCTCTGAATGAACTGAAGCGCTACAACCATCTGTCACGCCACAGAATTTTCATTTTTGGGTTACCTATTCCTTTAATTTTAATAAATTTATTATTATCTTGTTACAGGTCCATCTGATCTGTTCCTTTTATGTCATTATTTAAGTATTTAATTTAAAATTGTCCATTGTGTACCTTTACATTTATTTTTTATATAAGTTATTTTAACCGAGAGGCCCCCAAATAAAATTCTGCTTAAAAGCCCCCATAAAAGCTTGGGCCTGCCCTGTTAGCTGGTATATGAAATCAGACTCGGATAAACTCCGCCTTTGTTCGTAACCACTCCCTCAAGCCCGAGCTGGCTCGCTTTGGACCAAGGTATTCGGCGGGCCAAAAAACCCTGACCATTGCCCCCGAGGAAGCCCAGGAAGTGACAGTGGAAACGCTACAGGCCCTGGCATGCACTAGCATGCCCACTTTTGGTCTGACAGTGGAAACAGTTAACGACAAACTGCTATTAACCCTAATACTATTACTACTACTATCTATCTGTTTATCAATCTATCTACATTCTTAAGCAAAAGAAAGAGTGAAGTTTTTTTTTGTTTTTGTTTTTTTAAGAAAGCTTTCTCAGCGATCGAAACCTGAATCTGAATATTTGGTATATAATAAGGATCTGTCATGCTATAAATCATATAATGGCAGAGTCTCTCTTTTTTTTTCTTTTTTTTTTCTTTTTTTTTTTTTTTTGTTCAATTTCTCATAATTTCAATTTTCAATTTGGACTGAATTTTTAACTTGTATAACAGAAATTTAAAACGGTTTCATAACATTTTATTTTACTTTAAAATATTATGTGATTAATTCCATTTTAGCTCCACTAAGGGTAAGAAAGACATTTCAGTTTACCTGCAAACAATAATGAACTCTCAAAGAAAATAACTGCGTAGGCTACACACAATAGATTAATCAAATCAATAAGTTTGAAAACAGCCAATCTATCAATTAGAGTAACAAATCAACAGTTCCTTAATTTTTATTTTTATTTTAAGCAATCAGAATCTGGAGGTGCCTGTCAGACATGTAAATGTACTGAACTCGTATTGAACCGTGACCCCAAAACCAAGGTATGTACAGAAGTGTGACTTCTGTGTATTGTTTTGAATGGGATTTTGGTTAAATGGCTGAAATAAGATCTGTGGTGAACACAAGCTCAAGACACTTTCACGTTTTATTCTACGACATAAAATACATCAGTATTACCTCACTTTTTTTAAATAGATGTTACGTGTCTTGAAAAAGGCAGTTGCTAACAAGTGGCTAAATGGGACTACAGTGGTAGTTGGGGACATTAAACGCCATCACACCGAACGGGTAAGCTCAGTCCGCTTTTACAGCCTCATCATGCTTATAATTGTGCTCATAAACTATTCTAACTCAAACTTTCTAGGATAATGTTTTAAAATAAAATCTAAAAGAGTTGTCGGAAGCTTAGTGATGGAAGTCGTGGGACTGTGTAGTTCGTTTATAGCCTACCTTTAGCTTTTTACTTCTGGCGACTGCATTTAGGCTTCAAAATTCATTAAAGTTGTGTTCATCTGTGAAAATGATCTTGATGGACAAAAGTATCAAACTTTTTTTGATCACAGAGCTTGTTTTTGCGATAATCCAAAAGCCTATGGAAAAATCCTATTGGGTTTTTGTCGAGGGAACTTGGGTGATGCTAACTGCCGATTGGCCTACAAAGTGACGTACCTGCAACATTGGGAATCGACCTCATCGTGCATTGCATTCTGGGTAGTCACCGCCATGTTTTAGGACATGCTCAGGAGCATACAATGACAACAAATACAACCCAGGTGAAAAAAAGTGCACTAAAATACATTTTATTTCAGTACACTTACTGTAGTACACTTCCATAATGTACTTAAAGTGCTCTATTTTCGTGCAATAATTTTGTACTTAATATACTAAAAAATCTTCTTTAGTACTTAAGATAATCTTAAAGGGTTAGTCCACCCAAAAATGAAAATTCTGTCATTAATTAGGGGAGAGTGGGGTAAGATGAGCCAGTGGGTAAGTTGACCCACCCCCTGTATCTTGGCGACCGTAAGCTTTTACTGTCATGTGACCATATATTTTGGAACCACCCATCATTTCTGCCAGACTGTGAAAAGGAGAAGCACATGGGAGGAGTGGAAGTCGCTTATTTACTTTAAAAACTGTTTTTGGCTTGTCAAAGTAAAATTTTAACATAACAGATGTAACGGCTGTTTCATCAAAGCAAATTTGTCCAGGTCTAAAAATATTTATGATGCATATTGGTGATTTAACAACTTATAAAACCATGCAAGTCATTTAGCTAAATATTAGTCTAAATTGGTAAGCTTGCTTGTTTTTCCCAAAATGGCAGCTATGGGGCAAAGTGAGCCAAATGCTGTGGGGTAAATTGAGCCAGTGTTTTAACTTACCCCACCATAAGGCACTGAAGTTAAGTTAAATCTCTGAAGTATAAACTGGTATAATTTCATTGTAATATTACGCAACTGGTTTATTTATTTTTATTTATTTTTTTTGTTGTTGTTGTTTTTTTGGGGGGGTTTTCTCTCTCGAGTTTATTTAATAGGAACAGTGTAAGTACACCAAATCCTTCTCTGATACGAACCAGAAGATGCTTAATTATATATATCTTTCCACCTGTAGTCCCTAATGGCCTAATATGGTCGACATTGCAGAAAAACTATGTCATGTCAAGAACCTTTTGACTAGTTTCAGTGACATTTATTCATTCTATTTTGGTTTATATTTAACAAGCTCTCTGTTTAGTCTGTTTTTGGGAAGGTAACTTTGGTGTTCAACATATTGTTTCAGAAATGCAAACAATTAAAGAAATTGAAATTTCAACTTCATTTGGTTGGTTTTATGTTGTTTAAGTTAACTTTAAGAAAAGAAATATGAATATTTTGATTATTATTCATATTTCACAGAAATTTGATTATTAAATTAGTTTTTAAAAGAGGTAAATTATTTGTATAATTTCACATGGGTTTGATTCAGATTCAGTTAGATGGTCAGTTTACACCCACCTACTGACTTGGCTCAACTTACCCCTAACCTGGGGTAAATTGAGCCACAGGAACATTTTATTATAAGAAGCCATATTTTTAGAACCCTTTGTCATAGATGTATTCTGATAATTTAAAATGATAGGAAACATCCTGAAATTACTTAAGATACATTCATTTTACTTCTGCTTCATTTTCCCTTATCTTGAGGACCACATAAGTAAAAAATGGCTCATCTTACCCCACTCTCCTACTCACCCTCATGTCGTTCCACACCCGTAAGACCTTCGTTCATCTTCGGAACACAAATTAAGATATTTTTCATAAAATCCGATGGCTCAGTGAGGCCTGCATTGCCAGCAAGACAATTAACACTTTCAATGCCCAGAAAGCTACTAAAGACGTATTTAAAACAGTTCATGTGACTACAGTGGTTCAACCTTAATGGTATGAAGCAACGAGAATACTTTTTGTGTGCCAAAAAAACAACAAAACGACTTTATTCAACAATATCTAGTGATGGGCGATTTCAAAACACTGCTTCATGAAGCTTCGAAGCTTTACGAATCTTTTGTTTCAAATCAGTGTTTCGGAGCGTGTATCAAACACATTTGCACAAATGCACAACACATTTGCTGCCAATGAGGTATGATGCGGGTAAGGTTAGGGACAGGTTTGGTGGTATGGGTAGGTTAAGGGTTGGTTAAGGAGTCAGGAGTGCACAGGGGTCAATTTGATTACTATAAGGCAACACAGTTTAATCTGTTTATATTACATTGTTTTGATAAAGTATTTTCTTGAAAATTTGACTTGTTTTCTCTTGTTAATGTATGATTCACGGCATATCCTGTTTAATGATATACAATAGTACACTAATATAATAAAAACGTTTTGCACAAAAAATACAATGTGTGTTATGTCTTTAGCAAGCATTTAGCTAGCATTTACCTAAAGCTAACTAACCACCCTTTACACAAACGCTGTTATATCAGCTAAAAGTCTAATGGCCATAAAGATATTAAATGATTAGTAAATGTTTATGAATATTTACAAATGATGAATAGTTTCAATTTTAGATTGGGTATTGTAAAAACATGAACTAATGATTAATAAATTATTTGTAAAGATGTGTGAATAGGGTGAATTCAGGGTATTTGGGACACTTTTTGTCATCGATACGGCTGTTTTTAAAGGTACTAATGATTAGTAAATGTTTATAAACATTTACAAATGATGACTAGTTTCCACTTTAGATTGGGTCCTGCAAAAACATGAACAAATAATAAGTAAATGATTTGTTAATATGTGTAAATAGTAGTAGTCTACAAAACAAACAAAGACCAAATATGTCACCTTTACAGACTGTGGTTATGAGTTAATGAATGTTGACCTCATAACTGACATTTGTAAGAAATTTCAGTTTACATTAAATGATCTGTTAATCATTAGGTAATGTTTAATAAGTTCATTAGTAAACATTAACAAGCATATTATCTCATTTCTAGGTATGTGAATATATATATATTAACTAATGATCTGTTAAGCATTATATAATGCTTTTTAATGATTTATTAATGAAAGTTATTATAAAGTGTTACCAGGACGGGTTGCATTTCTGACAACTAATCACTGGTCATTGCCTTATTTGTTTATTTATTTATTGTCCTTTGAGTAAAACCGTTTTGAGTTTACAGTTCCCTGACCATCACAGAAAAGACCAAAACACAAACACCAAAGATTTGAATGAGAATCAAGTATCATGTGCTTAGTTATTTAATCTGATAATGGCCCCATATTATTTAAAGGGGACCTATTATGCAAAATTCACTTGTACATAGTGTTTGAACACAAATGTGTGTTGGCAGTGTGTGTACACAACCACCCTATAATGGTAAAAATACACCCACTCCTCTTTTTTTTAATCCCTATAAATCATAAGCAGTGTCTCAGAACAAGCTGTTTGCAGATTGTAGCTTTTGTGATGTCACAAATGCTTAGACCCCACCCACGACTGCTGATGGACTCTGCCCTATTAGCACAGACCCTGCCCTAGGTGAGCTGTACACAGTCCGCCATGTTTATCTCCCCTTATTACATTTCTTTAATAAGAAATTTATTCTTATTAAAGCTACTAAGTCATTCAAACAAGAGCAGTGAGTGATTTTCTTTTGTTGTTTGATTTATTTTTGTTGTTTGATAACAGCATATTGGTACAGGTACTGTATATTACGCTGATTTCATTTTAATACACAGATCAAATATGCGATTTCTTTTGCTGTTTACGTTTACAGGCTTAACTGACTGTGTTTATGTGAACTTTGTGTGTTTTTGACATAACCTTGTGTGTATTTGACAGTTTAAGCGCAATCAGAACAGGTGTTGTGCCAAATTTCGACCCCCTGCCAGATTATTACCCCCCTAGTATTGGTAGGTTTAGAAGTAGGTGTGGGGGAGGGGTTAGTATTAGGGATGGGGTTAAGGGTGCGTTCACACTTGTAGTTCGGTTCGTTTGGTCCGGACCAAAAAGAAAAAAAAAAACATTTAGTCCTGGTCCGATTAGCGTTCAGATTGGCAATTTTATCACCGAACCAAAAGATACCGAACCTACAGGCATAGGGATACGTTCACAACCTGATTGGTCGGATTTTATGACGTATTGCCTATTTTGAGACGGAACTTACCGAACATCCAAAATAATGCTGTGTGCTGAGGTAAATGCGCTTGTTGTGTGTGCGTAGCCTGCATATGATGGTATTTTGGCCAGCTGGGAACTTGTGAAGAGCTTATAAAATATGCAAAGTTGTCAAAACAGCGGCGGGAATCCCTCCGTCACACACACAAACGATCTGCTGCGTGGAGACGCGCGTCTGATGCCTGTGATGGGCAAACTCGCAACTATGACGAGAAAAACCGATATGCGTGAGGATTCTGTCCTTTTTAGGATCTCATCTTCCTGTTTTTGGTACGTTTACATGTCTTTGGTCCATGTTGCGTTCATATATCATTCAAACCACACCAGAGTTCGTTTGGAAGCGGACCGAAACCCACCTTTTCAGCGGTCTCGGCCTGCTTGTTTGGTGCGCACCAGGGTTCAGATGGCAGCGTTCACACATGTTCAAATGAACCACACTAACCGAGCAATCGCACCAGGGTTCGTTTTAATCGAACCAAACATGACAAGTGTGAACACACATGTGACCGCTGAAAAGGTGGGTCTCGATCCGCTTCCAAATGAACTCTAGTGCGGTTTGAATGATATATGAACGCAACACGGACCAAAGACATGTAAACGACCCAAAAACAGGAAGATGAGACCCTAAAAAGGACAGAATCCTCATGCATATCGGTTTTTCTCGTCATAGTCGCGAGTTTGCCCATCACAGGCATCCTCGCAGCAGATCGTTTGTGTGTGTGACGGAGGGATTCCCACTGCTGTTTTGACTCCTTTACACATTTTATAATCTCTTCACGAGTTCCCAGCTGGCCAAAATACCATTATATGCAGGCTACGCACACACAAGCGCATTTACCTCAACACACAGCATTGTTTAGGATGTTCGGTAAGTTCTGTCTCAAAATAGGCAATATGCCATTAAAATCCGACCAATCAAGTTGTGAACGTATCCCTATGCTATTAGGTTCGGTATCTTTTGGTTTGGTGATAAAATTGCCAATGTGAATGCTAATCGGACCAGGACTGAATGTTTTGGGGTTTTTTTTGGTCCGGACCAAACGAACCGAACTACAGGTGTGCTAACACACCAGGGGGCTTTCACACTGGAAATTTAGTTCGAAACGGGGCGGGGTTCACATGAAAAATGCTAATGTGAAAGCTGTCATGCGAACCCGGGTGCGCACCAGGGTACCGAACCCAAGACTACCTGAAGGAGGTGGTCTGAGTTCGGTTGCATTCGAACTGTGCCACGGTTCACGTGAATATGAGGGGGCTTTCACACTGGGCTCATTTGCCGCGGTCCAAACCTGGGCGTGATTGTTCCTGGTGGCCCCCGCAGCGTTGGTCCGGTTTACACTCAAATTGATTCTATCGAACCCTGGTGCGTTTGCATTCATCTTACGTCATCACAGACGTGCAAGCCGCATGACAGAAAACATAACGCGGGTCAACAAATTGTGTTTTTTATTACTATGGTGCTATTATGTGCAGCAGAGTAAACGACACTTGTGTTTACTGTATGTGCGCTGCATGTATATGGTTTTCTGCTGTTTGCAAGCAGCCTATTTTGAGGAGACAGCTGATTACCATTCATTTGCCACTCTGATTGCACTCGCAAAGCACAAATACACTGCAGGCACACTCCTGCTCGAATCCAAGATAAATCATTAACAATATCATCTCTTACATGTGTTTTATGGAAGTAAATACATTACAATTGGCTAAAACGCATGCGCAGGTTACTTTACTTCCTGAACAAGTGTGCACCCTCAGTCTGTTCACCGTGGGGGCCCCCACAAGCACGGGGCCCGGTGCGATCGTACCGGGTTTCACTGCCCTAGGAACGGCCTTGACTGCTTCTATTCTCCTTGATCGTCAACTTCTTTCTTTCTTACTACAACCTTATTTTCTGATGCACTGCCGTCACTATCATCAATACTTTCTGGATAAGGTAGCCTTTCCTCTCGGTCTTCTATAAAACTTACTAACATAAACCTAAAACACAGGCAAAAAGGCTATTATTCTGCATGCCAGTAAAGAACAATGGTGCAGCTATACAGAAAAAATCTATCCCCTAATAAGACTTTTGTCATTTATGCATAACACACAGATTTTTTGGTACTTGGGTTATTGAATTTACAAAATGTGCATTAAAAATGGCCAAAAACTTTAGAAAACACATTTGGGTGTACAATGAATTTTTTTAAATGGAATTTTTATGTATTTCCTAGTCTAAAATGAACTCACAATGGAGCCTTGACAGCATGTGACCGAACATGTGCTCATGTCTCTCTCGTTCAGGTCCTTGTTGCCAAAAATGTCAAGCACATGGCACATAGATTTTAATTTTTTTGGCTGAAGGGGATGTCATATGATAATACTAAAATGTAATTTTTTTTTGGTTGAATATTATTATTGTATTTTAAATGCGATTTTCTCTGCGTCATTTATAAATGACGAACCACCATAGAGGGTTAACCATTTGACGCGTGATCAGTCTTGGCTGGTCCCTGGAGCGTATGATGTGTGATTAAAATGTTCAGTGCGTCACATGATCAACCACTAATTTCAAATGTGCTTTCGAGCTTTGGCTGGTGCTGAGCCAGAGACAGACGTGCTTAGTGCTTGTCATATATCCCAAATATGCTGTGTTTTCAACCACATAATGTTTATTTTAGGTTTCAGACATTTAAATACACAGTACTAACAAAATAATAATCCTTTCCATTATAATTAGACGACGTGTGTTATTCATATCAGATACACATAGCATAAGTAACTGTAAAGTTTACTCTGTTCTTCTCCCAGTTCACCGGCCACTTACTTTCATGCATTTCAAGAGAAGTGGATGAATTCACGTGTTGTAAATCCAATAAATGCAATTTTCTGAACTGCGGCGCAAACTAAAATGGCGGCGCCCATCGCGCATATACACTATTTTGCCAAAAGTATTGGGACACCCCTCCAAATAATTGAATTCAGGTGTTCCAATCACTTCCATGGCCACAGGTGTATAAAATCAAGCACCTAGGCATGCAGACTGCTTCTACAAACATTTGTGATAGAATGGGTCGAGCTCAGTGAATTCAAGCGTGGTACCGTGATAGCTTGCCACCTGCGCAATAAGTCCATTCGTGAAATTTCCTCACTACTAAATATTCCACGGTCAACTGTTAGTGGTATCATAAGAAAGTGGAAGCAATTGGGAACAACAGCAACTCAGCCACGAAGTGGTAAGCCACGTAAAATCACAGAGCGGGGTCAGCGCATGCTGAGGCGCACAGTGCGCAGAAATCGGCAACTTTCTGCAGAGTCAATAGCTACAGACCTCCAAACTTCATGTGGCCTTAGCTCAAGAACAGTGCGTAGAGAGCTTCATGGAATGGGTTTCCATGGCCGAGTAGCTGCATCCAAGCCTTACATCACCAAGTGCAATGCAAAGCATCGGATGCAGTGGTGTAAAGCACGCCGCCACTGGACTCTAGAGCAGAGGAGACGTGTTCTCTGAAGTGACGAATCACGCTTCTCTGTCTGGCAATCCAATGGACGAGTCTGGGTTTGGCGGTTGCCAGGAGAACGGTACTTGCCTGACTGCATTGTGCCAAGTGTAAAGTTTGGTGGAGGGGGGATTATGGTGTGGGGTTGTTTTTCAGGGGTTGGACTTGGCCCCTTAGTTCCAGTGAAAGGAACTCTTAATGCTTCAGCATACCAAGACATTTTGGACAATTTCATGCTCCCAACTTTGTGGGAACAGTTTGGGGATGGCCCCTTCCTGTTCCAACATGGCTGCGCACCAGTGCACAAAGCAAGGTCCATAAAGACATGGATGAGCGAGTTTGGTGTGGAGGAACTTGACTGGCCTGCACAAAGTCCTGACCTCAACCCGATAGAACACCTTTGGGATGAATTAGAGCAGAGACTGCTAGAAGAATAGTCAAAAATGCCCATAAACACACTCCTAAACCTTGTGGAAAGCCTTCCCAGAAGAGTTGAAGCTGTTATAGCTGCAAAGGGTGGGCCAACTCCATATTAAACCCTACGGATTAAGAATGGGATGTCATTAAAGTTCATGTGCACGTAAAGGCAGGCATCCCAAAACTTTGGCAATATAATGTAGCTCAACTAACGTGATCATTATAAAAGGTGTTTAAACAACAAAACACATCCACTTAGATATTTAAAAATTGGAATATCACATATTTCATGTTATAGTTAACAAGTTTGTGAATATTTTGAATAAATATTATATAATATCCAATTATAATATATAAAGGAAAAATTAAATAAAGGAAAAACATCAGTCATACAGCACTATTGTGGCTGTGGTGCGTCACATGACAAGCAATGACGCGTCGCCATGGAAACAATAAAGTTATACATTCTAAATAACGGTCGCCTTAAAAAACTTACGCTGGGATCTCAACCAGAATATTTTAAACTAATGTGTGAAAAGGTTAAGGCTGGCCACACACTTGAAGATTTTAAGCCCGAATTTGAGCCCGATTTGCACCCCCACAACGATCAGGGAGGTGTGGCCAATTCTAGGCTTGTCGCAACCGACTTTTTGTCCAAAAAGTCCTCAATTGTGTGGTGTCATTACGATTATTTTACTGCTCCTGATTGCGTCAGAGCCTCCACGATCTTTGTTTGATATTTACGGGCTGCCTCTGACATGATACCCACGATAGCCAATGAGAGAGCACAAACGTCACCTAGGCCTACCGGATGTTGCGTGTTTCTATAACTGAAACTTGACAGCCACAAACATGCCACCAAAGTGGAGTATTGAGAAAGATCCTTTTTTTTCTCTGTTTTTCACTGTAAAACAGAACTCAGGCATGCAGGAGAACCAGCTGACAACATAGATTGTAGATTGTTACTATTGCGATTGTCCTCCATTTGTTTTTCTTCTCAAGTCACGTTTGATCCCGCAAGTCTCAGATCTCGTCTTTCTGTGAAATTGTTCTTACAATCAACAAGTGGTTTCGTGGTCTGGCTGAATCATCTAGTGTGCATTCAGAGGATTGTAATACTAAAAATTGGTTGAAACTGTTATGTCTGTGGTCTCCCACAGTTTTAAAATCGGTTAAGATTTGAAAAAACGTCTAGTGTGTGGCCAGCCTAAAACGCATGCGTGACCGCAATTGTTACGTTAGCGTGTGGTATAAAACATCAGGCAGACGAAGAGGAACAATAAAGGCAGGATTTAATAACTAAACTCAGAATATCAGCATACACACGACATACATCAAATGAGAACGGACAGAGACTGAAGGAGAACACAAGGTATATATACATGAGGCAAACAAAGGGAACTTAACGAGGTGATTAACTAGACACAGGTGAATCAAATGAACTAATGAAACAGAATGGGGAAAACTAGGTCACAGGGGAAAACATAAACATGAGGACTGTAACAGTTCGCCCCCCTCTGGCAAGGCGCGTCCTCGCGCCATACAAGGTCCAACAGAGGAGGGAGGGCGGGGGCTCTGGAGGAGGACGAGGAAGAGGAGAGGGACAAAAACAGACAAACAGAAACAGAATAGTCCATGGGGGAGTGGAGGGTGGGAGGAGCCAAGGGGAAGCCTGGAGCAGGAGGAGCCAGATGTTGGTCCAGAGACCAACCATGACGATGCCCCAGGGTGGAGTCGAAGGCGGGAGACGCCATAGTGGAGAGTTGAGAGGCGCCACCCTGGGGACGGCCGATGGAGACACCACTGACGATGGAGATCCAGGTGGAGCTGGAATGCCGGAGAGCCCACACGACACAGCTGGATCTGGAGACCGAGATGGAGCCGGGACGACGAGCATCCGAGGTGGAGACCGGGAACCTGAAGACTGAGACGGAGGCGGTGGGACTGAGGACGAAGGAGGAGCCAGGTGGAACCGAAGGTGCAGGCTGGACGACGTCTGACCAAGTCGGAGCCTGTGGGACGAGGGAGCCCGGTGGAGTCGTGAGGCTGAAGGTTTCCGGTGGAGCCGAGGGAGGGAGGAGCCACGGCAGAGGCGATGCGTCGACAGGCCGCGGTGGAGTGTTGGGTTCGGAGGCTGGAGGCGGAGCCAGGGGATCCTCTGGTCTAGGTGGAGCTGGTGGCCTGAAGCTTCGAAGCAGGTCCACACACTTGGGTGATGGAGCTGAAGAGGGGCTGAAGGGTACCAGTGGAGGCAGGAATGATGAGACGGCAGTCAGAGGAGGCGGGAGAGGGAGGCTGGGAGGGAACACAGGAGACACAGGGCTGGACGGAACCAGCGGGGAAACGGACAGTTCTAGACTGGACGGAACCAGCGGGGACACGGACAGTTCAGGGCTGGACGGAACCAGTGGGGAGACGGACAGTTCTGGGCTGGACGGAACCAGCGGGGAAAGGAGACACAGGGAATTAACCTCCTCAAACACATCCAATAATCCAAAAAGAGTTCCAGTGGCCATAGCGATCCCATCCACCGCGGTGAGGTTGTGGGCGGAGCTTTCCTCCCAGCCCTCAAACTCCCTCAAACTCCACTAACACTCCCTACGATGTAACGGGCTCACGCACCTGGTCAGACACACCTTGTGGTTCACACCACGGGGCGACGACTCCTTCCGTCCTCTCTTCAGGTTCGGTCTCGTCCGTCACGGCAGGTTGAAGTCCATGGTCTGCGGTGGGCTCCGTCTCTCCATCGTGCACGTAGTCGGCGGCGGGTGGCTGGTCTCTGGATGTGGAGTGGGGCTGGTGTCATCCTCAGCAGGGCCGATGGTGAACGGGGAGTTATTGTTCACCAGCACCCACTCCACGAATGCGGCGAAGTCCTCTGTTGGACCGCTCGCTGGAATGCGTGCCTTGGACCGCTCGCTCAGGCCGGTGTGATAAAATACACAGAGCGGTCCGGGAAGTTAGTCTGGCACGCAAGCTGGAGAAAGTCACTAGTGTGTTGTTCCAACGAGCGGTCTCCCTGCTCCAGGCAGAGAAGCTGGACAGCGGGTAGATTCATGAGGGAAAAAACAAACAAAAAACTGAAGGAAAACGCCGCAAAAAAATCACTGTTAGGTCCGTTCTTCTGTTACGTTAGCTGTGGTATAAAATATCAGGCAGACGAAGAGGAACAATAAACGCAGGATTTAATAACTAAACTCAGATGATCAGCATACACACGACATACATCAAACGAGAACGGACAGAACACAAGGTATATATACACATGAGGCAAACAAAGGGAACTTAACGTGGTGATTAACTAGACACAGGTGAATCAAATGAACTAATCAAACAGAATGGGGAAAACTAGGTCACAGGGGAAAACAGAAACATGAGGATTGTAACAGCAATAGAGATGATAATTAAAACTAAACAGATGATTTGTTAGTATCCGAGGCAGGAGCTGTAGGCTCCACCCTCTTCTGGAAAGCGGGGTGGGGAGCAGCAGCTCATTTGCATTTAAAGACACATGCACGAAAACAGCATGTTTTTCCTTCCACTCAAAATAGGCATTTACAACATGGTATAATAATTATATGTGGGGTATTTTGAGCTGAAACTTCACAGACACATTCTGGGGACAACTGAAATTTGTATTACATCTTGCAAAAAGGGGCATAATAGGTCCCCTTTAACAGATGCAGTAATATAGAATATAATGTTTCTCTGAATGTGTATGGAGGCTAAGACAAAGAGAAAATAAGTTTTGGCTATGTAGTATGTTTTCACAAAATAAATATGAGCTGTAAAAAAAAATAAGTACCTAGACTAATGCCAGTTAGAAGGGATTTTTAATTTTTTAGTGGATTAAAAGCAAGATGTAATTATTTAGTTAGCAACCAAGGTCCGAATGCCTTAAAGTGCTGACTGGATCAATGCAACTTCTCTGTAGTAGGGCCATTTGTTAGATTAAAGGTGACCTATTATGCCCCTTTTTACAAGATGTAATTTAAGTCTCATGTGTCCCCAGAATGTGTCTGTGAAGTTTCAGCTCAAAATACCTCACAGATCATTTATTATACCATGTTATAAATACCCATTTTTGAGTGCTAGCAAAAACATACTGTTTTCATGCATGTGTCTTTAAATGCAAATGAGCTGCTGCTCTCCTCCCCAAATGAAATGAGCTGTAGACAAATCTAGATTAACTTCACCAGGAAAAGATCAGATATGTTATATTATGTTAAAGCATCTAGGAATTTTAACTCAAGGTAAACTTTTATCATTTGTATCAGGGGTGTTTCCTCTGAGGATATAAGGGAGGCAGTGCCTTCTCAAATCATAGGATGAGAAAATAAAACAACGCAAATATTACAAAATGTGATATTAAAAAGTGTATAAGTCACTCGTTTTTCTGAATGAACACTGTCCAACAGCGACACCCGCAGGTGAAGTTACAGTGGGAGTCTGTGTCTCTCGTGCCTCCCTTCCCCTCCCTTAGAAAATCAACAGACCCCCTAAAGCATGCAGTGGGTTTAGTGAGGGGTAATTGAGAATGAATGGGGGAAAGTCACATGAGAGGAGGCAATGCCTCCATCACGCTATGATTGGATATGATTGGTTATGATTGAATATGATTGGTTTGTGCGATGTGCGTGTTCTGCGCATCAGTCTGATTGAACAAAATGATGGCATCAATGGGATGTCTAATTATAAGTCTAATTAATAAGACTAATTAAAAAGTAAGTAAACAGCTAACCCACTTACACTGTGTTCCAAATTATTATGCAAGTGACATATCAGTAGGATTTCAGTACAATAAACATTCAGATTTTAGTTTTTCTAAGAAAGTGTTTGTTTGTTTGTTTGTTTATCCATGTCTTTTTAGATAACTGGTATCAATCTCAGACAAAATAGTTTGCCAGGTACTTGGGTAAATGGAAACCCTACTTAAAGAGGTTGTTTGACATTATTAAGCAAGTCACAGTTCTCATGCAATATGGAGCGGAAGAAAGATCTTTCTGAAGATCAAAAGCATGAAATGGTGCAATGTTATGCAAAAGACATGAAAACAACTATTATTGTGTGAAAACTGAATGGAGATTATCGAATTATCATACGATTTGTGAGTGATTTAGAGCACAGCAGAACTCGGTCAGATAAAGGCTTATTAAGGAAAGTTCCTGTCAAAAAAATTAATTGTATTAAAAGGGCAGCTATAAACAAAGCTATAAAAAAGCCAGTGTTGAGCAGAAAACAGGTATTTGAAGCTGCTGGTGTCTCTGGAGTCTCAAGAACCTCTCCATGCAGGCTGGCAGTTGTGCGTAAGGATGCATTTCAGCCACTCCTAACAAAAGCTCACAAAGAGAAACATTTACAGTGGGTTTAGAAATACATGAAGACTCATTTTTAAATAGTTTTATTCACTGACGAATGCCGTACTACAATGGATGGTCTAAATGGATGGATTTCTGGATGGTTGGTGAGTGGCCACCACGTTCCAACAAGACTGTGACGTCAGCAGGGAGCTGGCGGGTGATGATTTGGGCTGGAATATTGGGAAGTGAGATGGAAGGTCCCTTTAGGGTCTCTGAGAGTGTCAAAATGACTTCTGCAAGATATGTGGAGTTCATAACTGACCATTTTCTGCTATGGTATAAAAAGAAGGATAGTGCCCTCTGAAATACAATGCACTATGCACTATCCCATGCTGCAAAAAAAACACCACAGCAATAAAACTGTTTTAAAATATATTTCTACACCCACTGTAAATGTTTCTCTTTGTGAGGTTTGGTTAGTGGTGGATAAAATGCAATTTTACACATAACTGCCAGCCTGCATGGAGAGGTTCTCAAGACTCCAGAGACACTAGCAGCTTCAAATACCTGTTTTCTGCTCAACACTGGCTTTTTTATAGCTGTCTTTTAATACAATTAACTTGTTTGACAGAAACTTTCCTTAATAAGCCTTTATCTGACCGAGTGCTCTAAATCACTCACAAATCTTATGATACTTCAATAATCTGCATTCACTTTTCACACAATATTAGTTGTTTTCATGCCTTTTGCACAACATTGCACCATTTCATGCTTTTCATCTTCAGAAAAATCTTTCTTCCTCCCCACATTGAGAACTGTGACTTGCTTAATAATGTGGAACAACCTCTTTAAGTAGGGTTTCCATTTACCTAAGTACCTGGCAAATTATTTTGTCTGAGATTGATACCAGTTATCTAAAAAGACATGGATAAATAAACAAACAAACACTTTCTTAGAAAAACTAAAATCTGAATGTTTATTGTACTGAAATTCTATTGATATGTCACTTGCATAATAATTTGAAACAGTGTAGATATCACCGCTTTATGTCATGTCAAAATCAAACTTAAATAAAGACCTGAAAACATGATGACTGTGGGGTTTTTAGTGAGCAATCAGCTTGGTGAAATTAAAGATACATCTTCGTGTCTTACCGAGCATGACTGATGATCCGAAATAAGTTTACTATTAAAAAGAACAGCTGAACATCAATACATTAATAAAATATATTGTTTAACTAGTTACTGCTATTATTATTATTTTGGAATAAATGTAAAAATGCAAAATATAATGGTATTTGTTTTTTTGTTTTTCGTTTTTTGATGTAAAGTAATGTTCATTTATCGAGGAAAATGTGACAATGTTAAGAGTAACGGGCATGAATTTACATTTGATTTATAAATAAATATATAAATAAATAAAAAACTGTGAGGACTTTGCTTCCTCATTTCAGAACACCACCGCATGCCTCTGGTTTGTATGATAAAGTATGGGAAGAAGGTACAAGTTGGAAAGATGCAGTCATTATTCCCATAATAAAACCAGGAAAGGATCCAACAAACTACAGGCCAATTGCTCTTACATCACATGTTGGGAAAATAATGGAAAGGATGATTGTTGAGAGATTGACATTTTATGTAGAATGTAAAGGAATGTTATCTCCTCATCAGAATGGCTTTAGAAAGGTCGAGGAACTATGGATCCAGTAGTTTGTTTGGAAACAGAAATTTAAAAAGTCCAAATTAACAAGGAATCAGTAATGGCAATATTTTTAGACATAGAAAAAGCTTATGATATGGTATGGAAAGAGGGATTGTTGATTGAGTTGGACAAAATTGGAATAAAGGGAATAACTTTTAATTGGATTAAAAAAAAAAATTATATGAAAGATATATCAAGGTTAAAATTGGAACAACGCTGTCCAGTAGATACAGAATAGAAAATGGGACTCCACAGGGTAGCTTGATCAGCCCATTACTTTTTTTCCATTATGATTAATGATGTGTTCTATGAATTAAAATATGATATTGGTAAATCATTGTTTGCTGATGACATTGCTCTTTGGAAAAATGGGAAGAATTTAAACATTAATGCAAGAGAAGATGCAGGAAGCAATAAGAATGATTGAAAAATAGTATTCATGGGGTTTTAAATTTTCAGTAGAAAAGACAGAGATGATAGTTTTTAGTAGAAAGAAGGTTAAAGAAGCAAAGATATTGATGTATGGTTCCTTTCGGTTTTTAGGGGTTTTATTTGACTTTAAAATGACTTGGAGTGATCATATAAAGAAAAGAGAGAAAAAATGCAAGGTTTTAAATATAATGAAATGTTTAACAGATTCGGATTGGGGTGCTAGTAAAAGAGCCTTGAGAGATATATACGTTGCTTTAATAAGACCAGTGATAGAGTATGGAAGTGTAGTGTATAGATCAGCTGCAAAGACACTGCTAAAGAAATTGGAAATAATACAAAATCAAGCTCTGAGAATCTGCTGTGGGGCTATAAAGTCATCTCCAACTTGTGCGATTCAAGTAGAGATACCCAATTGCCTCTGAATTTAAGATACAAGCAGCTGATGATGAATTATTGGGCAAATTTAAAAGAACATAATAGAGAAAAACACCCTACTGTAAAGGCCCTTAGCCCATGTTGGGAGAGTATGAAAGCAAAGTGAGAATGTTTTGTTTGGTCATCAAATAATATGGCTAAAGAAATGGGATTACAAGAGAAAAAGTATAGTCCTACAGTTCCTTATCCAGTGACACCACCTTTGTAATTAGGGCCCAAGCACCGATGGTGTGAGGACCCTATTGTAATTGCTCAGTCAATTCTTCTTCTTCTCCGAAATGAATCGCATTTTTGAGGGCCTAAACATGCTCAAAAACTTTGTGGGGTTTTTTTGGCATTTCAGTTGAAATTGTTTTCTGATATTTGTCACAGCCATTCTTTGGCATGCACTCCCCTCAGCATGGTGGCGTGAGTATTTTGTTCCCCATATGCGTTAAGACACAGTGCGAGTTCCCTTTCGAAAGGGAACGTCTCGGGTTACATATGTAACCATGGTTCCCTGAGAACAGGGAACGAGACACTGCGTCTCCCTGCCATGCCTCGGGGCTGCCTGCTGAACAGTCCCTTCAGACGATAAGTGGATGACTTGTTCTCTAGGCGCTCCTTATGTGCGTTCGGGTCGCACTAGTAGTGACGTCATAGGCTGTCGCCGGCCAATACGATTGCTGTGATTTGATAGCGTTTCAGACACCGGTTCCCGCTGAGGCGTTCCCCATATGCGTTAAGACGCAGTGTCTCGTTCCCTGTTCTCAGGGAACCATGGTTACATGCGTAACCTGAGACGATTTCCCGCAGAATTGGGCTACTTTTACACTGTTGCCTTGGGTTGTTTTTCATGTCCGTGGGTTGAAGCGTCCCTAAATAACATTATATTTAGCCCCTGGAATGCAAATTTTACCAGGGGATCCCCACCAACAACCCGGATTTTACCGCCCGGAACGCGATTTTTACTGTGGGGACCCCCCTGAAACGCGATTGGGCTAGTTTTGAGTAGCAATTGGGCGGGTTTTGTTGTAAAAACCTGGCAACCCTGAGCAGGTGGCGGATATGCACCTTAATTGTTAGTTGCCTCCCGCCAATAAAAATAGAAGAAAAAGAAGTGCTCTCCGTCCCCTGTCCAAAAAAGCACTTCCTTCATTCACAGCTCCTGCCTGCATCGGATACAATGCCAAATATTACCAAGACATCTGCTTGGTTTTGATTATCATCTATATCATGATCACACTTCATGAAAGTTTATTATCTGCATGCGTTTTAAAGCCATATCAGTTTAAACTTCTAATTTATTTTCTGAGCGCACAAATCTAAAGCACACGCACAGAAATCTGGCTGTCAGATGGTATGTCTTGTGAGTATTAAACTAACTTCTCTTTCACGTTTTATTGTGCTTAAACTGCCAAACACACACAAGATTATGTCAAAAACACACAAAGTTAACATAAACACAGTCGGTTATGTCTGTGAACATAAACAGCAGGGACAGAGTGTATATTAGATCTATGGTGCATTCCCTTCAAAAATAAAACTAATCTACTGTGTCTTCAGCGGCTCAGATGTCAGGAGTAAATGAAGACTGCTATGTTCATTCTTACATCCAACAACAAAACACCTCAATTGCTTAAGAGACATTCTTATTGCTACAGCTGCTCCGGCATCCAGACAATGACGGACTGTGGTACAACTCTATGCTAATACGGCAGTGTCCGTCAACAGTCATGGGCGCGGCCTGTACAAAGTGACGTCGATTAAAAAAAAAGGAGTTGGTGGATTTTTATCATTATAAGGAGGTTGTGTGCACACTGCCAACACACATTTATGTTCAATCACCATTTAAAAGTGAATTTTGCATAATAGGTCCCCTGATGATTGGTGTTTGATTCTTTGCACTGTCAAAGAACTGGGTTTTCTCTTCAACAGGATCTTTTTTTGTTTGAAAATTGTCCTTAAACTGTGAGTTTTGTGGTTTCGATCAAGAAAATGTACAGCTGAGGACCAAAGGGAAATTCAAGAAGAAAATTTCATCCAAAAGTAATTTCTAAAAGATTAGTGGAAAACTGTGCAGCTAGATAAAAATAATAATAATAATAATAATAATAATAATAATAATAATAAAATAAAAAACACTTAATAGTTTGTTGTCCCGTTTCTTCCTTTTTTCAAAAATCTGGTATTAATTATGGACAAAAGGAAGTCATGCTTTTTAATTTGTCCTTCGATACACAATATTAATATTCAATCAATTAATTATTTATTAATAATTATTCATTTTTAATTTTTGTGTGTGTTTGTGTATGCACGCATGAGATGAGATGGCAGAGATGAATTTGCAAAATATATGCTTGCAAGATCAGTTACCTGGACTTCTGCCATTTTTTAATCTTTGTGAAAGATATGCCACTGAAATGCAATGGTTTGAGTTCTAAGAATGCTTCACTAAAACTGCATAATAATGGTGACTTGTGATCTGTATCTAGTAGGCACACCCTTGCGTTGTGAAGCTACAAAACATCTTGATCTCAGCCACATCTCACAGGGGAACAGATCAGACCCACAACTTAATAAGGATAGAGAGGATACAAATCTCAGTGAGTGCTGCACACTTGTTCTGAAATTACATAGAAAATCTATTACTGGTAGTTTAGTTTGATTGGATTTGTCATTAAACATCTTGGACATTTATTTGACTATTGCAGGCAGAAAGACAAGAAGAATTTGCAAATATTGAGTTTTCCATCTTTGTTTTATAGGAATGACGATTCCGATGATCACTATGGTTGGGCTGGTATTCATCTTTGCGGAACCATATGTGGGTATGGCCTATCGACTCACAGGTAGACAATGTTTAATTGTTATTTTTGGCACTTTAATTGACCAGTACATTCTAAAACATACAGTAAATGCAAACAATAATGTCATACATTATATAACATCTGGTGTGACTAAGGCTTGCAGGGTGAAAGCCTTGCCTTAGTGGTCTGGACTAGCACTTTAAAGACATACCCACGGTTACACAGACAAGGCTTACGCCTAGTCCCAGACTAAAATACATGTTTGAGCTGTATTAACTGAAAGCAACTTGCACTGACATATTTTAAAAAATGTCACTGCCATTGTTTTGTCTCAAGATGCACACCAGTAATGTTTTTTAAGGCACATTTATCTATTCATGAATTACTATCATTTGTGTCAACCTCTGGTTGCTCCAGGGGCACAGTTCCTGTAAAACTACTGTAAATCACTTTGGATAATAATAATAGAGAATAAAGCCTATAACTGAATGTAAAAGAAAAAGGGTCAGTTATAATCATGAGTTGAAAGGTGATGTGTCATCTAAGTCAGCATGGGCAAAAATTACAACATCAGACAGAGATGCAGATAGACATTTTTTTGGTCTTCACCAAAAAGATAGATTGGAGTGGTCTTCACCTGAGGAGCCGAAGGTTGCTCATCCATTAAAGCCCTGTAGAGCAACGTCAGCTCTCACTGGACGTGCCTACACCTCGGCTGGCCAGGCGGCTTCCGCACTCCACACTATGGCCGTTCTCCAGGTCTTTCAGGCCAAACTCCTCCGCTCCATGGACGAGTCTGGACCCGACCCAGCCGTATTCAGAGAGCTGCGCAGCACGACCGACTTGGCCCTGCGCGCCATGAAGTGAACGGCCAGTTTATTGGTGCTGGAGCACCACTTGTGGCTGAATCTGACGGAGATCAAGGAAGCGGACAAAACCCTTTTCCTCGACTCCCCTGTCTCCCCCACTGGCCTCTTTAAACCCGCCGTCGATGGGTTTGCTGAACGCTTCACCACTGCACAGAAGTCATCCCAAGAGATGCGGCACTTCCTGCCTAAGCGTTCCAGCTCCAGTGGTGGAAAGAGTACTGAAAATTTGTACTTAAGTACAAGTATTGTTACATTGCTGAAATAATACTCAATTACAAGTAAGAGTACTGGTGTCAAAAAAGTACTCAAGTAAAAGTACAAATTACTCTTCTCAAAAACTACTCAAAGTACTAAAATTACTAATTACTTTTTAGCCGGCGATATTTAATAAATTATCAAAAAATATTCAATCAAATCATAGATCTAAGTAGAAAATAGCTACTTTAAACAAAGCACTTTCACCTTATTGACAAAGTGCATGAATTAGTGGTCACGATACTGGAATTTCTAACCTCACTACAATACCTTGAAAATGATCAATATTCAGTATCATTTTAAATACCATGGGGAAAACCACCACATACTGTATACTGTAGATATTTTAATATCTAATTTTTTTGTCCATCCATTTTGTCAAGACAATCATTATTTTCAAGCTTCAAAAAGCACAAGACTTGTAACAGTAATCAGTTTAAATGGAGCGGTTTAATTCAAGTCTTCTGAAGAGACACGTCCACTTTATACGATGAACAGATTTTAATTTAGGCTTTTATTTGCATATTTAAACATTGATCAATTACCATTACAATAATTTCACTTAAACATTTGCTCACTCTGTGTGTTTGTCTTTACAATAGGGTAACTTTGTTGCAGTAGCGCACATGCAGCACAAGAAAGCTTGATTTCAAACTGAATTAAATTTACAAAAAATACAAGTAAACAGTCAGTAATAAAATAAGAACAAAAAAAAATGACCTAAATTCAGTTGAGGTATACGAAATATAACACTGAATTTTTATATGCCGTGTATCTTAAAGGGTTAGTTCACCGAAAAATGAAAATTCTGTCATTAATTTCTCACCCTCATGTTGTTCAACACCCTTCGTTCATCTTCAGAACACAAATTATATTTTTGATGAAATCCGAGAGCTTTCTGACCTTCCATAGACAGCAACGTTATTACCACATTCAAGGTCCAGAAAGGTAGTAAAGACATTTTTAAAATAGTCCATGTGACTGCAGTGGTTTAACCTTAATGTTATGAAGCGACAAGAATACTTTTTGTGCACAAAAAAATAAAATAAAATAAATAACTTTATTCAACAATTTCTTCTCTTCCATGTCAGTCTCTGACACTGTTGACGTAGTAAACACAGTGCAGCACTTCCAGGTTCTACGTCAGAACGTCGGCTCATTATTGGCCGGATTCTGCGTCAGCATCACATGATGTGGTGCTCACATGAACAGCATCAGAGAGTGACACGAAGAGAGGAAATTGTTGAATAAAGTTGTAATTTTTGTTTTTTGCACAGAAAAAGTATTCTTGTCACTTCATAACATTAAGGTTGAACCACTGTAGTCACATGGGCTATTTTAACGATGTCTTTACTATCTTTCTGGGCCTTGAAAGTTGCAATTACGTTGCAGTCTGGGGTCAGAAAGCTCTCGGATTTCATCAAAAATATCTTAATTTGTGTTCTGAAGATGAACGAAGCTCTTACGGGTGTGGAACAACATGAGGATGAGTAATTAATGACAGAAATTTCATTTTTGGGTGAACTAACCCTTTAAGAACCATATAATGTTGTTTATTTAAATAAAAAGAACATCAGAGGAGTTTGACCTGTAATGTCTGTACAATATAGTGATGCAGTTAGACAGACTAGGTTATTTTTATGTACAAATCATACAAATGCCCCATTCTGAAACATATATTTACATTGTAAAGAAATTAAAGATCCACCTTTGATTGTTGAGAGACTTTCTGGTGCATTTCACTTATAAGATTTCCTGTAGCATTCTCATTGGTCAGGCTTGGAGGTCTATTCTGATTGATAACTTTTGACAACGTTTAATTTAAGAGCACGGAGAGATTCACGATTGCAACTACACAGTCTGACAGCGCGCACTCAATATCTGAGTGAGAGGAGAGGCAGTTCACTTGTACAGGTGCTGGTCATATAATTAGAATATCATCAAAAAGTTGATTTATTTCACTAATTCCATTCAAAAAGTGAAACTTATATTCATTCATTACACACAGACTGATATATTTCAAATGTTTATTTCTTTTAATTTTGATGATTATAACTGACAACTAAGGAAAATCCCAAATTCAGTATCTCAGAAAATTAGAATATTACTTAAGACCAATACAAAGAAAGGATTTTTAGAAATCTTGGCCAACTGAAAAGTATGAACATGAAAAGTATGAGCATGTACAGCACTCAATACTTAGTTGGGGCTCCTTTTGCCTGAATTACTGCAGCAATGCGGCGTGGCATGGAGTCGATCAGTCTGTGGCACTGCTCAGGTGTTATAAGAGCCCAGGTTGCTCTGATAGTGGCCTTCAGCTCTTCTGCATTGTTGGGTCTGGCATATCGCATCTTCCTCTTCACAATACCCCATAGATTTTCTATGGGGTTAAGGTCAGGCGAGTTTGCTGGCCAATTAAGAACAGGGATACCATGGTCCTTAAACCAGGTACTGGTAACTTTGGCACTGTGTGCAGGTGCCAAGTCCTGTTGGAAAATGAAATCTGCATCTCCATAAAGTTGGTCAGCAGCAGGAAGCATGAAGTGCTCTAAAACTTCCTGGTATATGGCTGCGTTGAACTTGGACCTCAGAAAACACAGTGGACCAACACCAGCAGAAGACATGGCACCCCAAACCATCACTGACTGTGGAAACTTTACACTGGACCTCAAGCAACGTGGATTGTGTGCCTCTCCTCTCTTCCTCCAGACTCTGGGACCCTGATTTCCAAAGGAAATGCAAAATTTACTTTCATCAGAGAACATAACTTTGGACCACTCAGCAGCAGTCCAGTCCTTTTTGTCTTTAGCCCAGGCGAGACGCTTCTGACGCTGTCTGTTGTTCAAGAGTGGCTTGACACAAGGAATGCGACAGCTGAAACCCATGTCTTGCATACGTCTGTGCGTAGTGGTTCTTGAAGCACTGACTCCAGCTGCAGTCCACTCTTTGTCTCCCCCACATTTTTGAATGGGTTTTGTTTCACAATCCTCTCCAGGGTGTGGTTATCCCTATTGCTTGTACACTTTTTTCTACCACATCTTTTCCTTCCCTTCGCCTCTCTATTAATGTGCTTGGACACAATGTGCTCTGTGAACAGCCAGCCTCTTTTGCAATGACTTTTTGTGTCTTGCCCTCCTTGTGCAATGTGTCAATGGTCGTCTTTTGCACAACTGTCAAGTCAGCAGTCTTCCCCATGATTGTGTAGCCTACAGAACTAGACTGAGAGACCATTTAAAGGCCTTTGCAGGTGTTTTGAGTTAATTAGCTGATTAGAGTGTGGCACCAGGTGTCTTCAATATTGAACCTTTTCACAATATTCTAATTTACTGAGATACTGAATTTGGGATTTTCCTTAGTTGTCAGTTATAATCATCAAAATTAAAAGAAATAAACATTTAAAATATATCAGTCTGTGTGTAATGAATGAATATAATATACAAGTTTCACTTTTTGAATGGAATTAGTGAAATAAATCAACTTTTTGATGATATTCTAATTATATGACCAGCACCTGTATATTTGAGAGCTTGCGTCGTTTTCTGCGCGTTACTATAATGCGCTCTCGACATTTGTAATTAAAATACGCCATAGAAACGTGCGGGTATGATTAAAATTATGCACAATACCTGCAATCTCACGCTGATCATTCAGGCTCTGTATCTGAAACGTGTGAGTGACAGGAGGAGGCGGATGTGTGTCAAACTCGCTTTCGGGGAGACGAGAGAATGAGAATGCGCCGCTGGTAAAATATCAGGGTTTTCATTGGTCCGTTTATGATCGGATTTCTTTATTGGCTACCGATATGCCGATTAAAGGTTTGAATATTCAAATTGTTGGTGTACTCAGTAACGGAATGTGATTTTACAAGTAGCGAAGTAGATTACTTGGCTTAATTTGTACTTAAGTACAAGTAAAATTACAGATTTAAAAATGTACTCAAAAAAGTACAAAAACCCAAAAAAGCTACTTAATTACAGTAACGTGAGTAGTTGTAATTCGTTACTTCCACCTCTGTCCAGCTCTGCAGCTGCTTCCAGTCGCCCCAAAACTGCGCCGACTCAGCAGCCCGCCAAGCCTGCATCTTCGACTGCTCAGCCCATTCCTCAGCCTGAGCTTCGACAGTGCTCGCGCTCTGCTAAGCGCCATCCCTTCCCGAAGTGTCAGGGACCCCGGCCCAAGATAGCACTGGACCCTGCGCCTCAGATGTCGTCCTAATCCTTTAGACAGGAAGAGGAGGGGGCTAAGTCTCGCTGCGGCCGGACCACCGCCCAAACAGCCTCGTTTATGCCTCCAGACACCCGTTCAGTTCCGGGTGTTGGAAATGTTGTGTTTGTTGCAAGCACTGGGCCCATTCAAGCGCCCGTGCAACTAACCGCTGTGATAGCGGACAAAATAAAAAAAATTAAAAAAAACATACTCAAAAAGAGAGCATTTTTCCTCTTCCACTTATCACGAGTGTCGGGTCCCCTCGCAGCAACCCCTTGCTCGAACCAATTCAACCCCTTGCCACACAGAGTGTCAAAATGGGTTTTGGGGACAGTAAAGCGAGGTTGTATACTTCAATTCGTTCGGAAACCCCCGCGTTTTTTAGCAGCGCGGTTCCCACCTCAGTGGGGAGTGAGGACGCCCATGTTCTACACTCCGAGGTGAACAGCTTACTGGCAAAAGGAGCCATAAAGACGGTTCCGCCAGCTCAGAGCGAGTCAGGCTTCTACAGCCATTACTTCCTAGTCCCAAAAAGGATAATGATCTCAGGCCCATCCTCGACCTCAGACTTCTGAATCGCGCCCTCGTGAAGTGTTCGTTCAGAATGACTACTTTAAAACAGATCCTCGTGCAAATACGCCCAGGGGACTGGTTCTTTTCTCTGGATCTGAAAGATGCTTACTTTCACATCCAGATAGCCCCCCATTACAGGTGCTTCTTGAGATTCGCCTTCGACGGAGTGGCATATCAATATACAGTCCTCCCATTCCGGCTTTCCCTAGCTCCTCGTACCTTCATGAAGTGTATGGATGCGGCTCTTTCTCCTCTGAGACAGATGGGAATCCGCATTCTAAACTACCTCGACGACTGGCTCCTCTTAGCCCAGTCGGAGGCCAAGCTAATATCGCACAGATCCCTTCTCCTCAGCCACCTAGAGCGCCTGGGGCTCAGGGTCAACTTTGCCAAAAGCTCACTGTCCCCCAGCCAGCGGATCTCGTTCCTGGGAGCAGTTTTCGACGCAACCCTTATGAGGGCTGTAGTCACACCAGAGTGCACTCTGACCATACAACAACTTGTGGCCACCTTCAGAGTTGGAACCTCCCTACCTCTTAGAATATTTCAAAGAATGCTAGGCCTAATGGCCTCTGTTTCTCCGGTGCTACAGCTGGGCCTGCTTCACATGCGGCCCCTACATTACTGGCTGAAACCTTGAGTCCCGTCCCATGCTTGGCATCACGGATGCTTGCGTATCAAGGTGAACCAGGCTTGCGTGGCCCCTTGGAAGAACCCTTGCTGGTACAAGCAGAGCGTGGCTTTAGGGATGATATGCAGGAGGAAAATCATCTTGCGTCCAACACAGGTCGGGGAGCTCTGTGTGAAGGCAGACCAGCCTTCGGCACCTGGTCGAACAAGGAAAGCAGGCTGCACATCAACCTTCTGGAAATGATGGCAGTTTGTCGAGCCTTTCAGACTTTATTGCCAGTCCTGGAAGGACACCACGTCCTGGTCTGCTCGGACAGCATGACAGTGGTATCCTACATATATCGCCAGGGCGGGCTCTCCTCAAAACGCCTCTTCACACTGGTGAAGAGCCTTTTAGAATGGGCACTTTGAATGGCCTAATAGCTAATAGTATTGACCAATCAGAATCAAGGACTGGAACTAACCGTTTTATAATTAGATATTACATATAATTTGGTAGCTAAATGTAAAATATTGAAAATCAAAATGTGTAAATAAAGCTCTGTTAAAAACTTAACTTGCAATTTCACAACACTGTGTTGTTGTAAGTGTGTCCCATTCGGTAACCAAAACCTCTACGCATACTTGTGGTCTTCATGCCCACTTGAACACTTGGGCCAAATACAGGAAATACGTCATGTAAGTGGTCACGTGCAAAGACCACAAGTGTGAGTATTGAGACAGGCCCAGTGTAGTTTAATTCACAAACAAATAACTTTTATGAACCTGTCCTTTTTAGTGATATAAAAACAGGACAGCCAGTGTAGTCTGAATCACTAACAAATTAATCTTGTGAGGTGGTTCTTTTTAGTGACTCAAAAACATACAGGGCAATCAGCTCAATTTACGAACAATGACTTTTATGATGTCACTATACGAGCCTGTCCTTTTTAATGATCAAAACATACTGGTGACTCTGAGGCAGTTCTTAAAGAGAAGAGATGAATTCAACCACAGGTGAGTCTAATTATTCATTACACAGGTGTCCAGCAGACAGTTTACTATAAAAGGGTGTTAAAACCCCTTCCCATTTCATGCTGTCAGCAATGGCACCACATGGGAGAGAAATGTCACAAGACCTGAGAAAGAAAATAATTTCTTTACACCAGAAAGGTGAAGGCTACAAGAAGATCAGCAAAGCTTTACTTATCAGTCAGAATACTGTAGCAAAAGTGGTACAAAAATTTAAAAAAGATGGAACTGCAACCATCTCACAGAGACGTCCAGGTCGTCCACGGAAGTTAACACCTCGACAGGAGCGTCTTCTGATGAAAAGGGTAGAAGAAAATCAGCATGCAAGTTCACTGCAGTTATCTAAAGAAGTAGAAAACCAAACTGGGGTGACTATTTCCCGTGACACAATACAGCGTACACTGCAGAGGAATGGCATGCATGGGTGCCGTCCACAAAAGAAGCCTCTCCTAAAGCCCAGGCACAAAAAAGCCCGCCTAGAGTTTGCCAGGGCCCATGCTGACAAAGATGAAGACTACTGGGACTCTATACTCTGGAGTGATGAGACCAAGATAAATGTTTTTGGAACTGATGGCTTCAAAACTGTATGGCGTCACAAAGGTGAGGAATACAAAGAAAAATGCATGGTGCCTACAGTGAAACATGGTGGTGGCAGTGTCCTTATGTGATGAGTGCTGCTGGTGTCGGGGAGCTGCATTTCATTGATGGCATCATAAATTCACAGATGTACTGCTCTATACTGAAAGAGAAGATGCTACCATCACTCCGTGCCCTTGGTCGTCGTGCACTTTTCCAACATGACAATGATCCTAAACACACATCTAAGGCCACTGTTGGATTTCTGAAGAAGAACAGGGTGAAAGTGATTCACTGGCCAAGTATGTCTCCTGATCTGAACCCAGTCGAACACCTATGGGGAAGAGACAAGTTGAGCATCACTCTCCATCCAGCATCCAGTCTCTAAAAGAGGTCATTCTTGAAGAATGGAAAAAGATAGATGTTGCAAAATGTCGCCAACTTGTTCATTCCATGCCTAGAAGTCTTGGTGCTGTCATTAGAAATCATGGAGGCCATTCAAACTACTAGATGTAGTAGTTTTTGTTGTGGGGTGTACTCATTTTTGCACCACCCTAATTTGAGTAAAACTGAAAAATGTGTAATCTAAGTTATATTATTAACCTTACTTTCATGTTATAAGTTAAACAGATGTTATATTAAACTTAGTCTTGTCAACATTTTGGAATTTTTTTTTTGTGTTCATTGAGAGATTGTTTAAAATGTTACTTTTCAAAGGGGGTGTACTCATTTACGCTGAGCACTGTGTGTATATATATATATATATACATATATATATATATATATATATATATATATATATATACAGAGAGAGAGAGAGAGAGAGAGTTTGTTGTAGTTACAGTATCTCACAAAAGTGAGTACACCCCTCACATTTCAGCAACCATTTTATTATATGTTCTCAAGGGACAATACTATAGAAATGAAAATTGGATATACTTTAGAGTAGACAATGTGCAGCTTGTATAGCAGTACAGATTTACTGTCCTCTAAAAATAACTCAACATACAGCCATTATTGTCTAAAAAACTGGCAACAAAAGTGAGTACACCCTAAGTGAACATGTCAAAACTGTGTCCAAAGTGTCAATATTTTGTGTGAGCACCATTGATATTTAGCACTGCCTTAATCCTCCTGGGCATGGAATTCACCAGAGCTGCACAGGTTGTTGCTGGGCTCCTCTTCCACTCCTCCATAATGACATCACGGAGCTTCTGGATGTTAGACACATGGCGACTCTCCACCTTCTGCTGGAGGATGCCCCACAGGTGCTCAATAGGGTTCAGGTCTGGAGACATACTTGGCCACTCCATCACCTTCACCTTCAGCTTCCTCAGCAAGGCAGTTGTCATCTTGGCGGTGTGTTTGGGGTCATTATCATGCCGTTCAGCCCAGTTTCTGAAGGGAGGGCATCATGTTCTGCTTCAGAATGTCACAGTACATGTTGGAATCCATGTTTCCCTCAATGAAGTGCAGCTCCCCAGTACCAGCAGCACTCATGCAGCCCCAGACCATGATGCTACCACCACCATGCTTGACTGTAGGCAAGACACAATCTTCTTGGTACTCCTCACCAGGACGTCGCCACACATGCTGGACACCATCTGAGCCAAACAAGTTTATCTTAGTCTCATCAGACCACAGGACATGGTTCCAGTAATTCATGCTCTTAGACAGGTTGTCTTCAGCAAACTGTTTGCGGGCTTTCTTGTGAGCCAGCTTCAGAAGAGGCTTCCTTCTGGGACGACGGCCATGCAAACCGACTTGTTGCAGTCTGCGGCGTATGGTCTGAGCACTGACAAGCTGACCTTCTGCTTCTGCAACCTCTAAAGCAATGCTGGCAGCACTCATGCATCTATTTTTTGAAGCCAGCTTCTGCACCTGACGCACAGCACAAGGTCTCAACTTCTTTGATTCAACTTCTTTGGCCTGTTCCGAGTGGAACCTGTCTTGGAAAACCTCTCTCTATGACCCTGGCCACTGTGCTGTAACTCAGTTTCATGGTGTTACCAATCTTCTTATAGCCTAGGCCATCTTTTTTGAGAGCAACAATTCTAATTCTCAAATCCTCAGAGAGTTCTTTGCCATGAGGTGCCATGTTGAACATCCAGTGATCAGTATGAGAGAATTGTACTCAAAGCACCAAATTTTAACTGCTCTAATACAAGATCCACACATTTGTATGGTCCTGTAAAGCAGACAAAAACATGAACATGATAAATAGGACATGTTGCTTTGCATGGTTAAACATCATATAACTGTTATCACTTAAGGTGTACTCACTTTTGTTGCCAGCTATTTTGACAATAATGGCTGTATGTTAAGTTATTTTGAGAGGACAGTAAATCTATACTGCTATACAAGCAGCACATTGACTACTCTAAAATATATCCAAGTTTCATATATATAATTATAGTATTGTCCTTTGAGAAGATACTAAAATGGTTGCTGAAATGTGAGGGGTGTACTCACTTTTGTGAGATACTGTATGTAATCAATTCTCTGTTGTGCAATCATTTACAGGAAATGTTGCTTTGAAAAGTGTGACCCACCAGTCCATTGACTTGTTGAACAGTAACACCGCTTCCAATGCTGTTGATGGAAACAAAGCAACAAATTTAGCAAATAATTCCTGCACTTACATAGCTGCAAAAAGAAACCCATGGTGGAGAGTTACCCTGCAACAGCCTTACAAAATTGTCATGGTTGCCATTACCAACCGGGGTGATTGTTGTGCTGATAGGATCAATGGAGCTGAGATTCGTATTGGGAACAGCCTTGACAACGACGGCAACGACAATCAGCTGTAAGAGACTTGTTAAGATATTGCTCAAATCATATAAAAAATTAACCCAGAATGTGAGATCATCAAGCATTTTTACATTTCTTTAGGGTTGCAAAAGTGTATTCTATCCGGACTGGGAAAACACAGAAGTTCAAGTTCAGTCCCTTAGATGGACAGTACGTTAATGTGCTTTTACCAGGAGAGAACCGCATTCTGACAGTATGTGAGGTAGAGGTGTACGCAGTCTCTGAAGGTAAATCAGTCACATGTGATGTTTGAGTGTTTTACAGCTCTGTCTAACTGTTCATATTTCATTATTTGTCAGACATGGTAGCAATGATACAGTCTGAGGGGATAAACGTGGCACCAAATGGACGAGCTACCCAGTCCAGTGTGAATCAAGGTTCTACAGCATGCCTGAGTCTTGCACAAAATGCCATTGATGGGAACCGGCAATATGACCTATTCAAAGGCTCTTGCACTCAAACGAATACTGAAAGTGATCCCTGGTGGAGACTGGATCTGATTAAAACTTATACAATTGCATCAGTGGCTCTTACCAATCGCGGTGACTGCTGCGCCGAGCAACTGAATGGAGCAGTGGTTCACATTGGAGATTTACTAGAGTCTGAAGGCCGTGCAAACCCAGTGTAAGGAATGCTGTTATTACATACATTTATTAGGGAATATTACATTAGCAAGTGTGTTGTGTGTTCAGACCAACAGCGTGTGATACAACCACTAAATAAACAACAACTTAATATTGTGTAGCATTTTAGACACAATATTTCCTGTTTTAGTCTATTAATGGTTCCAACTTAAGTCAAATCAACTTCCCAAGCAACACACAGTAAAGGCCCGTTCACACGGATAATGATAAAATAAAGTTTTAAAAATCATTCTAAATTTTATAGAATAGTGGAGTCCACACCACAACTATAACGATAATGGCACAGAGGAACCAGAATCCACCTGACTTTCAAAAGCTTGAGCAATATAAATTTCGCTATGTTTTAATATGTAGTGAAATGTGTTTTTAGGAAATTTGTTTGTCTTTCATAGTCACTGAACATACGCTGATCTGCGAATCAAATTCGTGGACAGAAACTGTTGCATAATATACATAAACAATATATATAATACTTAAGGCATCATTTTATTTCTCTTCTGTTTCTTAACTTTCACTCCTACTCAGGTGTGTTAAAGTGTCCTTCATCCCTGCGGGAGGGACAGGGAAGTTCCGATGTTACAGTGCTCTTCAAGGCCGTTATGTGACTGTGGCTCTTTCTGGGGAAAACAGGACTCTGAGCCTGTGTGAAGTGGAGGTGTTTGGGGTTCCAACAGAATAGTGCAGTTTTTTTTTTTAGCAGGAATATTGCAACCCACCTAATGCCTATATGGCCACCCAATAATGTTAATAATAATTAACTTTATTAATATTATGTTACAATATTTTGTATAATTCCAATCTACTGGCATTTGAATTATCTATTATCTATAGCTGTTACAAATATTTGCATGAGAAACAAAATCATTGTCTTTAAATGCTCAGTAACACATCAAAATAATATTTCTCACTTTTATTTTACAAAAAGTTAATATGAATGTTCGGTCCAATTCTTATCAGCTTGTTTTAATAAAAATTGTGCATTTATACCAACCACTTGATGTCACTATTGCTTTAACTTCACTTGAAGGAAATATTAAGCAACTTCCTGAAAGCTGAAAATGTGCAATTACAATAATACTTTATTTTTCCATCCTGAACTGAGAGTTAAACCCAGATTTGCTGATCCCAAACTAAAGCTAACACGATAGACATTACTAAATCAAAAGTGAACATTTCTTGTAAGATCAATATTGATTCAATAACGGTTCAAGATATGTGTTCAAAACCGTGCTGACGTCTGGGATCATTCATTGTTATATTGTAAACAGGAATCAGCCTGTTTCTTTTCCACAGTGAATTGAGAATGACAAGTTTTCATCATATTAATTGGATTTGGAGCAGCTGTATGCTTTAAGATGAGGTTGTCCGTCTGATAGACCATCTGTGCTTAATTCTCCAAAGTACTTGGATATATTTTTTTGCAAGCTATCTGTCAATGTACAGTTTTATGGGCAAAAATACTGTTGTGGAAAAGGATAAAATTTGAATCTGATTATTTTAATATAACTGACTAAAGACATCTCTAAAAAGCACAGCGTAATCACTGTCTACAGTTTTGACAATCATCTTAGAGGTTTACTGCATTGTCAAAGATGCCAAATTGTCAATTGTACCAGTCGAGAATATGAAAATCATATGTTATATAAAAAATGCTAATATTAAATACACATTTTCATATCCACATTGACAGACTGAACTTACATTCCAATCAATGTTACAAAGATTGAAAGAAGTCATTAGAAATATTGTCCTGCCTGTCAAAACTGTTATTATTGCGCTACTGTAAAATGGATTAATATGTCTACAAAATATTAACATTCCTGATGTTATACTTGTTTTCTTTCTTTCTTTCTTTTTTTTTTTTTACATTAAGAATTTCCAATCACGATATTGTTAAAAGCCGAATCTGACTGGACAAAATCTGAGTATGTTGCATCATCAGTTTTTTGCTGTTTTCCCAGAAGAGAAGTGCAAAAGTACACTAGCATATAAATGGTGTTAAAACTAAAAGACTACAAATATCTCATTTTGATGAGAATCTACCAGAGGTGAACAAGCACATGCTAACCAGCCAAACCTTGACACACACACAAACACAATCACACAGACTATCAGGGCTTTTTGACCCTCTGTGTAGGAAAATCATTCAAGTATCAAAGACAGGAAGCATATAGGCAAGAGCTCCAGATGTATAATTCGGCAAAATACTGAAAGAGTAATTGAGTCTCTCTTCTTCATGGCATTATCTGACTGGGTCAATTTGCACTCTGCCTGATCAGGTCAGTGCTCAGGGCGGATGAGACTTCAGCCATGCCTTCCACGCTGGCACTGAGACCAGCTCAAGTGTGCATAATGTATAGAGGGCCACAGTCTATAAATTACATCTCACTTAACAAGGTGGTAGGAGTGCTGTCTGCATAAACTCTCACAAAGTAACAGCAAAATTACAGCTGTTTAACATTTGGAAATGTACAATTTTGGCTCCTAACATACTCTTTTTCCTGAACAAGGTTTTGCTAGGGATTCAAATAGAAAGTCTGTAATTGCAAAAACATTACCACTTGAACCCTTGAAACAATCTACCTATGTGAGAAGTCTTTAGACCTTAGAAGATATTTACCTTGAATTAGCCAATGGCTTCAATTACAGCTAGCCCTTATGTCTAAAAAAACTCCATCTCAGAACTAAAGAAAAAAAGACATCTCATCATCTGGTTCTTGGAAAAAATTATATAAACCTGTCTTTTTTTTTCTCTCTTTCCTTAAGGAGAGAGTTCTCCATCATTTGTCTGTGCTCACTCTGTAAGTTCCAGTGCCTCAGGCTAGATAGGTTTGCTTCCTGCATCTAGCATCACTTATTTCCTAAGTTTCTTTCTTTCTTTCTTAACCAGACTATCTCTGAAATTTTCACTAGGTACTATAACTTCCTGCATAGGCCAGTTAACTGCTTATAAGTAATTTTAATAAGTAACATTAGTAATACATTAGTAATAATTTAATGCACAACACTCACAGTGGCCATTTCACTTATGGCATGGATTTTTTAACATGCATATCAGTGGTGTGGTCTTAACAAAAAAGTGGTTTACTACTGGACAATGCACTCTTTCTCTTTTCCCTGCTATACACTACCTCACAGTGTCTCTCCCACACCCTGCAAGGCATTCAAGTGCACAGAAACCTCGACTTTATCAATAAAATAGTTTCGCTACTTAAATGCTACATGACATTTCTCAGTTCCTTACAGCTGGTTATTTTATTCATTTTTACCTGCAAGTTGCTTCAGCGACTCAGACGGGAGGTGAGGTAAACTAACAGACCCAGTAAAGCAATGAATTTATCGTTTTTGTTTCTCATTATTTGGCCTTGCATTGCAGTTTTGTTTTGTTTTTTTCTTATTCTAAATGTAATGTCACGTAAGTTAATATGTTTTGGAATTTGGCTATTATCATGTAACATTTGATTTATATTCTGCTGAAATTAACGAAATTATTAGAAAAAAGATTTGTTCGTTTTGATGAACGAGATTCAAAGTTCAGAGTCAGTAAAATGATCCAAACTTCCCATCACGTGTGTGGCTTCTGACATCACACTTGGATGTGGGTTACGGTTCCGGAGTTGGACGTCCACCACAGGCTGCAGCAAGCCCTACTTGGTTAACTACAGTAAGTTATTAAGGGCGGGGAAAGGTAGAATGATATAAGTGATAATGCACCAATTACAACAAAGATTCGCAAGTTTCACAAAACATCATTGGAAACAGATAATGGGGAGGTTAGCACGACCGTAAAATATGGAATTCTGAAGCAGCGAAACAAGTGGATATACATACATACGATTTTTCAAAACTCTAGACACAAAACTCAAACCCAATGATCAAAATGCAGATTTTTCAAAACTCTTAACACTTTTTCCAATCACTTGGATACAATACACATAAACCTAAGATCATTTGTTGACTGAACTAAAATCACCTGTTCAAAATGACAAAACTTATCATCAAAGTATTACTATTTCAAAATGGAACTCACACATTACATCTGAGATGACTGTCTATTTATTTCATTACAATGATCTAACTATCAGTTACGGAGCCCCACACATGACATGCAGGGAAAAAAGTAAATCGTGTGCACAATTTAGCAAATCGAGGGAACGAATTAGTAAATCATGTGCACGATTTATAAATCGAGGGAACGACTTAGTAAAGCGCATGCACGATTTAGTAAATCGAGTGAACAACTTAGTAAAGTGTGCGCATGATTTAGCCTACTATTTTCCTGCATGTCATGTCCATAATCAGTTACAACTGCTCAAAATGATAAGTAGCCTAACTGTTGTGTTACTCCTGATGCAAAGTTTTTATGGAAACTGATATATTATTGACCCCACATGACCCAGTTGGACTACATTATGTAATATTTCATTATCATTTTTTGTTAGACACGGTTTCTATGGTCCCATGTACCACTTTTACAGACCACGTTTTCAGATTTGACATTACAGTATGCAAGATGGCCCTTGTAATTGCTTTGGTGGTTTTAACAAATTACTGCCAACTCATTACTGGTGATTGATTTCACATTGTGGTATGCGCATATAGTGAGGTGAGTGGTATCTCACTCAACATAGTGATAACATGGAGCCAGCAGTGGGAGGTGGAAGAAAAAAGAATATGTGGTGGTCATAGCTGGTCAACAGAAGAAGGAGAGGCCAGAATTTAATTGGCCAGCAGGCAACCATCCAAGTACCTGGACAACGTGGACCATGAGTGTGGCTATATCGGAAGATGGTGTTGTAGGATGCCGACCTCGTATTGGCATATATAATGCAGCTCTCCTTGTAACCTTACTTGAAGGGGTAAATCAGGTTTAGCCCCAGGTCTGGTATAATATCCATTTTCTCCATGCTCAAATGGTGCAAGCATGGTTTCGGGCCCATCCTCAATTTATCACCCTATATTTAGCTCCATTTTTTTTTCCACATGGAGGTGGAAGGTAGGATAGGCGCCCTCACAAACAAGTCACCATTCTGCATGCCATGGATGACACATGCAATGACATCATGGTGTCAGGCCTGGATTCACCATGCCAGAAGATTCATTCCAAGATGTTTTGCTATTGAGAACATTTACTGTGATTTGGATGAGAACCTGTGGCCAAACCCACAAGACCGGGTTGATGGAAACATAGAAGTGCAGCAAGGAACACTCCAATTGACATTGTACTGTACTGTACTGTAGTTTGTTCTTTTTCTCTCTTTTTTTCTTATCTAAAATTTTCCTTTGAAAAACTTCTGTTGTGATTTGATTATTTCATCAGTAAATTTAAGATTTTGTTCAATGATTGCACTGTGTCTGTACTATTTTCTCTAGTCTATTACAGTGATGTATGAACATGTAGAACTATAATAAAACCTGCATCACATTTTGTACAACTATATTTAATGATTGTACTTACACAGTGAAACTATGGGTATCTTGTGTGTGGGTGGTCTAAAGTAATGTTCCTATGGTATATCTTTATAAGTTATTTGAACCAATGAAGCAAGGACCTCCGCTTTGTTTCGGGGTCCTGATCACCCAGTCTGGGTTTATTCTGAGATAATAACTGGCTGGATGTACATTATCCCTTACATAGGAAATGTGCTCCCAAACTCGCACGCTCTTTCGGCCACAACACAGTAGACGGCACGCAAACCTTAGCCTATAGGCTATAGTTTTTCTTAGTTACAAATCCGAACCTGACCAGAACCCGAAGCTATTCATGAAACCTTTACCCGAACCCGACCTCGGGACTCTGGAATGGGCTCATGTGCTGGAAGAGAACTCTGGAGCGGGCTCAGGGGTAAGCTTGGGGACGAGAGTGGGCACTGGGCTGAGCTTGGGGATGAGAGCAGGCTCATGGGCTGGAGCTGACACTGGAGCGGAGTCAGGGGCTGGAGCCGACACTGGAGCAGACTCAGGGGCTGGAGCCGACACTGGAGCAGACTCAGGGGCTGGAGCTGACACTGGAGCAGACTCAGGGGCTGGAGCCTTCACTAAAATCTGGTCAGGGGCTGGAGACTTCACTGGATTCTGGTCAGGGGGACTCTGGTCAGTGGCTGAAGTGGAGGTGTGCATGGCCCAAACACACATAATAGCAGCAATATAAATGGTAAGGACCACCTCTTCGACCCTGCCAGAGCAGACATGAAGGGCAGGCTCTGGAATTTCACTCACAGGACCAGACTCTGACATTTAAATCACTTAAACAGGCTTGGAATGCGAGGAGTGGGCACGGAGGTGGAGATGTAACAATCCTCTTCAACCACCCCTACCGTTCAGCTATGTTATGTGACCGTAATAAAGCTGTTGATGTGAAAAACAAAACTTGTTTTAATGATTTATAAATTATTTAATACAAGTAAACAAAATATAAACTGGAAAGTTTGAGTTTTGTCTATTTGCCTTTTAAGTTATCTGTACTTAAACATTTAAGTTAATTCAACAACCACATTATGTCAACTCAATTAAATTGAGTTGTCAATTTCCCCATTACTCAATTGAACTGAGGGAATCACTTTCCTGATATCATTTGAGTAATCTCAACTTAGGGTATATACTGTAGTGTATGAATTTATTTCTTCTGCTGAACACAAAATAAGATATTTTGAAGAATGTCAGTAATCAAACAGTTGATGGGCCCCACTGACTTCCATAGTTTTTTTTTTTTGTTTGTTTTTTTCCTCTGTATTCTTCAAAATATCTTATTTTGTGTTCAGCAGAAGAAATTCATGCAGGTTTGGAATAACTTGAAAGTGAGTAAATGATGACAGAATTTTCATTTTTGGGTGATCCCTTTAAGTTGTTGAGCAGAGAAAACATGATTTAGTGAGAGGACAAGTCTAGAAGTGCGTTTAAAAAGAGAATGAGAAAACAAGGAATAAACCTCAGTATAAACCTCCTTTAAGTTGTTGAGCAGAGAAAACATGATTTAGTGAGAGGACAAGTCTAGAAGTGCGTTTAAAAAGAGAATGAGAGAACAAGGAATAAACCTCAGTTCCTTGAAAAAGCTCAACTTCTATTCAACGACAAGGTCGATACGGAGGAATCTGCTTTGCAAATGTGTCCCAGCAGGTGTTTACTGTGGTGTTGCACCCCACGGCAGTAACACAAACTGAAGAAAACAGCCTCAGGGTTGAAAATAATTCCTGTAGAGATCAGCAAGTTCCCAACTCTCTGCCCCATCGGTCACAGAAACTATGCATTGCAGGTGCACAGGCGCTGGGCTGTTTTCTGTTCTCTAACTTTTGTTGTGAGTCTATGTGTATGCCAAGTCCTTAAAATGCTTCTTCAGAGAGCTACACATTAAACTGTTTTTTAAATATATATAAGATGGCAAAGGAATGTCTTAGGAAATGTTGCAGGTATAAGGTAAGCTGTTATTTTATTCTATATATATATATATGTATGGAGATGGGAGCTTGTCAAAATAGAGATTGTTACCTCTACAGCCTATAGTAACTTTGTGCTTTCCACACTGCACTGAAACCTGGGACGTCATCTTTTAAAACCAGTCTTTTAACACTGAGTAAAGCTCAGCTTTCTCTGGGATATGAGACTTAACCCTGCATCATGCAGCCAAAAGTATTCAGTATGCAACAGCCCATTGTTTAACAACAACACTCAATCATAAACTAAATGCTTGTCTCATTAAATATTCACATGCTCAAACAGTAACACTGTAAAAAGCATGAATAAAAATAATCTTTTTAGTATTAAATTAAAATAGATTTAGTGAATTTTATCCTTTAAACTAATATTCCAGCATCACTTTTGTTTTCTAAATATAATTTTATGCAATTTATTAATTACAATATTTGTTGGCCAAAACAATACCTTGATTTTTTTGAATGTCACCTACAAAAATGTTGTAGTTTTTTCTGAATTGTTTTGAGTTTCATAACTATTTTTTTTTTTTCTGAAAAGCTAATAGAAAAACTCAATCATTTATTGGTAACACTTTACAGAGAGGTTTCATTAGTTAACATTAGTTATAACACAAAATAATTTGTCATAAAGTGTTGCACGGATGACATATTTTTGTAGACCAAACCCGGAAAGGAGTTGGCATTTTAGCGCTTACGGTTCCATCATCCTTAAGTCAATGGATTTTTTGAATGGGAAAACTCATCTACACACTAGTCCACTTTCACAGCCTCATTGTGTGTATAATAATACTTTTGAAAACTATTATAACTCGAACTTTAAGGAAAAATATTTTTTTAAATAAAGACTGAAGCTTAGTCAGAAGCTTATTGTTCCCTTTCAGTCAGTCACGTTCGACGTTACGTCAGAACTGAACTAATGAATTGGGATCTTACCTGAGAGCCAAATCACCTTCTAGTGTAAACTAAATGAGCCAATGGATAGTGGTGTGTGAGATTTGCATTGCACGCTCTGCCTTGCAAAGCGGGTGTATAAGGAATGCACTTGCATTTGCACATTCAAGCTTTCGCTTCGGAGGCGAGCATTTGTTGGTGCTCCGCAATCTCTAAGAGTGTGCTACGAGGAAGAAGCTCTTCAAGCAAGTGTTAGTGTGATGGCACGTCAGCGGTGATCACTGCTAAAAGATTATTTCCTGCTGCTACTTCAGCTTTCCTAATAGAGCATTTGCACACTGCAGACTGCATAGGTTTTGCCTGGACTTTAAGCTCGCTAAGCTGGCGTTCATGGATGAGTTATGTACCCATTGCAGGAAGATGACCATCACAATGCTGCGGTTGAGACTTTATTACCTCAAACGAGGTGGAGTCACCTCTGCTATGCCCCGATCTAGTTCCTCCACCCGGGGGAGGTCTAATTCTAGCGCATCGCAAACTGTGTATCTTCCGCATGAGGCTGCTGGTCCTTGTCATGGGGGACCTAGTGTTTCATTCGGGGCTCCGGCAGAGGATCAGATGTTGATCGCTGCATCGGAGGGTGGGCTGGAGTCCTCCGGGGATGAGGATTCGGCTGCGTTGCCCCCTTCGGGGAGAGTAGCGTTGATCAAGTCTGACCCAGAGCTGACGGACATGCTTTTCCAGGCTGCTGAGAGTGTCAGGCTCTAGTGGGGACCTCCACCGCGTTCCAAACGCTCAAGACTGGACGATTGGTATCTCGGGGCTCAGCATGTTGATCAACAGCGCCCCACCCCAGTGCCTTATTTTCCGGAAGTGCATGATAAGTGTTACCAGATCGTGGAAGGCACCTTTTTCTGCCCGAAACCAAGCTGGTGCCTCCTCCGTCCTCACTACCCTCGATGGTGGGGTGGCCAAGGTGTATGTGGAGATCCCCCCAGAGGAGTGTGAGGTTGCGATGCAATTGTGTCCACAAAGCACTTCCGTCTGGCAGGGTAATCTGCGTCTTCCATCCAAGGCCTGTAAGTTCTCATCCATGCTTACGGCCAAGGTTTACAGAGCCACTGGACAGGCCGCCTCTGCCCTGCATGCCATGGCCCTCCTGCAAGTCTACCAGGCCAAGGCACTTAAAGAGCTGCACAAGGGTAGTTCTGACCCAGGTTTAATGCAGGAACTGCGCACAGCGACAGACCTCATCCTAAGTGCGACAAAAGTCACTGCACAATCCCTGGGTCAGGAGATGTCCACACCTGTGGTCCAGGAATGCCACATATGACTTAACCTGGCAGATAGGAGGGAGGCAGACAGAAATAAATTCCTTGACTCCCCAATCTCTCATGCTGGCCTCTTCAGCGACGCGGTCAAGAACTTCGCCCAGCAGTTGATCAGGCGATCAAGCACATCTTGCCCCAGTGGCCCGCTGCTGTCTCCACCCATTCGCCAGCTGCAGCTCCTCCATCTGCTCATCGCCTAGGGCACCCTCCTGTGGCTTCCAACTCCGCTCCCACACGGCCACAGCAGCAGCCTACACCCAGGCCGCAGCACGGAGCCAGCCGCAGGAAAGTGGTGCAGCCCGTCCCAGCCCCTGCCAGACCCACAAAGCATCAGGGCAAGTGGCGCTCCTGAGACAGGTGACCCAGTGATGGAGGAATCAGCTCTTCAGGAGATGGTGACCGCACCACTGTGCCTTCCGGGTCCCCTGTGCTCCACCTCGCTGCCCCACTGCGGGTATGTCTGTGGTCCCTCTGACCCTGCTTGTACGGTCTCTGGCAGCCTGGCTAGCACTTCCCAGACCGTCTCGTTGCCTAATTTGGACCATCAGACTCGGCTATGTGATTCAGTTTGCCCAGCCCCCAGAGCCAGTCCCTCCAGCCAAGATGAAGTCAGGGTTTTACAGCCCTTACTTCATTGTACCCAAGAAAGGCGGTGGGTTACAACTGATCTTGGACCTGCGCATTTTGAATCGGGCCCTTCACAGGCTCCCGTTCAAAATGTTGATGCAGAGACACATTTTTGAATGCGTTCAACCCCAAGATTGGTTTGCAGCAATTGACGACTGACTCATACTGGCCCCATCGTGAGAGCAGTTGTGCAAACACAGGAACCTGGTGCTCTGGCACCTCAGCCATCTTGGGCTTCGGGTCAACTTGGAAAAGAGCAAACTCTCCCTCATGCAGAGAATGTCGACTCTGCTCAGTTGGTGCTGAACTGCCTGAATTCGTTCAAGGGCAGGAGAACAGTTCCACTGAAACATTTTGAGAGGCTCCTGGGGCATATGGCATCCGCACACCGCTCGGGTTGCTTTATATGAGACTGCTTCAGCACTGGCTTGCATTTCTATGGGCAGGAGTTCCCCTAGAACAAGTGTTGTTGTCTCAACAGATGCCTCCACCTCCATGGCTCCTGGACAGGACCTCGACTGCAGTGGCACATCAATTGCCTCGAGTTGTTAGCAGTACGGCTTGCTCTGTGCCACTTCAGGTTGCTGCTTCAGGGCAAGCATGTACAGGTCCAGACGGACAACACTGTGGCCGTTGCATACATCAACAATCAGGGTGGTCTACGCTCCCGTCACATGTCGCAACTCGCCCGCCATCTCCTCCTTTGGAGTCAGAAGCACCGCTTCACTTTGCACTGTTCACATTCCAGGCGAGCTCAGTCATGCAGCTGACGAGCTATCACGACAGCCCACACTCCCAAAAGAATGGCGACTCCACCCCCAGATGGTCCAGCTGATTTGGAGATGCTTCGGGGATGCACAGGTAGACCTGTTTGCCTCCCTGGACATGTCCCACTGCCAGTTGTTTTACTCCCTGACCAAGGGGACCCTCGGCATGGATGAGCTGGCACACAGCTGGCCTTGGGGCCTACGCAAGTATGCATTTCCCCCAGACACTGTGCAAGATCAGGGAGGACGAGGAGCAGGTCTTGTTAGTTGTGCCGTACTGGCCCTACCGGACCTGGTTCCCAGAACTAATGCTCCTCAGAACAGCCCCTCCCTGGTGAATTCCTGGAGGAAGGACTTGCTTTACAGAGACAGGGAACTCTATGGCACTCATGTCCAGATCTCTGGAACCTCTATGTGTGGTCACTGGATGGGACGTGGAGGACTTGAGTGATCTACTCCCAGCAGTGGTAAACACTATCACTTCAGCAAGAGCGCCCTCTACAAGGCGCGCATACGCTTTGAAGTGGAACCTGTTCGTCGAGTGGTGTTCTTCTTGCTGAGAAGACCCCCAGAAGTGCCAGATCAGGTCGGTGCTTTCTTTTCTGCAAGAAAGGTTGGAGCAAAAGCTGTCTCCCTCCACCCTGAAAGTGTATGCAGTAGATGGTAAGTCTGTGGGAAAGCACGGCCTGATCATCAGGTTTCTGAGTGGTGCAAGGCCGTTAAATCCTCCCCACCCTCACCTTGTACCCTCTTGGGACCTCTCCTTGGTCTTAGCGGCCTTACAGAGAGTGCCCTTCGAACCACTGCAGTCAGTAGAGCTTAAAATCCTGTCTCTTAAAACAATGCTCATGACTGCACTGGCTTCTGTTAAGAGGGTAGGGGACCTGCAGGCATTTTCGGTCGATGAATCGTGCCTGGAATTCGGACTGGCCAACTCTCACATAATCCTGAGACCCCAGCCTGGATACTTGTCCAAGGTTCCCACCTCTCCCTTTAGGGATCAGGTGGTGAACCTGCAAGCACTGCCCCTGGAGTAGACAGACCCAGCCCTGCTCTGCTCTGTCCACTTCGCGCTTTGCACCTGTACATGGACCGAACGCAGAGCTTCAGGACCTCAGAACAGTTCTTTTTCTGTTATGGAGGACAGCAGAAGGGAATGGCTGTGTCCAAGCAGAGGCTGGCCCACTGGATAGTGGACGCCATAGTCTTGGCTTACCAAGCCCAAGATCAGCCATGCCCCCTGTGGGTGAGGGCTCATTCCACTCGGAGTGCTGCTTCCTCCTAGGTGTTGGCGCACTGCACCACGATAACAGACCTCTGTAGAGCTGTGGGCTGGGCGACACCTAACACGTTTGTGAAATTTTACAATCTCTGTGTAGAGCCTGTGTTCTCCCCTTGTACTTGCCACAAGTAGCCAGTAACACTGGGGACCTGCTCGGTATCACTTGCAACGGCATTCCCCTCTACGTGCACTAATCTGCTCCACGGGTGAGTTCCCCACCTGGCGAACCCTGCATGGAGTTCCTCCAGCACCCTCGACAGCTAGACACAGCGGAGGCATCAGATGCTAGGTCTAGCACTTGTGTGTGTGCCCAGAAGGTCAGCCCCTGTGCTAGACTAGGTGCCCATGTGTTGTGATTTCCCTTCGGGTGATCCCACTTGAGTATTCTTCCACGGCGAGCCTGTGTCTTTCCCTGGCAGAGCCAATTCTGCTGTCTCTGCTCGGTATTGGCTTCAACCTAGCTAGGCTGAATCTACCACAGAGACCTTCCATATGTGGCACTGTCCTGTTGGCCAGTCCATATGTGTAATTTCCACATGATACCTCCCTACAGGCAGGATGTGGTCTCCGCAGCATCCCTCTCCATAGATACGCTTTCCCAATGTTATCCAATTGTCTCACTGTATGGGTTGGAAGGAACAGCAGTGATCGACAACCTCTCTGCGTTAGGCCCTGTCCTTTCTCCGCCCCAGCGGGTGCAGGGGGATTAGTTATACGTGGGGTGCTGGAAGAGGGCAGCAATTGTGGCATTTTGGTATGGATCCCAATTTGTCAGTTCAATTCTGACGTAACGTCGAACATGACTGACTGAAAGGGAACAACTTGGTTACTATTGTAACCCTCGTTCCCTGAAGAAGGGAATGGAGATGTTACGTCCCATCGCCACAATTGCTGTACCACCGCTGAACGGCCAGTACACACCATCTCAACTCCTCAGTGCAAAACTTGAATGTGCAAATGGAAGCGTGCTTTCTTATATACCCACTTTGTGAGGCACAGAGAGTGATGCATATCTCGCACACCAGTGTCCTTAGGCTCATTTAGTTTACATTCGAAGGTGATTGGGCTTTCAGGCGAGATCCCAATTCGTTAGTTCAGTTCTCTCCTTCAAGGAACAAGGGTTACAATAGTAACTGACAAATTCTGTTTTCCTTGCCAATTCTGTTTAGGCTTCAAAATTTATAAGTTGTGTTCATTTGTCAAGATTATCATGATGCACAAAATGTGTAAGAATCAAACTTTTGTTAGTCACAGAGCTTATTTTCTGCAATAATCCAAAAGCCACTGGAAAATTTTTTGTTGAGGGAACCAGGGTAATGCTAACTTCTGGGTTGGCCTGCAAATATACTTCATCACTGCAGCACTCTATTGGGGAATGTTATCACAAAATATCAACATGTGTTCATTGAATGAGTCTTTTTTCTGCATACTTTTTTTTTTTTTTTTAGCAAAGACAGAAACAGACTTTCAAAAGGACTAGAGTAAAAAGATTTTAAACAACTAGCCTTGATTTCAACCACATATTCCAAAGTATATTAATTAGATAGTTGCTGTAACCTAAATTTTCAAATCCTCAGACCTGCAGATGAGATGACAGTGCAAGTATCAGTGTCTGCCCAGCACTTTTTTCATACACCTTGATAACATCATGTACAAGAACATTATGAATGTAGCCTCTTTTTTTTTTTTTTTTTTTTTTGCATTTATACTGCAGGTCACATCTGTTGTCCATCACTTACACCCCTTAGTGTATGTGAAAGAATGTCTTAGAACAAATCCAGGGACAAAGACATCAAATATTTACAAAGAGCGACATTAAAAATGTATCAGCTTAAACAACCATATGTCTCTCTTGTATTCTTCAGCGTGAAATCCTCACAAGAACATTTTCTCAGATTTACGATGTGGACAATATTTTCTGTTTTCTCTCCTGTCTCATCCCTAGTCCCTTCACAGAAATCAGCACTGATTAATGCAAAACTCAGAATCCTTTGAAATACTTCAGCAATATGGTCTGACTTCAACAATGACAGACACGAAATATAATCAACAATTTGCTGTCCGCTGCTGGAAAGGGAGGAACAGTTCTGGCTTTCAATGCAAAATGAATATTCATTGAATATAATAGCAATCACAAATTTTCTAATCAGCATTATGAACATAATTCCTTACAGGTGCAGCATCCTATATTAATTACATAACAATGGAGCTGTATGTGAAGGGGTGACGTTTTTTTAACATTTGAAATGCAAATACTGGCCTCCCTCAGGCTTCTACAGAAGTTCTGAATGAAGACCCTAATTAAAGCCTGAGGGACACATGGCAACCCCAACTGTCTCCCGGTGACACGTCAGACTCGAGAATTATGAATAAATTACCATGAGAGGATGAAAACATAGTTAGTTTCTCAAAAGTTAAGAAATCGACACATTGTTTGGGGCCAGATAACAAAAAGACCACAGTCTTTTGATGTAGAGGGGACACTTTTTTGAGAATTGGATACGATCTATAGCAATGTGTTTGATTTCCATTCTGGTTTGAAAATTTGGGCTGTTTGGGATGACCTAATGATGTTTTACACTCTGATCACTGGTATACAATATTAATGGTGACTGAGCGTTAATAGGCACATAATGGACAAAACGGAGAGCCACACCCTCAAGTACATCATATGTTTACTCCTGAAACCAAACTCTCATCCATTTCCTCTTGTCTGCTCTTGTTAAGTGATGTTTAAATGGTGAGAAAGAGGGCTGAGAGGTCCACAGCATGAATGTGAGAGCTGATGTCTCAGAAGCCTGTAGTAATTAGCCTTGTTCAGACATCAAGAATCCGCTGAAAAGACTGTCAGTCAGCCTCCTACACACGAATATTCCAATATTCACCACAGAAATAACCATTATTAATGTTTCAAACTTTTCAAGGCATCACTCTTGGAAGTCTTTGCTCTTGTGGGCTCATTTTATAGCTGCCCTGAGATGAAGTTTCACTAGAGGAACAGTAAAAAGAGGGTCTAAATATGTCAAGTTGATGCGAGTTAAAGTGCAAACAGCAAACTTTTATCTGTCGCTGTGTCTTTCTTTCTTTCATTCTCTCTTCTCTCTGTGTGCATGGAAACTGTATCTTAGATGTCTTTGTTTAGGGTACAAAGTCAAATCTTTGAGCAAAGATGAAAGATTGAATGTGGGCGATACTGCCTTTGAAATAATAATTTAAAAAAACTCCAGACATTATGGACCAAACTATGGTAACTACTACAGAGAAACAATCAATATTTCAGACATCCATCCATTGTCATCTACCCATGTTTACTTCTTTCTATCCTTATATTCATTCATCATTTATCTATCCATCTATCTATGGAAGTGTCAAGAGCTCATTGTGATATTTTAGATGATTGTACAGTATAAATAATACAATAAATTGTTTTTATTAGTCTATATGTGTAGAGGAGATCAAGGCTAGGGCTGTTTCAGTACTTAGGTCTTGTATGTTGGTTTCAAACACAGAAAATATATGTTGTTCTCTGGACAAAAGCAATTTTAACATTATAGGACCTAGTGTGATGTAATCATTCTGCTAAATTACTGCACAATGATTAATGTATCATATATCATATTGTCATATATCATACTGTCAAAAAACCTTTCAGGGGTTTTATTCATGTCAAATATACATATGTACACTGTAAAATCTAACAGTTGTTCTGTTAACTTATTGTCCAACTATTTGTTGAACTTAATTGTAAAAATCTAGTAATATGTAAAAACCTAGCAAACACACAGAGTAATGTTATAACATAACTTTCAACACACTCAAATCAAACATATTTTAGTATGATTGTTTTGACCAAATAAAACAGCGCTGCGTTACCCCACAATTTTAATTCATCAAATAAAGTGATGTATGAGTAGTAATTCAGCACTCATGGCTATTTTAGGCAAGGCAAGGCAAAGCAATTTTATTTGTATAGCACATTTCATACACAATGGTAATTCAAAGTGTTTTACATAAAGAAGAACCAAATACATAATAATAAAAATGGAACGCATAAGAAATAAAAATAACAGTAAAAACAGAGAATACCGCTATCTGGATGGAAGAGTTGGGAAGTTTCAGGGAGTTTTTTGTTGTCCGTCAGAGCGGATCTAAACAGATCTATCCATCAGAGCGGATCTAAATGGATCTTCCTCACGCTGGAGGGATAACTGTACTCAACTTTGTTGTCCGTCAGAGCGGATCTAAACGGATCTATCCATCAGGGCGGATCTAAATGGATCTTCTTCACGCTGGAGGGATAACTCAACTTTTTTGTCCGTCAGAGCAGATCTAAACAGATCTATCCATCAGAGCGGATCTAAATGGATCTTCCTCACGCAGAGGGATAACTGTAAAAATATTTATATTTGTCAGGTAGCTGTGCGTTTAAACAGTACCCTTACAGACAAATCTTCCTGGACTAACTCTATCCAGAGCTCCATCCAAGGATAACTGTACTCAACTTTGTTGTGCGTCAGAACAGATCTAAACGGATCTATCCATCAGAGCGGATCTAAATGGATCTTCCTCACGCGGAGGGATAACTGTAAAAATATTTGTCAGGTAGCTGTGCATTTAAACAGTACCCTTACAGACAAATCTTCCTGGACTAACTCTGTCAGAGCTCCATCCAGGGATAACAAATGCTTAATTCTCCCAGCTCTTTCAACCAGACAGCAAGAAATAAAAAGATGATACATAAAAGATTGATATAAAATGCATTAAAAATGAAATAAAAACAAGAAAAAGAATTAAAAGAATAAAAAGATAATACGTATAAAATAAAGTGCAAACAGTTCAGACATAGCACAGTGCTCAATCAGTAAATGCATAGATAAAAAGATATGTTTTGAGTCTGGATTTGAATGTGGCTACTGTTGGAGCACATCTGATCTCTTCTGGAAGCTGGTTCCAGCTGCGGCTGGCGTAACAGCTACAAGCAGACTCTCCTTGCTTTGAGTGAACCCTTGGTATTTCTAAGTGACTTGATCCTGATGATCTGAGTGATCTGTTAGGTTTATATTCTATGAGCATATCTGCAATGTACTGAGGTCCTAGGCCATTGAGTGATTTATAAACAAGTAACAGTACTTTAAAATCAATTCTAAATGCAACTGGAAGCCAGTGCAAAGACCTCAGGACTGGTGTGATGTGTTCATATTTTCTGGTTCTGCTCAGAATCCTGGCAGCAGCGTTCTGTATGAGCTGCAGCTGTCTTATGGTCTTTTTGGGAAGGCCAGTGAGGAGTCCATTACAATAATCCACCCTGCTGGTGATGAACATGAACAAGTTTCTCTATGTCTTGACTGGAGACAAAGCATCTAATTCTTGCAATATTTTTGAGATGATAATATGCTGATTTAGTTATTGTTTTTACATGGCTACTGAAACTCAGGTCTGACTCCAAAATCACACCAAGATTCCTGACTTGATTTTTAGTTGTTTGACCCCTAGAGTGAAGGTATGTGTTCACTTTGAGAACTTCATCTTTGTTTCCAAACGCAATGACTTCAGTTTTGTCTTTGTTTAACTGAAGGAAGTTTAGGCACATCCAATTTTTAATTTCATCAATGCATTGGCACAGGGAGTCAATGGGGCTGTAGTCGTTAGGTGATAGGGCATGGTAAATCTGGGTGTCATCTGCATAGCTGTGATATGCAATTTGGTTCTTTCTCATTATTTGGCTCAGTGGCAGCATATATAGGTTGAACAGGAGGGGTGCAAGTATTGAACCTTGAGGGACTCCGTATGTCATGGATGTCCACTCAGACTTATGGTCACCGATACTCACATAATAACCTTTAATTCATTCTAATTTTATTAGAATGAATTAAAATAATGTGAATTTAAGTGATCAAACGTAACTGTAACAAAGTTCAAGTTCAGGGAAGGAGGAGACAGGAACCGGCAGACGCTAAATGTAACTTTAATCATAACATAAAAATAAACAACAAAACAAAAAGAGTGGCAGTGGCCTACTGTGGCATATAAGCATAATAAAAGCTCTGGAGCTCCTCCATGGGACTCAAGACCGGTGTGTCGCGCAGGTTTCTCTCATTAGCATTCACTCCACCGGCCTTGATCTGGTCCCATGGCTCTCGGCTTCTGCCCTGCTCCATACCACAGTAACGTTAATAAAAGTTAAACTTAATACATTAGCTCATCCATGAACATGATTTGCCTAAGTCCCATCGGATTGCTTTCCATCGGCTGTGGAGGTGAAAGCGACAACTCTTTTTTTTTTTTTTGGCGCCAACAAAGTTTGTCTATTAAAAAACAAAACAAAAACTGAGAAATATTCACTGGAGTATCCAGTGACAACTAGTCAGGTCATATATCTCTCAGTGATTATCATGAACAGCTGCTCACTGCTGTATAACTAAGTACCAAGCAAACATGCGGTTATGGTTTTTATTTTTCCAAGTAACTTTAATCTTACAAACAGAACAACAGGGTGTTCTTACATATGTTACTAATACTATGAAATGTCACCACGTAATCATGAATGACGTGTTCATTCATGTCTTCCTGTTTCCTGTGTGTTTAATGATTATTCAGTTAATCCACCCTCTGTGTATTACAGGTGATTAATGACTAACAGCTATTTAACATGTTGACTTTACCTGATAGGGTTGAGTCTTTACACCAGCATGAAAACAATATCTTCAACCTACGATCAATACTGTTCTATGACAGAAGCTCCGACGATACAGTTCACCCATTGAGCCAATCAGAATCCACTTGCGCTCCAAATCTGATAACCAAATGTGAGTCAGTCCGGGACTGCTTATTGATTAGTCAGTTTCTACATTTGCTTTTCTGATCATTAATCTAATTTATTGATATAGAAAGTGTGGACAGGAAGATGGTGATGGAAAAGAGGACATTCCACTGAAAATGCAGAAAGATGGAAAGATTAAGGGAATTTCAGATGCTCCAGGCATGGCTTAATTAAATATGTGTGGTGAGGGTACAGGTGCACATTAAGAAGGCAAGAGACAAGCCATCTGCTGCTACTCAAGACATGCCAGGGATGAAATATTCATAAGCACACAAACACACACACATACAAACACTCATTCACTTTAATATGGTCAGACAGCCTCAAATTCTCTTACACTCTTAAGCACAGCAGAGTGTATAAATATAACATATATGAAGAGTTTGGTTCCAAAACGCGATAAACGCCGTTTAAAAAAAAAAAAAAAAAAAAAAAAAAATGAGTTTCCGCCAAAATCAGTATTGTATCTGGTCGGTATTGAAAAGTCATTTATTAATTTTGCGCAAACTGCGATATCCGTCGTGTTATTCTGTCATGTTTTCTCCCTTTCTTTCCAAAACGCGATAAACGCCAGTCTCCCTTCTCTGCAGAATGCGATATATCCGCTCAACCAATCACAGCGCACCATTCCACGCATTGTAAACAGTAATGGCGGCGCTCTGAATACACCGGCATCCTAGTTTTCCTGTTTTGTACTTTGTGATCAACAAAAACAGAAAAATTAATCATTTTGACGGCATTGATGAACCTGTGGTGGTTTCTGCGGTGGGGAAGAAACGTAAGTCATCGAAATGTAACTATTTACGTGAGGAGATTAAGAAGATGAGGCACTCGAGTCAGGAGGAGGAAAAATGCCGGCTGTTGCTTGTTCCACGACAGCATCAAACTTCTGTCACGGTCCCCAAAACTGAATCATGAACAGTTTTTAAAAGCCGTTTTTAATACCAATGTACTCGGCAAATGTGTTTATTGTAACCGTGCGGTGGCGCCAGATACTCTTTAATCGGTAATGCCAAACGGAGACATGATTAATTTATAACATTAACAAGATGACTCATTTTGGGAGCGACGACTGAATGTATTTTTAGTCAAATGCCTGTATATAAGATTAGTATTGACAAAGTTCAGAGGTTGTCATATATGTGAATCAACTTACTTTGTTGTGTATTTTCAATATGAAAAATAACTTTTATATTGATGGATTAATTGCATTTTGGAAAAAAAACGTGTCATGGATTTATTGCATTTTGGGGGAAAAATAATCCGTTTTTGTAATAAACCTTTGAAAATCAAAATCTAGATTTGAATGTTTAATGTTTTTATAACCAGAAGATGCTATGTGAAAGTTTAAAACAGAAAATAGTGGTTTTCATCTTGCTGCTTTCTTGGTAAAGAAAACACATTTTTACTAAAATTAATCAAAATGGATTAATAGCATTTTGGAACCAAACTCTTCATATATCACTTGCACAAACCAATTGGTGTCTTGGGCAAAGTGTTTTTGACTTGTTTATAAGTCCCTGCTGTGGCCAGGGCTTTATCTCATTTACATTTTAGTCAACAACCAAGAATATCTGCCTCATAGGGCCCTATTTTAACAATCTAAGCGCATGGTCTGAAGCGCATGGCACAGGTGCATTTAGTTGCCGAATCCACTTTTGCTAGTTTAACAATGGAAAAAATGGTTGGACCATGCACTCCAGGCGCATGGTCCAAAAGGGTTGTACCTAGTCTCTTAATGAGTCATGGGTGTGTTTTGGGCGTAACGTGCAATAAACCAATCAGAGTGTCATCTCCCATTCCTCTTAAAAGCCAGGAGCCGAGGAACAAAGAGTGAGGAAGCTTCCAGAGGAGCTATGAGCAAGGATGCACAGGTGTATCCTATGCTGAAGTCTTTCTTGCAGAAATACCTGACACACATATAAATTCTTCTCCCCCTTCACATCTGTCACAATAATTTAAATGTATGTTTTACCTTTGCAGTTTAAATAAACCATACATCTCAAATATTTCAGCAGGGCCTTATTAATATTTATTAGTAATTTCTAAAATAACCCAACTTTAACAGATCAAGGACAGATCCCTTGAGCGGAGCTGATGACGCTGTGAAGTGACGCTTGAGCGATCAATAATATTCCAGTGTACAAATAAGCTACTTCGATTCCTCCATCCTCGTTTTCTTTCCTGGCATCCTAGAGGGGTGGAGTTCAGAAGCAAGGAAAGAAAGCAAGGATGCGCAACAAATTTTTGAATCAGTATGACTTTTGAATCATAAAAAATGAGAAGCACCCCTTGACTTATATAAGGTCAGAAAACAAGTATAATCTTATTGGTTATGTCATGAATATCAATTAAAGGTTTTTTGCTTTTTGTTTTTTGGAATGAGATACACTTGTTGCATCCCATCTAGAAATCCTAAAGGAATTTGTAAAAAATTCCTTTTGGAATTTATATCAATTTAGAGCTAATCCTTTAGTATCCTAATAGGATTTTTCTCATGAGCTTTCAACATAAGACAAAACAAAAAAAAATTATCTTTTAGAAGTTTAATACTTGTTAATCTAGATTTTAGAATATGAAAATGAATTTCAAGAAAATCTTTCAGGATTCTCCTATACTTTAATTCCCTTTTACTGTCCAGCAGCAAACCATTATTCCAATATAATACAAGTACATTCTCATGATGAAAATCACACAATATCAATATAAAAAAAATTCAGTTTAATGTTATGATTTTTAAAGGATTGGTCCCAAATTCTGATAAAAAATCCCATCAGGAATCCTAAACACATTACTTGTAATTTTATAAGGGGTTGCCATGTCATTGTCATGACATAATGTGCCTTTTTGTCCAACTGATGACATAATCATCCTCTAAATACAGTAAATGCAACTCCCCAACGGATGACACTTCCCAATCAACTTCTGTCCCAACCACGAACTTCCACCCTGATGAACCTCCGAGACATTGCACTCTGAGAGCACCATTAGAGGATCCACACAAGCATAGTCAATATGCTGCTTGAGGAAAGTACCTTGTCTAATTAGAGACAGAGAGGAATCTGCAAACCAACTGTAAAGGATTCAACTACATTATAGAGTGAATTTAAAATTCTGTAATATTTTAACTTCAATACAAATTTAATTCTGTTTTTTTATGTAATTTGCATTTACTAGTGTGACTTGTGTCCATTGAGTTTATTTAATTATATAGTATCTTGATCTACTTTATGTTGAGCAGTTTTTCTGAACTGTTCTGTAACAAGTCAAAACTATCTACGTCTTTTTGTGCCTTTGTTTTTGATCTAATTACGGCTCAACACCTTATTTGTTCAGAAATATCATAGGAAGTTATAATGAACGGACATGTGTCTGGGAGGATTTGAAAATTAGATTTTGAATGTGACTCATTCCAACAACAGGAAGAGACTGTATTTTTATTCACTTATTCCCAGCAGAACAAAAGATATGACATTATTCCAGTCATTCTGCAGGCTAGGATTTTCCATATCAGACAGTGTGTATGTTAATTTATTGATTTCAGTAGTCTTGATTTCTGAAATTGATTTCAAATTTGTCTTCAAAGTCTTCCTTGTTGATTACACATTCCCTTGATTGCTTTTTTGGGTAAAGGTGCGCATGCACACAGATGGTGACTTTGAAGATGGTGCATGAGTGTATGGTTCTTTACGCTTTGAGAGATTTATGCTTTGGTGTGACAGCAGCTGGCAGAAAGTCTGACTAATAAAACTTACAAACAGTCTCTTTAAAATATGTGAAACATTTGGAATGGCATACTCTCTGTAAGTTCATACAACAAACATACTATGGGAGAAGGGGAAGGACCAAACAACAACAAAAAATCACTCTTAATGGGTGTTATGCGTAACACACTTCCGTATAAACAGGTTGCATCATTTCCGGTTCAGGTCTTATGTGTGTGCTTCGTTAAATATAGGGCCGTTTTTGTCAAGATGCTTTCAAAGGAGCTACCAAAGATGAGCATAACCAATGTCTATCGCATATGCGGATTGATAGCTACGTTTTTTTTCTCACTAACATTCTAATTAAAAAACTGAATAAAATGCTAACAATAAAAATAATTAGCTAGGTTAGCTGGTTACCTTAAAAGTCCATAGATATCGCTGTCAATTTGTATGTCGAGTATGTCAGAATCATTCTCATTTTATCTGTCTTTTTCTTTCTTTCTATTTCCCACGATTTAGCTTAAAATGACCATGACGCTTATGTTTCCTGCTAACCCCCTTTTTTTTAAAGGAATATCAGATCTCTCCTGGAGCCAAGATTCATTCATAATTCAGCACATGCACGTTGTATCTTCCTCACGTATCAGACTCACTCTCCCCTAACAGAGCCCCTGGAATGAAGCCATTATCGTGATGACATTTACACCAGGGGTGGGGGTTTCCTTCTATCAGATCAATACACCATAGAGAATGTAGGTCTTTAAGGATATTTTTTAAAGGTAAATTAAACATGTTGATGAAGCTGGAGACGTTGATCAGTTGATCACTGTGTAAATAATAGAAATAATTGTGTAAAGATGTTTATAAACTGCTTTTAAGAGTCAATAAAAGCTTTATTGAGTCATTTATGTGACAAAGCACAGAAAAATTTAAATTGTTCAGCAAGACCTATCACTTAAGAGTCTCATAATTGATTCTTATAAATAGAAGGATTCTTCTCCATTGAGACTGGATCCTGTCTGGTTGAAGTAGGATGAACTTCTTCACATCAGTGTTAATTTTGGCAGCCATTTTTTATTTAGTCTTAGTCTTCATCTTCAGACAAAAATGCTTAGTCTTAGTCACATTTTTGTCATTTTTGTCTTTCATATTTTAGTCTAGTTTTAGTCGACGAAAAGTCATTGCGTTTTTGTCAACTTTTAGTCATTACTTTTAGTCAAACTGCAGGTACCAACATTAATTTTGATAGCTATTTTATATGTAGTTTTTAGATAAAATAGTCATTATAATTTTTCTCTTTAGACCAATTCAATTAAGCGTTATGAGAAATTTGAATCAAGGTAACAGGCTGTATTGACATTGCACTCTTATAGCAGTAGCACTTGTGCAATTCTACATATCCCTTTTCAGTGGTTCTCAAACTTTTTAGAGTGTCGAATCCCATGAGGGATTTAACATCCTTCTGCGTACCACCTCTTTTCCACTGCAGTTACACCTTTTCCATTAAGGGACAATATTAGCCCCCTTAAATTGATTTTTCCAGTGCGTTTTTTTTTTTATCATTTTTGCATTTACAGTTATCGTTTACGCTGGTGTCATCTCTCATCGTCTTGTCTTAGTCATGGAAAAAAAGGTCGTCAACGTACATTTTTCGTCATAGTTTTCGTTAACGAAATTAACACTGCCTCACATGACCTGACTCCACAGGGAATTTCCTGCTTAGAGCCACAGACACAAAACTACTGTAGCCTAAAAGATTTTTTAAAAAGAATAAAATTAAAATATGGATGATAATAAACAAAAGGAAAACAAAGTTTTACGACACTGCACATGAAAAGCACAAACCTGATTAAGCTGAAGAGCTTAAATGAAGCAGAATACACAAAGTATTAGTAAAAACAATGTAATGCCTTACACCTGTACTTCTTTCTGAACCAACTCTTTATAGACAGCTGAGGTAAATGAGTTTGCACCTTGTGTTTCGCTCTTGAGATCTCTGTTAGCTGCTTGTGGACAGATATTGGCATGAGAATGAGTCATGATTTGATCTGCTTCCCATCCTCCTCTGGAGTTTTCACTCAAGCATTCCCTTTGTGTATGTAGCCGCATCCCTTTATTATTATATCAAAAGCCTGATTAATTGAAGGCCCTTTGGAAACTCAAACACAATTGACTGTCATTTATTTTATTAAAAACAAGCATCAGCCTCTGATTGTTGCCCAAATCCTACGCAAGCCCTTTAGCTGCCTGTCAGGTCAAACTTATTCAAGTTGGGGGGTAATTCATCATAATGACACCGTGATTGTGATTTGGGATTCAACCTATTCACTGATGGTAATGGAAAGCTGAAGTACAGCTGAGGCATTAAAGGCAATGTAGTATCCTAAAATTGTACTATTACATGGAACCCATTGCTGAAACATCTATAGACTTTTAATGCCATTATATAGATGACAGGATTAGACACACATGAATGATTGACTTCAGAGCTAGAAGCATTTCTGTTAAATTGTTGCTGTTCTTTATGTGCAGTTATTAAAAGTACAATCCGAATTCCGGAAATTTTGGGACGTTTTTTAAATTTGTAATGAAATGAAAATTAGCTCATTTCAAATTTGATGCCTGCTACAGGTCTCAAAATAGTTGGGACGGGGGCATGTTTACCATGGTGTAGCATCTCCTCTTCTTTTCAGAACAGTTTGAAGACGTCTGGGCATCAAGGTTATGAGTTTTGGTGTTGGAATTTGGTCCCATTCTTGCCTGATATAGGTTTCCAGCTGCTGAAGAGTTTGTGGTCGTCTTTGATGTATTTTTCGTTTAATGATGCGCCAAATGTTCTCTATAGGTGAAAGATCTGGACTGCAGGCAGGCCAATTCAGCACCCGGACTCTTCTACGATGAAGCCATGCTGTTGTAATAGCTGCGGTATTGTGGTTTTGCATTGTCCTGCTGAAATACACAAGGCCTTCCCTGAAATAGACGTCGTCTGGAGGGGAGCATATGTTGCTCTAAAACCTTTATATACCTTTCAGCATTCATAGTGCCTTCCAAAACATGCAAGCTGCCCATACCGTATGCACTTATGCACCCCCATACCATCAGAGATGCTGGCTTTTGAACTGAATGCTGATAACACACTGGAAGGTCTCCCTCTTCTTTAGCCTGGAGGACACGGTGTCTGTGATTTCCAACAAGAATGTCAAATTTGGACTCGTCTGATCATAGAACACTTTTCCACTTTGAAACAGTCCATTTTAAATGAGCCTTGGCCCACAGGACACGACGGCGCTTCTGGACCATGTTCACATATGGCTTCTTTTTTGCATGATAGATCTTTAGTTGGCATCTGCAGATGGCACGGCGGATTGTGTTTACTGACAGTGGTTTCTGGAAGTATTCCTGGGCCCATTTAGTAATGTCATTGACACAATCATGCCCATGAGTGATGCAGTGTCGTCTGAGGGCCTGAAGACCACGGGCATCCAATAAAGGTTTTCGGCCTTGTCCCTTACTCACAGAGATTTCTCCAGTTTCTCTGAATCTTTTGATGATGTTATGCACTATAGATGATGAGATTTGCAAAGCCTTTGCAATTTGATGTTGAGGAACATTGTTTTTAAAGTATTCCACAATATTTTTACGCACTCTTTCACAGATTGGAGAACCTCTCCCATCTTTACTTCTGAGAGACTCTGCCTCTCTAAGACATCCCTTTTATAGCTAATCATGTTACAGACCTGATATCATTTAACTTAATTAGTTGCTAGATGTTCTCTTAGCTGAATCTTTTCAAAATTTCTTGCTTTTTCAGCCATTTGTTGCCCCCGTGCCAACTTTTTTGAGACCTGTAGCAGGCATCAAATTTGAAATGAGCTCATTTAGTGGATAAAAGTGTAAAATTTCTCCGTTTAAACATTTGTTATGTTATCTGTGTTCTATTTTGAATAAAATATTGGCTCATGTGATTTGAAAGTCTTTTAGTTTTCATTTTATTCAAATTTAAAAAACGTCCCAACATTTCCAGAATTCGGGTTGTACAATGACGGAATCTTCTATTTCGCTTATGAAACATTTGTTATGTTATGCTTATGCTGGCCTCACACCAAGTAAGTAGTGCAATATCTTTCATTAGCTGGAGGCTTCAGTCAATATCATTGACTTTCTGCACCTTTAAAGTCAACTTAACTCTCTTAACACATCGTAGTATAATGGTTTTAATTAGCACTACTTTCAGACAACATCCTAACAATATATAAAATATACGGGCTAGGGAAAATGAAAAAAAATGAACATTTAGACATTGCAGAAAGAGGAAAACCTGTAATGTGTTTTGTTTGGGTGGTGGAGCTCAGCATTATTAAATATTCATACATTGATAGATAGGGATACTTTATGAATCCCCTAAGGCAAACTCATGTAGCCTCTCAGCTGCAGGGAAAAAAGAGCTATTATCATTGCAGAAATTTTGTCATTGCACTAGCTCAACTCAAAGAAATTAAGGTTCCAAAAGGAGGTTTGCACAGCGACGCCGTATAGAAGAACCATTTTTAGTTCCCAAAAGAACCTTTCAGTGAACGTGCAAAGACTAATGCATGATGCTGCGTTCAATAGTTTTGCTAATGCAAAAACTGTGCAGACACAAGTATCATTCTACTTGTGCTGCACTAGTCTTTTAATTGTACAACATAACTGCATGTCAAATATAAACAGGTCTTATACATTTACTCAAAATCACAGACTTGAATGTATTGGAATCTACTCAATATATTTGAACTGAAATAACTAAAAAAAAAAACATTGATTAAGTTCAACTAAAAATATATTTTTAAAATGAAGATAAATAAATTTTGTGTAACCACTTGTCTTAAAAAAAATTGAGTAAAATCACAAAGCCATTTTTTTTCAGTGCAGAGTCAATACTCTGCTTACCAAAAATACAGCAGATATATTCAAGCAGCCTCGCAGGGACCCGATTTGATAATTGTCAATCTATCCTCTCCTTACCTTGCTCTTTGCAATGCCGATGAGGAGGGGGACAGGTGCCTCTTTCAGCACAACCCAGCTGGCACTTCAGTCCTAATTCATCCTGCTTCAAGTGTTATTGGCCAAGCTAAAGGTAAATCATACAATCAAACACTGCAAAATAGGATGCCATTTCTTATACAGCACCCTACACAAAGATAATTACAGTAGCCTCATTGTAATACTGTGGTGTTCCCATTGGATCAAACGGGTGATTGGAGACAAAAGTGAACTAAATTAGTTTGTTCCCCTTAATAATGCAGATTTCGTTATCATAAGCATGCACTTTAAACATTTAAAAGTTATAGATGAACAAAGCACAGCTGCTATCCCAGCTAACAAAAATGAACATTCCCTTTAAGTTATGAAAACGTTATTTCTGGATGTTTGTTAAAAGTTCAAAACTTCCAGGTTTTTTTATGTATTAAAGGGTTAGTTAGATCATTAGATACCACGAAATTGATAATACCGTTACATCCCTAATAAACACTAATCAACTCGCACAACAGTTGTGATAAATGGAAGCTCAAGCACGTTCACTTGACGTGTGAGAACCAATGATGTTCATTCTCGTGTGTTACGCAGCATGTTTGAGCTTCCACAAGAACCAATGAGGTTTGTTCTCATGCTTTGAACAAGTACGATTGAGCTCCTGTTTGTGTTTGTTGATCAATGTGAATAAAAGCATTGTGAATAAAAGCATTGCTTAAAAAAATTACTTCTACTCATCCATCTATTCTCCACACAGCTTATCCTCAATAGGGTCTGCACAGAAAGGCCTCCCTGGCCCAGCTGGGACTTGAAACAGGGACCTTCTCACTGTGAGGTGACAGTTTTACTGTCCACTGTGCTGTCCTGCACATATTTATGTTTATATTAATTCAAATTATAAAATAGATAAAATGTAAGCAATTAATTTACAGCCACAAGTACCAAAAACTGTGTTAAGTGTTTACATTTTTCCAGAATAAAAGTTTCTAAGTGCATTAAATATTTGAATTACAAAAATAACAGATGATACTTTACTTTAAGATTCACATTTTACTGTAGTAGTACACTAAACTGTAAGAGTCTCTGGGAAGTACACAGCCCAGAACATGAGCAAAGCTTACATTTCATACCAAAAACACAACCCCACCAAGTTAAACAAGGAAAAAATGAAAACAAACTCAAGCATACAACTAGACATAGATTTAATGAAGTCAGTGTATATTGCACCTGCTTGCCTGTATGTTTTATATACAACTTGAATTCATTGTTTGTTCCTTATGCATGTCTTGTGACTTCATGTTCTCTTCTCTTCAATATTCTCTTTAATCAAACAAGTAGTAACATTTTAAAAATGTTAGATAAATGTCCAACTAAAACATTCCAAAAAATATGTTCCATGAATAATGAATAAATAACGTTTTTGTGCTAATGTTTTGAGAACGTTTTTAAAGTAATAACTTTGAACGAACGTTCTATTAACGTTAATGGAAGAAAGTTTGTTCATAATAACTTTAAAGAGAATCCAGAACAGTAATCAAAGTTCAGAGAATGTTCCCTGTTAGCTGGGAATCTGCTTAATGCAACTATAAGGCATTAAGATATTAAGATATAATCATTATAACATCATGATTTTCTGTAAAGCTGCTTTGAAATGTATTGTGAAAAGCACTATACAAAAAAATATTGACTTCGACAAATAACATTCTAAGGACGTTTCATTAAAGTTGTTCTCACAACGTTTTATGTAAACATTCCGGAAACGTTCAGCAAATATTAACAACATCATAAAGATGTTCCGAGAATGTTGTTCTAAGAATGGGTAACATTTTATTTTAAGGTGACGTTGTTACACATTACTACTTGTACGTACTAGTAATAACAGTAAATTATGCATAATTACAAGCAACTAAACCAAACCCTAACTCTAAGTTGGATGCAGACAGGTGAGTGGATAAAACACAGTTTATTGAACAGAGGCACGGAACTGGACAGGAATGCAGACTGGTGAGTATTAACAATATAGAGATGAGATGTAGACTTAGCTGGTTGATAATAGAAGTGTCTCTTTGCAGGTGAATGGAGATGAAGCAGACGAAGGGCAGATGACGGAAGACAGATGACAGAAGACAGGTAAGTAGTCCAATGAAGCTGGTAAGTATCAGTTAAGGAGTCTGTAGTGTTCATACGGATGAGACCAGACAAGAGAAAGTGTCTCTTTATAGTGAGTGCTGATGATGAAGTGCAGGTGCAGTGAGCGTCTGTGATGGTTGTGACTCCGTGACAGTACCCCCTCCTCCACGGGCGGCTCCTGACGGCCGGATGGGACAATGACGGGGCCTAGCTGGGTGATCTGGGTATTCTGAGTGGTATTGCGTGAGGACCATAGTCCTCCCAGTCGATGAGGTAATCCAGCCTGGGACCCCGCTGCCACAAGTCGAGGATGGCCTGGACCCGGTAGATGCCTTGTCTGCGAGTTCGGGAGGAGGAGGTACCTCATCGCCACCAGATTCTGTGGGGGAAGACAACAAGGGTTCAGAGTGAGGTTTTAGGAGTGACACATGAAATGATGGTGAGATGCGGTAGCTACCTCTGCACTGTGAACGGACCTATGTACTGGCTTACAGCAGGGCAGGCAGAGACAGATGTCCCGTGTCAAGAGCCACACCTTCTGGCCTGGTTGGTAGCGAGGGGTTGATGTTCTTCGGGTGTCAGCTTGCCTTTTGTGTCTCCGCACTGCCTGTTGGAGATGCACATGAGCTGAGTCCCAAACTCTCTCGCTCTGCTGGAACCAGTGGTTGACAGCTGGAACCTCCAAGGGCTCACCGGACCAGGGGAATAACGGAGGTTGGTACCCAAGGATACATTGGAACGGGGTGAGCACGGTGGTGGATTTTCTGAGGGAGTTCTGGGCGTACTCCACCCAGGGAAGGAACTGGCTCCAGCTGTCCTGGTTCTGGTGGCAGTAGGACCTCAGGTACCTCCCGATCTCCTGGATCTTTCGCTCAGTCTGTTAGTTTGAGGGTGGTAACCGGAGGAGAGGCTTACTGACACTCCCAGCCGTTTGAAAAAAGCTTGCCATACACAGGAGATGAATTGGGGACCACGATCTGATACTATCTCTTGAGGAAGGCCGAAGTGACGAAACACATTTTGAAAGAGCGCTTCAGAAGCTTCAAAAGCAGTTGGTAATCCTTTGAGAGGGATGAGTTTGCATGCCTTTGAGAAGCGATCAACGATGACGAACACACAGGTATGATTGTCAGAAGGTGGGAGATCGGTCATGAAGTCGATTCTCAGGTGAGACTATGGACAGTGTGGAATGGGCAGAGGAACCAGCTTTCCTTCAGGGAGTCTCCGGGGAGTGTTGGTAACGGCACAGACTGAGCATCCCTTGATGTACCAGGAGATATCCTGAGCCATGGTGGGCCACCAGTAGCGATGACGTAAGAGCAAGAGTGTACGTTGACTACCTGGGTGTCCAGAGCCCGGAGACGTATGCGCTGAGTCCATGAGGGGCAGACGATAGGTTGGTGGTACGTAGAGGAGCCCCTCTGGACCTTCTGGTGGAGCAGGTTCGGAGTGGGTAGCTTTGGTAATTTGCTCATCAATGGACCACTGGATTGGGCTGACAATCATGGCTGGAGGGAGGATAGGTTCTGGAGAATTGTTCTCAGGATCAGGTTGATGGAGGTGTGACAAGGCATCAGCCCTACAGTTCTTATCTCCAGGCCAATATGAGACAGTAAAATCAAATCTGGTGAAGAATAAAGCCCACCGGGCTTGGTGTGGTTTCAGTCTTTTTGCATCACGCAGATATTGGTGATCAGTAATGACCTCAAACGATGATTTGCTCCCTCCAGCCAGTGTTTCAACTCTTCCAGAGCTAGCTTGATGGCTAAGAGCTCACAATTGCCGATATCGTAGTTCTGTTCCGCGGGGACAGCTTCTTGGAATAGAAGGTACATGGATGGAGTTGTGGAGGATCCCCCTGCCTCTGTGAAAAGACCACTTCGACCCCGGTGGCAACCTCGACGATGAACGGGAGATCTGGATTGGGATGAGCCAGGATCGGAGCGGTTTGGAAGGCTTCTTGGAGTTGATAGAAAGCTTCCAGGGCAGATGGTTTCCAGGACAGAGACTTGGGCTGGCCCTTGGGAAGGGATGTGAAAGGTGAACTGAGCCGGCTGTAATTGTGGATAAGCCTTCGGTAGAAGTTGGCAAATTCCAGGAAGCGCTTTAGTTCCTTGACGGTAGCTGGTTGAGGCCAGTTCCGGATAGTTACCAGCTTCTTCTGGTCCATCTTGATGCCGTGTTGGTCAGTGACATAACCTAGGAAGTGTACGGAGGTGGTGTGGAACTCGCACATCTCCAGCTTGAGATAGAGATGGTGATGGCGGAGCTTCTTGAGGACCTGCTTCACGTGGAGGCGATGTTTGGCCAGGTTCCGGGAGTATATGAGGATACCGTCGATAATGACAATGACGAATCGCTGGAATAACCCGATATTCATAGTGTCCAGAAGGTGTAACAAAGGCGGTCTTCCACTCATCACCTCGGTGTATACAAAAGAGGTTGAATGCACTCCGCAGATCCAGCTTGGAGAAGATGCGAGCTCCCCGTAGCTGTTCCAGAGCCACAGGGACCAGAAGAAGTGGATAACTATATTTCACCGTTTGGGAATTGAGATGACGGTTGTCGATGCATGGCCGCAAGCCTCTGTCCTTCTTTGCCACGAAGAAGAAGCTGGAAGCGGCAGGGGATGTCGAAGGTCGAATAAAGCACTGTTGAAGCGCCTCCATGGCCTTCTGCTCCGGGATGGACAGTGGGTAAACTCTGCCTTTGGGCAGAGTAGCCCCAAGTAGCAGGTCGATTGCACAGTCCCATGGCCGACGTGGTGGAAGTTGGGTTGCCAACCGCTTGCTGAATACATCCTGGAACGCCCGGTACTCTGGAGGAATCTCTGCCTTGCTTTCAACCTCTGGACTCTCGACGGTGGTTGAACTGAAAGAGAGGGATGGTGGTTTCTGGTCGGAGAAGGTTTGAGAACGAGGGATGGAAGGTTTGTGGACAGATGACAGGCAGGTATGACAAGACTCACTCCACTGCAGGATTTCACCAGTGTTCCAGTTGATACTAGGATGGTGTTGTGACATCCACGGGCATCCCAGGATGATATCCGCCTTGGATCCTTCCAGCACCATGAACGTGATTTCCTCGGTGTGCAGGCATCCGATGCGGAGCGTCAGTGTTGGGGAGAAGTGCCGGATGTGACCACGGCCCAGCAGATTTCCTTGGATGGTGTGAATTCTCAATTCCTGGTAGCAGCATTTCCTCCGGACATTGAGTTTCTGGAGTAGCTGGGTTGAACCAGAGTCAATGAGGGCTTGCGCTGAAACACAGATTTGTGGAGTTAGAATATGTACAGTTGTTTGTGACAAGGGAGCTGTTTGAGGTGGAAGTTGAATAGTACTCACCGTTGGGCGTGGTGGTCGGACTGAGCAGGCGGTGATGATGTGACCCTCTCCCCCACAGTACAGGCATAGTTGATTTAGAATTCTCCTCTGACGCTCCGGTCAGGTGGTAGGAGTCCACCTGCATTGGTTCAGTTGCTGGAAAGGCGAATGATGGTATGGAGGGCGGAGGATGCAAGGCGGGTTTCGGGAGAGAGCACGCTGTAAGACATTGAGAAACTCTGATGGTCTTCTGAATGAAGTTCTCAAGTCCAATCGTGTCGTCATATACAACCATTAGCTGTCGTACATCGGCATTAAGACCCTGTCGGAATGCGGTGAGCAATGCAGTCTCATTCCAGCCACTAGCGGCCGCCAAGGTACGAAACAGGTAAGTAGTCCAATGAAGCTGGTAATCAGGTATAGAGTCTGTAGTGTTCGTACGGACGAGACCAGACAAGGGAGTGCAGGAGAAGTGTGTCTTTATAGAATTCCGGGGAGAGTGAACAAGTGGGTGGAGCATGCTGATCTGGTGACGATGGGTTGTAATTGGTCTGCGATGGTTGTGACTCCATGACATAAGTACATGTAGTTAATTAATATTACTCAGTAAATATTTGAATAAGTACAATGTAACTTTGTCACCTTAAAAAAAGAGTAACCTAAGAATGTTTTCTCTCAATGTTATGAGAACGTTACGAGAACATTCATCTAGTTCAAATGACATTGTAAGGACGTTTCATGAATATTGTTAGAACATTTTATGATAACATTATGAAAACATTCAGCAAATACTAATAACATTATAAGAACATTCCAAAAATGTCATTCTAAGAATGTTGTCTCTCAACATTATGAGAATTCATCAAGTACAAATAACATCATAAGGAAGTTCCAAGAACGTTGTTCTATGGGCATTTTCTCCAAACATTACGAGAATGTATATTAACTATTAACAACATTATAAAAACGTTCAATAAATATTATTTTAAGAACATTTTATCCTAACATTTACATACCTTTTAAAGAACGTTAAAGTTATGGGAACGTTCCCTGTTAGCTGGGATGGAGAATCATAATGGTCATGGAATCTGCAGGGTCCCTTAACAAAAACAAGTTCTTATCTCCAGGCCAATATGAGACAGTAAAATCAAATCTGGTGAAGAATAAAGCCCACCGGGTTTGGTGTGGGTTCAGTCTTTTTGCATCACGCAGATATTGGTGATCAGTGATGTGATTTTCTCTCATTCAAATCACAGTTGAATTGTAAAGGTGACAGAGATGCACATAAAAATGTGCATTCCTTTAGTTGTGAATTATTTAGTGTTTACCAAAGGACACTGTGTATGGTTTATCACTGTGACATCTGGCAGTGTGTGAGTTTTATTGTCACATTGTTCTCTTTTTACTTTGATTCTTCAGCTACTTGAGAGTTGCTGTAGATGAAATAGTTGAATAAGGCACTAGCGACTCCTAGGTTAATGATCAATTCCCAGTGATCACACAAACTAACCTATACCCCATGCAATGTACAGTTTTGGATAAAAGCATCTGCTAAGTGAATAACTTTCTTTTTGTTTATTGATGTCTCCACAGCTCTTTTCATTCACTTAAAAACAAAGTGCCCATCAAATGGCTTGAGGAGCATAGTTTTCTTTCCTGGGATATCAAAGGGCTTGTCATAAACGAAGCCTTTTCATTTAACAGCCATTGACATTATTTGTTAATTGCTGATGCTAGTCAGAAGTAGATGGTATTGGGGGGGGGGGGGGGGGGGCTTTCCCTACAGAGTATTTGATTGGACATATTTATTGAGAGTGCAGTAGTCACTGATATTTTGGTCAATTTTTGCTAAAAAGGAAAGACTGTACATGTTAAATCTGATGAGCTAAAAGTTAATTTAACTTTTAGAAGTACACTACACTATACATGTTCTCAAAGCGAACAGACATGAGCTACAATTTTTTTATTATTATTTCATAAAGTCTTGCACAAGAGATAAAACTGTCAGTTTTGCTTGGTCTCCTTCCTTTCCAGCTAACATCTGTAAGTAACATGGACATTTTACTTGGTCTTTTCTGGTCTGAAATGTGGTTATTAAGTGTCATTAATTGACATCCCCCCCAGCATGTAATTACAGACAGAGAGAGGGGCAGCAGCAAAAAGAGAAACAGCTTTAAATTACTCATTTATGTGTGCAGTGAAAAGTTTAGCTGTCTTGTAAGAAGCATAGATTTACATAGGTCATCCTCAATTACTCTGGAATGATCTTTGGTAATGGCGCTGGTTTCATTTCTTTCCAGAAGACTGTGAGGTGAGCACAATTACATTTGCCATTTAACCTCCTAGCCCTCCATTTAGAGTTGACCCTGTCATGACAGACACCGATCAGAATAAAACATGATGAGCATCAGTTAATGTGACAGGAATGTGGGTAATTGTTTCAACCAAGACCGTTTGAAGTTAGATTGAATGATATGCACAGCAGATGGTTTGACATGACCCAAGGAAAAACTTTTTGGCAAGATTATTATTTTTATTCATTTGTTCAATATTAGTATATTGTATTATATTGTGAAATATTACAACTTTTATTTCAATATTTTTTTAAATGTAAATTATTCAGTGATTTTTTTTTTTTTAATTTTTTTATCAAATATTACTCCAGTTTTCAGTGTCTTTTTTGGGTCCTTCAGAAATCATTATAATTATAATATGCTGATTTGATGCTTAAGAAACATTCCTTATTATGTTAAAAAAAAAAAGTTGTGCTGCTTAACATTTTTGTGGACACAGTGATACTTTTTTGAGATTCTTTGATGAATAGAAAGTTCACAAGAATAGAATTTATCTGAAACAGAAATTATTTGTTAGATTATAAATTTCTGTCATTTTGATTAGTTTTAAAAGTTTTGATCAGCATCCAAGTCTTTGTTGAATAAAATTATTAATTTCTTTTAAAAAAAATTCTTAGCCCAAACTTTTGAATGGTGTACTTGCAATCAAAATTATTGAACCACAAGACATTCTGATTTTGTGAACAAAAACACTTTTTTAAAACAAGTTTATTAATCCACATTTGAATAATTCTGAGAATCTAAAGTTGAGTTACTGTTCAAATGATCAAATTGGCTCTAAACATCCATATACAAAATTATTCAGCCCCCAAAAGTCAAGTTTTGTAGAGAATCCTTTACTGTTTATAATCTCAAATAAACGTTTCCTGTAAATGCTTGCAAGCTTCCGACACTCTCTACTGGAATCTTAGGCCATTCCTTGTGTGCAAAAGCTTCCAGCTCACTGATATTTCTTGGTTTCCATGCTGCCATTGCTCTAAACCAAGCTTTGATAGATTTGGATGTATACTTGGGATCATTGTCCTGCTGGAATGTCCAATGATCCAGTTTTTGAAGGCATCACAATCTTTGCCAAAAATGGTCTGATACTTCAAAGAATCCACCGCCTGTGGAAGGATGTAGCAGACTCAAGAGAGATGGATAAGTGATAACACAGTGCTTTATTTGAGCAAATTCCAAACACAGGTGAAGTAATGACAATACAGCGATGGTCAAGGCAGGTATTAAACTTCAGTTCATAGGTTTGGCAAGTGAAGATTGTGATGGTGACTTCAACAGGTGAGTAAATCCACATACAGAACTTTTAGTTACCGTTTACCAGGCTGAAAAGTAATCAAAGTCTTTGTCTTACAGGTATTGAGGAAACACTGGAGAAGAGGAACAGATGCAGGAGCAAGGAAACAGGAACTTGGGAATCGCAGGAGGTAATATTTGCAGGTAAGGAATACAGTTAAGTAATCCATAGCCCAAGTCATAGACCAGACATTGAGTGTGTTTGAGGTGTGTGCTTATATGATGAGTGTGCTGATGAGGTGTAGGCACAGGTGAGGAACAAGAGGGATGCTGGGAAATGTAGTTGCTAAGGTGACTGGGCTGGTGATGGGAGTTCATGACAGGCAGTCACATGGTCAAAATTTTCCTGCTGCAGCAAAGTACCCCTATAACAAGACTCACCTACTCAAGGTGCTACTCAATGTCAGCATGCATGAGCTATATGTGTCAAAACTAAAGCTAATTAAGTGTTGTTATAGAGTTCCCAAAAGCTTAATTGTGTTTTAACACAATTTTGTACCATACTAATAAGTGATTTAAAAACATGGGTGAAATGCAGAGCACAAATTCCGAGTATGGGACACCATACTTGGCCACACGTCAAGTCACTTTCACTTTCTTTAGAAAATCACCTGTCAAGTTTATAATATATTACATCAGCCAAATTCATGTCTTACATCAGTGTCAAATTGTATGGCTACAGGGACTCATCTCAAGAAACATTTCATCTATTGCCAAAATTAAGAAAAAATCAGTCAAGAATAGAAAATTATTGAAAATATTAAAATCAAGAATGTCATAATCAGAATGCGTAGTTTGTGCATAAAAATGTCCATCAAAACCAACGTTGAATGATGTTCACTAACCCGGCAAAGTTTTCCGTTGGATTGGTGTTTATTCTTTTTAGCATACAGTATTTCACTCAGTTCCCTAATCATTCCGATTCAATTTCAGCGAGTGAAGAACAGAAGAATTTATAATTAAGTGCATTATGTATAATGCACGTTATCGTCTCTAACAGACAACACGTTGAAGCCGCTCATGCCGCCATTTTCTCCCTTTTCTCAGAAAGCAAAGACGCATTCAAAACATCCAGTAGCGTGGGTTTTACAGGAAATGCGTGTAGGGGAGAGTGGGGTAAGATGAGCCAGTGGGTAAGTTGACCCACCCACCCCCTGTATCTTGGCGACCGTAAACTTTTACTGTCATGTGACCATATATTTTGGAACCACCCATCATTTCTGCCAGACTGTGAAAAGGAGAAGCACATGGGAGGAGTGGAAGTCGCTTATTTACTTTAAAAACTGTTTTTGGCTTGTCAAAGTAAGATTTTCATCAAAGCAAATTTGTCAAGGTCTAAAAATATTTATGAGGCATATTGGTGATTTAGCAATGTATAAAACCATGCAAGTCATTTAGCTAAATATTAGCCTGAATTGGTAAGCTAGCTTGTTTTTCCCAAAATGGCAGCTATGGGGCAAAGTGAGCCAAATGCTGTGGGGTAAATTGAGCCAGTGTTTTAACTTACCCCACCATAAGGCACTGAAGTTAAGTTAAATCTCTGAAGTATAAACTGGTATAATTTCCATGTAATATTACACAACTGGTTTATTTTGTCTTTTTTTCGAGTTTATTTGATAGGAACAGTGTACAAGTACACTAAATCCTTCTCTGATATGAACCAGAAGATGCTTAATTATATACAGTATGTAATTCCATCTGTAGCCCCTAATGGCCTAACATGGTCGACATTGCAGAAAAACTACCATGTCAAGAACCTTTTGACTAAAATATTTATTAGTTTCAGTGACATTTATTCATTCATTCTAGTTTTTATTTAATTTTACTCAACAAACTCTCTGTTTAGTATGTTTTTGGGAAGGTTACAACTTTGGTGTTCAACATATTGTTTCAGAAATGCAAATAATTAAAGATATTGAAATTTCAACTTCATTTGGTTGGTTTTATGTTGTTTAAGTTAACTTTAAGAAAAGAAATATGAATATTTGTAAACAGAAATTTCACATGGGTTTGATTCAGATTCAGTTAGATGGTCAGTTTACACCCACCTGCTGACTCGGATCAACTTACCCCTAACCTGGGGTAAATTGAGCCACATGAACACTTTTCATATTTTTTTCATATTTTTAGAACCCTTTGTCATAGACATATTCTGATCATTTAAAATGATAGGAAACATCCTGAAATTACTTAAGATACTTTCATTATACTTCTGCTTAATTTTCCCTTATCTTGAGGACCACATAAGTAAAAAATGGCTCATCTTACCCCAATCTCCCCTACTCGCTGCTCTGCTTCTCATAAATAGCCTACTACCATGTATTGTGCATGTTATTTTTTGATAGACATCGATGTTGTGATATTCAAATTATGTGGATTTGAAAACAGATGGATCGTTATGTGGATCGGTAATAATTATTTATTTCTTAGCCGGCAAGTATTCAATGAAAATTGATGCCATGAGTGTGTTCTGTTGATGTTTTTAGTTGTAATATTCCAACCACTGCAAGTTTTTGACAGACGTGATAACATACGTAAGGGGTGAACTATGTTTGATTTTTGGGAGAAAACATGTTGGAGAAAGGTTTCATGGCTTGAATAAATTACATGTTACTCAGAGACTGACATTGGCTTGTCAACTGTCGCAAATTTGTTGACTTTTGAAAATCAAGTTCATTTTTTACCAGGAAAGGAGTGGTTTTGATACACAAAGTTGTTTTAATTGTCTCTTATAACAAAAATCTTTTATTTAAACCCATGAAAATGCAGATCCTGTTGTAAATAATAGTGAAAAATCACTTTTGTTTTTTAAAACAATAAAAAAAAAACTGTTGTTCCATTATTACCTCTTAGCATGTTTTGACTCATATATATGTAAGGTGATGAAAGTTGAAAGTGACGGTGAACTAAAGGTCAGTAGTCTTGATGAACTTAGATTGCTATAATAATCGTCTCATGAAACGCAGGTTGCGAGTGGAGCTCATGTGTGACCATCCTTCACACCTGGAGTACAGAAGTCAAGCAAATTGAAGTGCAGGTTGCCTTCACGCTACGACGGGCTCCAATCACACAAACACCTCCCACATGCCAGCCAATCAATTCTCATGCTTCACAGCACCTCCCACACAAGTGTTCCCACACCAACCACGCAAATGTTACACCCTGATAACCGTGAGAGGGACAGATAAATGGAGAGAAAGAGAAAGAATGAGAGAGAGACAGGTGGACAGACACAGTTATATTTATTCACAGCTGTTTTCTGTGAAAACAAATTAAAGTACCCCATGAGAACTTAAATAGTCATGTCAAAAAAGATGTCAAATATAAAAAAAGATATGAAACGAAATATAGGCAGGCAATAATAAGAACGACAGGTGAGATGTTGTTGACAAGTTGTTGTTGTTGTTGTTTTCTCAGGCTTTTTGGCCATATTTTTCTATATAATGAAAGTATATGACTGGGGCTATCAAGGACCAAAATTACAAAAAAGTAATACCATAAAAGTATCATTTTATGATACTTTATTGGTGTTACTTTTGTCATTTTGGAACTCAACAGCTTGATTCACATAAATTATACTGAAACAAGGATATTCTACAGAAAGGAACAATGTGAGGATGAGTAAATGATTACACAATTTTTATTTTTAGGTGAACTATCCCTTGAAGGAAATACTGCTACAGACCACGATAACACTGCTACCTAGTGTCTTATCTTCCCATTACTATGCAAATGAAGGGATCAATTGTTATCGATTATGGTTGATTAGGTTATCTCAAAATGAATCTGCTTGATTTTCTTGTCCAACACCACAGTCTCCATTCTGCGCAGAGGGGTTTAAAAAGGCAGAGTGACGTCAGAAGATAAAGAAAGAAATCACAGAAGAATGACTTCTATGAAGGGGAAACAGATACAGCAAACTAAAAAGAAAATGGCCCTGAGACAGGTATTGGTATACATAGTGTTTACAACGTAATCCTTGTAAAAGTATGGTGCTGAAACAATTCCAGAAAGCTATATATACATGAAGCTGTAAGTTATATAAAGAGTTATATAAAGTCTGTCTAAAGACACCAGCAGCAGTTTTTATCAATGACTCATATAACTTTCTACCAACAATTACATTCAGACTTAAACTTGTGTATACTTTGGCTCACACCTGGACATCCAGAGAGGTGGGATTGGCGCCATAATAGTGTCCACTCAGACAGGAAATGCAAGGACTGAAATGGGCAGCATATCTAACACGTAAATAAATATGGCTTACAAATTGCATGTTTGGTTTTTCCACCCAGACCATCAAATAGCCAGACATCTCTCACTGTCTTTGTCTTTGTAATTGACTTTAGATTAAAGTATCACCAAATTCAGAATGAATGACAACTTAAAAAGTTTAAATAGAATATTTTAATAATTAAAAACATACCCCCCCCCCCCCCTTTTTTTTTTTGTAGAACAATTTCTGTAATTCTAAGAAAAAGCAGATTCAAAAATACCATGTAGCAAATATGTATATGCGTAAGCACTTTCCATGTGCGTGCATGTCTGTGCAAGTGTGTGTCAATGCACACCATTCTGTGTGTGTGTGTGTGTGTGTGTGTGTGTGCGCGCGCGTCACAGCTGGGTATATAAGTGCCTCTCTCCCTCCTTCCTGAGAATACCCACTTTCATTCTCCTCCAAGCTCACAAAACAGAATAAGGTAAGAGATCCTATCTATCTATCTATCTATCTTCATTAATAATAGTAATAATAATACTAATTTGTAACATCAAATAACTGTATTTTCCCTGTTATTTTCTGTTACAGCCTAATAAATTTAATTATTGATTACTGATTCAAATTTAAGGATACATTTTATTTTTTACTAGAAAAAAAACAAACAAAAAAAAACACCTAAAATTAAAATAATAATGTAATTTTTAATAATATTAAAATTTAGAAACGAAATAAAAAAAATACAACAGTAAGAACAAAAAATAAGCACATACATTTAATATTAACAATAATAAATTAATAATACATTTTTTTTTTTAAATTGTATAGTAATATGAACAGAATTACAGAATCTTACAAAAGGGATGTCTTTTAACATGTTCGCCTCTCTCTTCTCTCGTTTACATTCGCAGGATGAACAGCGGGGTGTGCATGTGTGTGATTCTGGCTGCGCTTTCTGCCTCCTGTTTGGCTCGGCCCCGCTCCTCTTCCTCTGAGACTGATGATAGCCCTATCCCTTCACAGCTGGACACCAGTTTAAGCGGGCAACACCGGGTCGTCCGCTCCACCAGCCTTACCCTCAAACAGCAACCGGCAGGCGACACAGACCCAGACACACGTGCCAACCTCAGCGAACTGCTGGCCAAACTCATCTCTAAAAAAGGTGAGAGACACTTTAACGGCCAAACGCATGATGTTTCAGAAGAACAAACAATGATCCTCAATGACAAGAAGACTACACTTGTCTTGAAGACTAAAAAATAGCTTCAACAAATGCTTAATGTTCTGCACAGTAGACTGACCAGGACAGAGACATACAATGAGTAATACAGCGAAACTAACTCATTCTGCAGTACATACACGAACAGACAACAAGAAAAGCTGGAAGGAGAGGAAGCAGACGAACTTTGTTTATTTCCTTCTCTTCCGCTCTCCCTTTCCTATATCTCTTTTGTTCTTGTTTTTTGTATGTCCTTGTGTATTAACCAGTGTTTGTTTTTATTAGCCTTCATTCAGGACATTTTAAAACTAACCATGAGTTCAGATTTTGCTTTAAAAAGTTGCTTAGTCCTTTTACAGTATGCAAGTGTTTAAAAACGTCAAAAAAACAAAAAACAAAATTGGATTCTTCTTCGACACGTAAACAAACACAAATACAACTCAATAAAAAAAAAGTGAAAAAAAACCCCAAACATTTAGAGCACGTCATGTTCATTTTAGGTGAACAACAAGAAGAAGAAGGAAAAATAACAAACAAGCAGGTAAAATCATTAGGCTACATGAAATTACAGGTTTTCGGATAATGAAAGAAAAACCTTTGTCACGCAATACAGTAGCTCCAGGTTAGCGTTGCTGGGCATTGATAAACAAACAGTCGAGTGAACATGTTTATACCCGAGGTGTACATGGGGCGGATATTTCTGGGTCAGGTGTGCACCATTAAATTGCATAACCACAGGAATGGGGAATTGCACCTGTGAACATGTAAGCTTAGTGTGGCATTTTAATTTTTTTAAACATTTAATTGTTAACAGTGCCTGTAATGTGTGTTTGTGAATCAGTTTTTTAATACAGTAAAGTGACCAAATGTCCCCTTAAAGCCTGAAATTACAATATGGGGTGCATTCAAAGGTCTCCAAGAGGAATACAGCTTAATAAACAGACCAAATATTGTTTGAAATGCAGAAGGGTTTTCTGTAAGTTTGAGATTTAATATCAATCATTAGATTCAATATTAGATCATATCCAAGTATACAAAAAATATGTGTGCATATGTGATCAAAACAATGGCATTCAGTGTGTAGCGGAAACCAATTGATCCCATTATGACAGTCCTAGTTTCTCAGTGCACTTAGTTTCTCAATAAGGTCATCTCTCTCTCTCTCTCTCTCTCTCTCTCTCTCTTAATAATTCTGAGTAGGAGGTGCAAGTTTCACACATGTCAGCATGTCAAAACAAGTCTACAACTTGTACAAATTTCAACCAAATTATAGTACATAGTCTGTTAAAAGTCTCCCATCTGTTGCAAACAGTATCACACCCTTAACAACAGATTGAATGACACGTAACATGCTGTATGTAGCTGAAACGTTGCCACACACAGTAGCATGTCACTCTGGAAATCAATGTTCTTTTCCAATCACTATTAAAATTCATTGTTGCTCTGCAAGTACTACAATTCATAGCAGATCAAGGGAATATTGGCTGTTTAAATTCCACTTTGACACATCTACCAAAAAGGTTCACATCTTTGATACAGCACTGAACTGTTTGTTCACCATTAACATCAATCACTCACTCACTTAAATAAGATTTGTTCAAATGGGCCCAGAAATCTGGGTACGGTACAACTTTTTTGATAGTTTGCCATTTAAAAAATGGTTCCTTTTAGAGTTATGTTAGAAAGCAGTGTCTATATGAGATAGATGGGCAGAAAAATGATTGTCTAAGTGTTTGAGCAGAACTAGATCCAGACATGAGGTGAGAAAACAGCAACTGTATATTTCCCAATTTTTTCTACTCTTTAACTTGTCATGTACATATATATCTCATGTACATGACAAGTTAAACTCGTATATATATCCTGTCACTTTATTGGTAATATACTTTAGATGTTAAGAGACAAAATTTCTTAATTTCTTTCTTTCTCTCCTAGGCTCTGTTCGTCGCAACTCCTCCATGAACAGAGCAAACAGCATTAACCACCGGATAAAAGATCGGGATTATGTGGGCTGGATGGATTTTGGTCGCCGGAGTGCTGAGGAATATGAATATTCATCATAAAATCCATATCATCTGGTTCCTCATCTACAAATAAAGAGTATATTTATTACTGCTATTGTTATTATTATTCTAATGTACATTTGTTAAGAAACCATTATAATGCAGAATAGACATGCCGAATTTTACTAAAAAAGACAAAAGTCTGAAAGTATTGTTTTTAAATCTTGTCATTTTATTTGATTTTATTTGTCACAGTGGTTTTGCATAAATGAGAACCATTAAGCTAATGTGTTTGTCAGATTCATGAAACCACAGTTTTCAATAAATCAGGTCATCATTCAACTTTGGCCTTAAATCTTACAGTTTGCAGTTTGTCCATCAAAACAACTCACAACCACAAAAAATTGCTTTTAACGCAAGGAAGTGCTCGACAAATGGCTTAACAAATATTTGCGGCTCAAACTGCAATTTCACGAAGCCTCTTTGCTTGAAAAGAAAGTGAAAATCAATAAATGAGGAAATGAATTAATGGAGGAAATGCTTTAAAGGAACATTAAGAGTGACTGGGAAAATTTCTGGTTAGAAAAGACCATTTGAATTATTCAGATGCTCAAAGACAAAGAAAGTGGAAAGAGAGAGAAGAAAGTTTCTTATATACTTCAAGGCAGACTCAAGGGACTTACTGAGCTTGATACACTGTCCAAGGGTAAAGATTTCCATTTGACAGGCACAGGGAGACAGAAATAGAATGGAAGACAGACAGATGCAATGGACCTGTATAATAACAGGCCAGCCATTGAGATGCAGTGGATATGTGCATATGTCTTCAGACTGGTCAGCCGCCAAACACACACACACACGTCACTTTCTACTATAATTAGGAAATATTTAAATGCCCGAGAGCAGGACAGAACTGTCATATTCAAAACATCATCTTTTCCCTCCACTGACCCTTAATAAAAGCGAAATCCTACTAAGCTATAATCAAATACAGGCCAATAAGAACGAAAATTAATCGCATCAAACCCTCAATTATAGATCTAATACAACATCGAAGACATATTACATCATATTAGACCACCACTGGATTGGATTCAACTTTCAATCATAATTTAGTCAAATGGGAATAGAATTATTGGAGTCGGGGCTGTTGCTGGGCAGGAATGCGGAACATCGGGGACCAAACAATTTCTGACTGAATTTTTTTAGCAGTGACAAAAAAATCTGAAGGTTGTTCGCCAATCTGACAGATTACACTTAGGGTGCTCTATTGTAATTTGTAGCACCCCTGTCCATTTGGATGGTGAGCATTAATTAGCTATAGACCATTTGGGAGCAGACGTCAGTTATGTCAGTTGCAGCTGCGCGCACATTGTGGTGGCAGAAAAACAGTGGTAACAAGTGATGAGCAAAATCCATGGAATAGAAAAAATGTCTTGTGCCTTTGGATGTCAGAATTGGAATGCAAAAAAAGATAGTCTTCATTCTGATAGAATACCATTGTCGAAAACACCCTTTGAAGCTAAACGCAGACATTTATGGTTGCAAACCATTAAACGGACAGACTGGATTGATGAAACCTGCAATGATTAGTCTACTATCACAGCATGAATTTGATGTAAACAATAGGTCTACATAATATTCACATTAGCAGTTCATAGGTGACATAATGCATTAGCCCTACAGTTACAGCGTGAAATAATATTTAAACCAATAACATTTTATATAGGTAACATTTAAACCTATAACATCTTTATCTCACAATTCTGACTTTTTTTTTATGTCTCCTAATTCGGACTTTATGACTTGCAATTGTGAGTTTATATCACAAATCTAAGGGAAAAAAAGTCATAATTGCGGGATATAAACTTACAATTCAGGGGGAAAAGATGGAATAACGAGCTTATGTCTCGCAATTCTGACTTTTTTTCTCAGAACGGTTTATATATAAACTTGGAATTGCCAGGTAGGCTCCACCCACAAAACACGTCATCGCTGTTTGCAAACACCCAAATCGTCTATTATCTAGTATTGTCTTGTATTTGATCTCAGTGCATGACCTTTGGCTTTAGTCACTGCTACATACAATTCCAAAAATGTCACGGCAGCTGAGTGTGAAAAGTTTCTTCAAACGGCCAAATAACTGCTGTTGATAAAAGAGGTGAAAAAAGAGGGCCTGATGCAGATGCGTTGGATGATGAAGGACAAACAACAGAAAACGTTTATCAGTCACCGCCACAGGCAAGCACCCAGGACAAAGGTTTGACTTCAGGCAGATACAGAAAGTCGATTCAATATAACGGATAAATAAAATAATGTTAAGTAAAACTAAATAGTCAAAGCCTACTTGCAATGGATGTGCTGATTTCGGCCTCATCGCCTGCTGCAGTCATGTCCTCATCTCATATACGAAACACCTGCAATTCAGCAACTACGTGCTAGATCCACTCGCATTCGCATAAAGTGGCCTTGTTGATAAGTTTGGGTGAGTTTGGGCAAAACGCAGAAGATGTAGTACCTTCAATGCTCTGTGGATGGCAATATCACTTCTTTTGTAGCAGAAATAAACTGCTGCAGAAAAAGTGCCATACAAAATGTAATGTGTAATTGCATTGCTCATTACAAATGTATTGGAGTAAAGAGTACATATACTTATTCAAAAATGTAGTCAAGTAGAGAGTAAAAGTTGCTAATATCTTTGATACTCATTAAAACTACAAAGTAGCCAAAAATATACTTAAAGGGTTAGTTCACCCAAAAATGGAAATTCTGTCATTTTTTACTCACCCTCATGTCGTTCCACACCCGTAAGACCTTCGTTTATCTTCGGAACACTAATTAAGATATTTTTGATGAAATCCGATGGCTCAGTGAGGCCTCTATTGCCATGCAAGATAATTAACACCAAAAAGATACTAAAAACATATTTAAAACAGTTCATGTGAGTACAGTGGTTCAGCCTTAATATTATAAAGTGACGAGAATACTTTGTGCACCAAAAAAACTAAATAACGACTTTTCAACAATATCTAGTAATGGCCGATTTCAAAACACTGCTTCGAAGCTTTACAAATCTTTTGTTTCGTATCAGTGGTTCGGAGTGCCAAAGTCACGTGATTTCAGTAAACGAGTCTTCGTTACATCATAAGTGTTTCGCAATTTCAATAGTTCACGTGACTTTGGCAGTTTGATACGCGCTCCAAACCAAAAACACACATTCAGCTTTGTATGGTGCTAAGGATAAGTGATGCACAGTCCTCTGTTCATCTGTTCTCTTCATAAATAAATAAATGCATAATCTTTAATCTAGCCTATATGATGCTCCTGTAAGTTTATGATTAAAAATGAAAATGTGAACAAAAACAAAAGCTATGAAATGTCCTATGATATCAAAAATATGGAAATTAAAATGATTTGTGATAATGACGGATTTTTTATGACCCCAAGAAAGCCTAACGCAACCACTGCTGGGGACACTAAGGTAGCCTATAAACTGGACCCATCGGTTACATTCTTGTTACCTGTGTTAGCTTAACTTTTTGCCCTCATTTTAAAAGATGAGCAATTTCTTGTGTTATTTCATGTCTGGCTGGATGACGCAAATGGATGAACCATAACATGGCTACTTATTTGTGACCAGAGATTAACATGCTCTGATATCTCAATATATAATTGAGGATTTTGAGATTTCTAAAACATCTCAGTGATTTATCAGACATTAATGGATTTGCCTCCAAGACAACGGAAAAGTCACTGAGATAAACAAAATAGTCATATATTTATGAGTCTGACCTATGAAAAATCTTCAAATGATGTCCCACCTGCTTCAGGATCATATTAAATGTTGCTTGTTGAGCTGACTCATAGATCTTTGCGGGACTTTGTGGCATATAAGAAATAGGCCTACTCGAGTGCAAATAGTTCCCGTCCTGTTCCCATGGCAATTACTATGAATGTCAGGGCCCTTTTTTCTTTTCTTTTTTTTTTTTTTTTAAATCTAAATAAGGTAGCGTTGGAGACTTAATTTGGAGAGCATGTCTGAAGTAGGCAAGAACTTAAATGAGGTTAGTCGGCAATGGGGTAACAAATTGCTTCCTTTCACTTTTGTCTTGTAAGTCCTTCAAACAAACATATTTAAAAGCTGCATTATAGGAGAAATGCAACCCCAGTTGAAACGACGAGGAAAACATTCTGACTGACCAAAACTATGAAACCAAGTCAAAATCATCCAAACAATGAAATAACACAAATAGATAACACAAATAGGATTCTAAACAAAAGTTCGGAGAGTGTTCATTTATTTCGACCAAACACTACGACAGAAAATGCACCAATAAACTACGGCTTACCTCAGTCCTCCAACAATTCTTCGCTTCCTTCATTTTGTTCTTCATTTTAAAAAGAGCGCCAAAATCAGTTTACCTTTGCTTCTATTTAACGTTGTGTTAACTTGTTAACTCCTGAAATGAAAGTAGGGGAATAACGCAGTTACCAAAATGTTAAACAAATCAAAACTATCTAAGCTTTTTCAAAATCAAATTGTTAAGAGATTCAAATGAAGTCATAATTTATATTTGTACTGTATAACAAAACTCATTTCAAACATTTATGTATGATCTTTGAATGCTGCTTCACTTGTCTATCAGTGGTAGGACAAGGAAAAAAATACAAATGAATGAGCACACAGTGCCCTCTAGTGACAGTTATGGACATCGACGACCAGAAGCGTAATTTTTATTTCTCTGCATTTATTTTTATTTGGAAAAAGAAAAAAGAAAAAATCAATGCGTTGTCACTAATCGTTAAGCTTTTGCCCTTGTACGACCATTACCTGAGAGAAACTAAATCTCAAAAACTTTATGAAACAGGTGGTAGCACATTAGAACGTCAAAGTGCACATTTCAACAACAATGTAAATGAATAAAGAAAGACAATAAAATTTAAATTAAACACAAGTGCTCAGTGCTCATTCTAGTTTACAGTGCTCTCCAGCTATGCAAACATTTCCCAATCGATCAGTAAATACTCTCACATGACAGATGACTAAAATACAGGCACTCGCTTTATCATAGAAAACCACATGTAGAGATTCATATGTAGACAGCAGCACTTCCTGAAATCAGTCAATCCATGTAGCCAACCCTCAATTTAATCATCCACTTACCGAATAAAAAACTACAATGTTCACTTCTTTATTAAAGATTTATCTTCTAAAAAAGATAAACTGAAAAACAGAAGAAAAGAGAGTTGGCGAGGTGGGTGATTAAATCTTTCCTACACATTCTCTCTGCCAGCATCAATGTATCAGCCTCAAATGCCACCTTTCAAAACCAGCAGGCATCCAGAGAGAACACATCTCTATAGTTGCCCAAAGCAGGGACAGAACACCATTGATCCTGGATCAATACATTTTTATTATATCCTGGAAATACCCTCAGCTCAAAAAACTACACGTCAAAACGTGATAACTTAGTTCTAATTCATAGTGATCAAATCAAACATGTGACTGTAGATTTTCCGGTTCAGTTGGTTTTTGGTGGTTTATTCCTTCCTGCATGTGCACTGGGAAGTGAAAGTGAGGTCAAAGGTTATGTACAATCAGCACTATTGGTACAGGAACATATCGCATTAGATTGTACAGGGCAAATCAGGGAGTTAGTGTGGAGAGAACATCAGCACGAATAAAACACTTTAAACTTGTGTTTTTAAAGTGGCTTTTAAAGGGATAGTTTACCTAAAAATTAAAATTCTGTCATCATTTCTCATATCTCACTCTCATGTCCTTCCAAATGTGTATGACTGTGTGTGATGTATATGAAGATTTTTTGAAAAATGTTTTTGTCCATACAATAAAAGTCAATGAAGTCCAATAGTTTTGGATCCCAATGACTTTCAGTGTATGAACAGCTAAAATATTCTTTAAAATAATTTATCTAGTAAAGTTATACAGGTTTGGAATGATGGTGAGCAAATGAAGAGAGAATCAAAAACATTTTTGGTGAATTATTACTTTAAGTTAGAGTGTGTGTTTGTACAAGTTATGACTTCTGTGTTAGTAAGTTAGTGTCCAACTATTGATTGTGTGATTCATTATTATGCATAACTCATTTGAGACTTGTTTGCTTAGGTAGTTTAGGTGCCAGTAGCATTTCATCCCCTTGAGGGCCGGGCCCCTTCATCGCCATACTGGCTCCAACCATAGCAGGATAGCTCCGATTCCTCCTCATACCTTCGTTTAGTGGACTAAAGGGGGACCCTGCCCTTCGAAGCCCACCAAGAGGACCTATAAGCGGGCTTGGCCTTGGAATCCCACCCCCTGTTGCCCCAGAAGCCCCAGGGCTTGCCAACCCCAATCTTTTCAGCTTATCAACCAAATTGAGATTATACATACTGACATCAGTTTGGCTCTCACAGTCTTTAGCCTGAGCCCCGGACACCCCTGCTACCTCTTTCAAAATGGACCGTGCTGGCTTGGAAGCCAAAAAGTTTTCATAAGATGGGCTTTTGAAAGAGAAAGGCATGGAGGTGTCTGAATCAGAAACCACCGATCCCGGGCTAGGAGTGCGGCGGGTGGGGGAATTGGGTGGGGTAGTGGGGCGGTGGGGGTCAGGAGGTGGAGGAGGAAGAACTGAGGTGGAAAAGAGGACTCCTCCACTTCCTCTGTCCCAGCTCTGAGGCTGGTACACGGCGGCAGAAATGCCCCTCTCCTGCAGGAGGCGCACCAGCCCCAAAGAAGTGCTGAAGGTTTTTGTGGAGTCCCGCAGGTTGGTGAAGGATTGAGACTGGGACAGACTCATTCGGCGAGGAGTACAGGGCGTGGCGGCAGGCGTCGACCGGAGACTGCTTGACATCACGCAGGACGAGGTTGGGACAGGATTTAAACTGGACAGAAAAGCAGAACATTATGTGCTGATTGGCTGGTCAATTATTGTCTCAGTTACAGGACAGTACATTACCTGGGGGTCACCCTTGTGAGCTCATCAGAAGGATGGAGGATTTTGCAGGTGGTGAAGGTGTAGGTCGAACTTGTATGAGCCATGCATTTGCCTGGGTAATACACTGGAAAAAGTACAAAAGCTGAGAGCAAAGCAAAGTTTTCACTTATTTTAATCTAAATAAATAAATACGGTTTTAAAATATATATATTTTTAATTTACATGGCTACTTACCAAATACGTGGATTTGAAATATTGATTTGAGAAATTTGTAACTTTGTCATCTGAAATGTGTTGTAGTAATTTATAGGAAATTGTTTGCCAGACAATGGGCAAATATACAGTTTTGATCAATCAATCTATCAATCAATCAATCAATCAATCAAATAAATAAATAAATAAATAATTGTTATATTTAATTACATTTAAGTCAAATAGTTTTGTATACGGACTGAGCCTAGTCACAGTAAATATATAGTTTTAAGTAATTTGATCTAAACAAAACAATTATTTAAAATAAAATAAGAAAATGTTTTTTATTTACATTTAACAAATACATTGGATTTGAAATATTAATTTAAGTAATTTGTAATTTTTTAACTAATTGATTTAAAATGTTTTTTTTTTTCCATTTACTATTTACCAAATACACAGATTTAAAAAAAAAAATTGATTTGAGAAATTTGAAATTTATTAGCTTAATATAAAATTGTTTGGGACAGTGGGCAAATGGTACTAATTTCTTTTTTAATAAATAAATACAAATATTTTGAATTAAATGTAATTCATTTATTTAGGTCACACAGTTTGTGTAAGGACTCTAATATATTTAGTTAACATTTATCAAACTTTATGTAGCATATCTTCATACATACACGAAAAAGTTTTCTTAGAAACATAAGTATAATTTATTTTTATTACAACCCGAATTCTGGAAATGTTGGGACGTTTTTTAAATTTGAATAAAATGAAAACTAAAAGACTTTCAAATCACATGAGCCAATATTTTATTCACAATAGAACATAGATAACATAACAAATGTTTAAACTGAGAAATTTTACAATTTTATGCACAAAATGAGCTCATTTCAAATTTGATGCCTGCTACAGGTCTCAAAATAGTTGGGACGGAGGCATGTTTACCATGGTGTAGCATCTCCTCTTCTTTTCAAAACAGTTTGAAGACATCTGGGCATCGAGGTTATGAGTTTATGGAGTTTTGGTGTTGGAATTTGGTCCTATTCTTGCCTGATATAGGTTTTCAGCAGCTGAAGTGTTCGTCTAACGTTTAATGATGCGCCAAATGTTCTCTATAGGTGAAAGATCTGGACTGCAGGCAGGCCAATTCAGCACCCGGACTGAACTACGACAAAGCCATGCTGTTGTAATAGCTGCAGTATGTGGTTTTGTATTGTCCTGCTGAAATACACAAGGCCTTTCCTGAAATAGACGTCGTCTGGAGGGGAGCATATGTTGCTCTAAAACCTTTATTTACCTTTCAGCATTCATAGTGCCTTCCAAAACATGCAAGCTGCCCATACCGTAAGCACGTATACACCCCCATACCATCAGAGAACTGAACTGAACACTGATGAGACGCTGGAAGGTCTCCCTCCTCTTTAGCCCGGAGGACACAGCGTCCGTGATTTCCAACAAGAATGTCAAATTTGGACTCATCTGACCATAAAACACTTTTTCACTTTGAAACAGTCAATTTTAAATGAGCCTTGGCCCACAGGACATGACGGCACTTCTGGACAATGTTCACATATGGCTTCCTTTTTGCATGATAGAGCTTTAGTTGGCATCTGCAGATGGCACAGCGGATTGTGTTTACCGACAGTGGTTTCTGGAAGTATTCCTGGGCCCATTTAGTAATGACATTGATACAATCATGCCGATGAGTGATGCAGTGTCGTCTGAGGGCCCGAAGACCACGGGCATCCAATAAAGGTCTTCGGCCATGTCCTTTACGCACAGAGATTTCTCCAGTTTCTCTGAATCTTTTGATGATGTTATGCACTGTAGATGATGAGATTTGCAAAGCCTTTGCAATTTGACACTGAGGAACATTGTTTTTAAAGTATTCCACAATCTTTTTACGCACTCTTTCACAGATTGGAGAGCCTCTGCCCATCTTTACTTCTGAGAGACTCTGCCTCTCTAAGACATCCCTTTTATAGCTAATCATGTTACAGACCTGATATCAATTAACTTAATTAGTTGCTAGATGTTCACCTAGCTGAATCTTTTCAAAATGTGTTGCTTTTTCAGCCATTTGTTGCCCCCGTGCCAACTTTTTTGAGACCTGTAGCAGGCATCAAATTTGAAATGAGCTCATTTTGTGGATAAAAGTGTAAAATTTCTCCCTTTAAACATTTGTAATGTTCTATTGTGAATAAAATATTGGCTCATGTGATTTGAAAGTCTTTTAGTTTTCATTTTATTCAAATTTAAAAAACGTCCCAACATTTCTGGAATTCGGGTTGTATTACATAAGTATCTTTGCATTGCATGCAAGCTGTCTGTAGCATAAAGAAACATGTTGACTTACTTGAGAACTCTATGGAAGCATGCCCTGTGCTGAGACATGGTGACGGGGAAGCTGAGGGGGCAAGGCTATGGACAGAAGGGACACTGGGATTATATGTGGTTGTGGTGGGAAGGTTCTGGAAGTACTGCTCTCCAGGATCGTCCTCCTCATAGTCAGCATAGTGATATACTTCCTCCAGGTCCAGCTCCAAGGGACGGTAGCCTTTCGGGACCACACCAGGTCGAGCATCCAGGATACCGCCCAGATTAGGCTGAGCTAACTGCTGCCAGTGCTGAAGGGTAGCTGAGCCTAGGAAAAAGACACAAGGGATATTGAGGAGGAGAACTGTGTGATTTCATAACCTAATTTACACAGTGGCTACATCAACTCAGTGTGAAAACAAACACATATTAACAATGTTGCAATGCTACAATGAAGTGATAATGAAAAACAAAAAATGAAAGAAAGGGAAAGAAAGAATGAGAATAAGATGTCTTTATTGAAGATATACTAAATGAAAGTGCAGAACACAGAATTAAAACAAAATAGGAGATGGAAAAAAATACAAGAAAGTACAGGAAATACAGAAACAGAATAAAAATGGATGAAGAACATCACAAACAAAAGTGCATGTCTATTGTTCACTTATTGTCCATTAGGTGGCGGTAATAAAATATGGAAAACAGAAATTCCCCCAAGAACTTTTTACTACAAACTTGACAAATCAAAATTTAAATCACTACTTCATGCACTTCATGTACTACACTATATTAGATACTAGAATATATAGAAATGACTGATGGGACTCTTTTGACATCTCACATACATGGTTTAGCATAGATAAAACACAAATAAAGTCCTTCCTGTTTGATTGCCTGATATATGAATATGCTTAACAGTAACAGCATATGCAAAATAAATTGCATCAGCCAAGTGATAAAGTGGAGGGTGTTCAAAATTATCTTTTTTTTTTGTAAAAGGGCTAGAGGACAGAATTTTTATTATTATTTTTTTAATTTGAATTATTTTTCTATTAACTATTTCTTTACATTTATCCATTTTCAAAACTTTGTCATAAATTGATCGCTAGTGTAATTGTACCCAGGAGCGGGACTCTCTAAAGTACGAGTGTTTGCGGGGGTGCATTAGCCCCCACAGTGAATTGAAAAGCATCATAGTGGGTGGGCGTGGCCTGGAACGGTAATTCAGGAATGTCTTAGGATAGACATTTTGGGTATTTCGGTCACCTTCCAGAGGTTTGACAATCTGGAGCTTGTCAGGAAGATAAGGGCGGCTGGCCCAAGCACCCAGGGACATGATGCTTTCACTGTGCACAAGTCTGTTAGAATAATCTCCACTGTCCGCCGGCTCCCGATTACGCCTCTCTCGCTCCCCCTCAAAGAAGAGACGCTCGCTCAGACAGTTCTGCCGTCGTAGAGACAGTCGCCGCAGAGCAAGCTTGAGCTCCTCAGAGCCAGATCGTTTCTCAGAGGCGTCCACACTGCAGTCAAAAAAAAGGAAATTCGTATGACTGAAAACAAGGGTCATTCTCAGGAAACAGTGGCATTTGTTTGTTTTAGTTAAAAGGATGCTGAACTTAGTCACAGTATTTGATAGCTTTAACTTTCAACTTAAAGGGTTAGTTCACCCAAAAATGAAATTTCTGTCATTAATCACTCACCCTCATGTTGTTCCACACCCGTAAGACCTTTGTTCATCTTCAGAACACAAAATAAGATATTTTGTTGAAATCCGAGAGGTATTTTTTATCCTCCATTGAAAGCAACGAAATTACCACATTCAATCTCCAGAAAAGTAGTAAAAACATCGTTATAATAGTCAACGTGACTACAGTGGTTCAACCTTAATGTTATGAAGCGACGAGAATACTTTTTGTGCACAAAAACAAAACAAAAATAATGACTTTATTCAACCATTTTTCCTCTTCCCTGTCAGTCTGTTTTACACAGTTGGCGCAGTGCTGCGTTTCCGTATTTACGTCCAAACGGCGCCTCATTATTGGCCGGCCCCTGCATCACACGCATGCCTCGTGCTGCTCACGTGAACAGGCGTCAGCTAATGCTGACGTAGAACCTAGAAGCGCTGAACAAAAATAGCGTAGCAGAGTGACGGGAGAGACGAATTTGTTGAATCATTATTTTTGTTTTGTTTTTGCGCACAAAAAGTATTCTCGTCGTTTCATAACATTAAGGTTGAACCACTGTAATCACGTTGACGTTTAACAATGTTTTTACTACTTTTCTGGACATTTAATGTGGTAATTATGTTGCTTTCAATGGAGGATAAAAAGACCTCTCGAATTTCATCAAAATATCTTAATTTGTGTTCCAAAGATGAACAAAGGTGGAACGACATGATGGTGAGTAATTAATGACAGAAATTTCATTTTTGGGTGAACTAACCCTTTAAAGTTTAATGTTTATTGCGTAATGCAAAATTAAAATTATTTTATTGTTTAATGTTTGATTTTCCATCAGGAATATCAGCCCATTTGTATGTCCCCCTTTATCAGTTACATTTTAAATGTGTTATTTTGATGTGAGAATGACCCATGAACTTATTCAAGTGGGCCAGAACCAGTGGCCTTTCAGATCCATGAATATTTTAACAAATTGTTTCCCCAGCAAAGCAGTGACTGCATTATGTTCTAAAGGTCAATTTAAAGTTATTGGCTTACAGCCTCTGTAAACATAGACTCATAATAGACTCACGCAGCATCTGAGGAGCCGGTCTCGTGGAGCATGCTCTGTGTACGGTTATCAGGCGCTGCATTGTTGCTATTGCTGTCAGATGGGGTGGAGCTAAGAGAGGACAGCGTCTGATTGGACCCAGGGATGTTAGTAGCAGAATTAGCAGAAGAGCGCTGTCTGACAGACTGGTTGATGTTCTTCACAGTCTCAAACACACGCTTATGACGGACCCTTGAGACAAAAGCATATTTTGTTACTGAATGCAAAGATTAATTGAGAGTAAAAGAATAACTGAACTAAAACAAATTCAGATTATGACAATGAAAGAAAATGTGCTGTGTGATGGGAAGGAACAAAAAAAGTTCAAACCTCTGTTCTTCATTGTCAGGATTCTCAAGACTCAATTCCTTCCTCATAGTTCCCTCAATTTCAGCAGCCAGGGAGTCCTAAAACACACACACACACGCACACATTTACTCACTTATCTAAATGGGGACATACCATATTCCAGTTCTATTGTTTTTATATACAGTTAATTATTACGAAGAACTTTATTACTTTATTTTTATACCATTTTTACAAATGAGAACATCCCCAAAAGAATTTATTTATATAACTTACTATATATTAACTTTCTTAATAAGTAAAATGTGATATGTTTTTTAGGATCCTCTAATAAATAGAAAGTTCAAGTTACAAATTGATTTTTTTGTAACAATGTAAAAGTCTTTACTGAATGCGTCCTTTTTTGGATTTTTTTTTTTAAATCTTACTGACTCAAACTTTTTAACAATGTAAATTGACTGCTAGCTAACTTGTTGTATCATAAGTCTTATCCAGCTTTTGTCATTATCACCAGCAAATCTACACCAGCAGACATTAAACAAGAAGATACATGTGTTTGTGATCTCCAAGTGCACTGGCCCTGCATGAGTTATATAACTGCGTGTTTGTGTACCATGGGAAAAAGTCCCAGAGGGTGATAGCGTCTAGGAGTTCCTGCAGACACGCTGCGGTTCCGTAGGTTCTTGAGCTCCTCTTGAGCCTCATGGAGCATTTCAATGCACTCAGAGTATTTATCCTCCAGCTCCTGCAGCTGTGTGTGAGTAACCAACAATAGTCAATAACATTCACACAGAATGAAAAAGTGAATATATTATGAAGATATGCTTTTGTAAGATTAAATACATGGAATACTGATTTATTATGTCTGAAGTAAAGTACCTCGGTTGTGAGCTGTCTCTGAGCATCTTTAGCTGCCAAAAGGTGCTGAGAAAGTTCTTCATTCTCAATGGCAAACTGTCAAAAACATACACAAACACACAAACACATGTAAATCTCAGCACATATTTATCTCATATATTTTGTAATTCGTTCTCCAATAAAGTGAAAGACGCAAACGACTCACAGTTTTGGCTTTTTTCTGCAGGTCCACAATCTGAGAGAGTAAATGTGTGATTTCCTCCTGTTGGCGAGAGGCATCTTCTGTCTTTCTGGCCAGCTCTTCAGCTATACTTGAGATCTGGATGCTGGACTGCCCTATATGAGGAGAAAGGGTGGACTTATTTTTGTTTTGTTCAAATACAGGGCTCTAAACCTCCACTTAAGCCAGAGTTTCACTCACTTAGCTCTCTGACGCAGTCATTCACCAGCTGCTGTTCTTTCTCCTCATATGACTCTGTCTCAGACTTCAGATGACTCGCCTAAGGACAAGAAAGATCAAGTGTAAAAATTATGTAAAAGTATATACTGTTTCATATTGTTCTGTGTAATTTCTAAGAACCTTTAAGCAAATATATTCTAAATACATTGAATGTTGTCAAAGATTTAACAAAAGAAAAGTGATTTGCAATCTTTTTATGGTGGAATCATTAAACCCCCAGAAACATGAAATATCACCCTATAAGTGAAATAATTATTCATCATTTGCTGGTAGTTCACTGTGAGATCGGAACAATTCTGACTAACATGGGTTAAAGATATTCAGTAGGATTCACAATCTAGCGTGATCGCAGCATGCATGCACAATAGAAATCAATAGTTTTTTCTATTCACATAGAAATTGGGAACATTGCTCACACACATTGCTCTAGGCCAATAGAGTCTATATATTGTATATCCCAATAATAAAGAAGCACAACTGTTTTTAACAATAATAATAAGAAATAATAAGAAACACCAAATCAGCATATTAGAATCATGATTTCTGAAGGATAATGATAGAGTAATGATGGTGAAAATTCAGCTTTGCCATCACAGAAATAAATTACATTTTTTAAAATATATTAAAATAGAAAACACTTATTTTAAATTGTAATAATATTTCACAATATTACTGTTTTTACTGTATTTTTGATCAAATAAATGCAACATTATTGAACATAACATTTAGAAACATTTAAAAAATCTTACCAACCCCAAACTTTTGAATGGTAGTATGTGTGTGTGTGTGTGTGTGTGTGTGTGTGTGTGTGTATGTATATATTATGTGCATGTACCTCTGATCTGAGAGAAAGATTTTCCTCCTCAAGGTCTCGAAGTTTTTGCTGCAGAATATCCAGAGATGAACCGCTACAAGCAGAAACTCCTGCCCTTCCCTGTTGACCCCTAACCCAAAACAAAAGAAATATAAATATGAAATCACATTGAAATATTACAATTCTGCTTTCTTTAGTTTTATTGAAAAACTTTGGGCTGTCTCATTCAGCAGAAATAACAAGTGTTATAACAAAATAATTGTTCAGTTGCGCATTATAAATTTAACTACAGCTGAAAAGCCCTGAAAAAAAACACCTGAGCTAAAAATATCCTAACTGAAGCCAAAAGAACTGGCTCCACTGGCCTTGAGCGAGAGATAAATGAGAACAGTGTTATAAAACAGTGGACTGACGTGGGCGATCCAGACCCCTCTTCACTCTCCTCCGCTGCATTAGTGTAGAACTGCAGGAGCTCGTCTTTTAGATTTAACTCATGATGCAGTTGAGCCACCTGCGGTACAATCAAATCAACAAAATTAAATTAAATGACAAAAAATTATGCTCATGACTTCATTGTTACTAACAGGTTGAACATAGGCTAATTGTCATTACTCATATTATTACTAATAGTTTAACAGACTGTTACTGAGCTGAAACAACAAGAAAGCTTCTGAAAACTAGAGACAAATACACTGAACAAGAAGTTGCAGCACTTCTGCAAGGGGCAACTAATTTTTAGCACCAGAGACACTTTCACCTACACATTATAATGAATCTGTTTATGTACCTCTTCCCTGATTGTGCCCACTTGTTCCTCCAGGTATTCGTTCTGCTCTGACAGTACGCGGTTCTTCTTCAGGAGGGACTGACCGATGCGGGCAGCGAGCTCCAGATCCCGCTCTTTCTGTAGAGTTGAAGAAAAGATTCTCAAATACACTACCATTCAAAAGTTCTGAGTTGGTAAGACTTGTTTTGTTGAAAGTGCTTTTGAAAGGCAGGATTTATTTGATCAAATATAAAGTAAAACACTACAACAGTAATACTGTTCATTATTATTACAATTTAAAATAACTGTTTTCTATTATTGAATATGTTTTCTATTGAATATATTTTAAAATGTAATTTTTTCCTGTTATGGATTCAGCAGCCATTACTCCAGTCTTTAGTGTCACATGATCATTCATAAATCATTCTAATATGATGATTTGGTGCTCAAGAAACATCTTTTTATTATCAATGTTATGCTGCTTAGTGTTTTTGTGGAAACTTTTTTTTTCAGGAATCTTTGATGATTTGAAAGTTCAAAAGAACTGCATTTATTTAAAATATAATTTTTGCCTTTTTATAAATGTCTTTACTGTCACTTTTGATTAATTTAATGCATCCTTGCTGAATAAAAGTATTCATTTCTTTTTTAAAAAGTCTTACTGAACCCAAACTCTAGCATCATAATAAATACACATAATTTTTTTTTTAAATTTTCACCTCCTCCAGAAGTCTTGTGACAGCGTCAATGTCATTGTAGGTCTTAGTCATCTGGCTCACTCGCTCAGCACATAGCACTGAAACAGACCGAAAGAGTGTAGAAAAACCTGTTAGCAAAGCACTTGAGCACATCAGACCTGAGTTCAATACAATGAGGATCTTACATTGACTTAACCTTAAAAAAAAATCCTGACATAACTCTTAAGCTTACAGACATCTAATGTGAATTTAAGTAGATAAAGAAGAGGAGGAAAAAGCTATGGCTTGCTGACCTCGCACCATCACGCTCTTACAATAACATCAATGACAAATCATGCGTGATTGTCCCGGCGACTGTTTCCATGGTGCTGTTACCCAGCAACCCCATCCACAGTCAGCCAGAATCAGATCAGCCACAATTACTGTTATATCACACTCTTACAGTCACATAGAGACATACACGCACAGAAGTATGCACAAAAATAAAAAGTAATAAGAGATCAAATTAAAATGTAAACTGTCCAACATCTTTTTAATGAAACATTCGATACTAAATTCAATGTACAGGATGTGGGTATGCAGAAGGAAAATTTTTGTCAGAAGAAATACTACATCTTGGAGCTGTATGTTATAAAATATACTATAGAAGGTAAATTTCAATATGCAAAATACAGTAATATACAGTAAGGTCTAGTGAAACCTGCTTTAATGAATTTTAATAACAAATCGTGTATTTTTAATGCATCTGAGTTCTTAACGGCTTTACTGTAAAAATATGAAATGTGAGAAAGAGATGAGAACGAGAAAGAGAAGTTTTATGAGGATATACTGTCAGAAAAGGAAATGACTCTAGACAGAGCAAACAATAAGACAACTATGCCGTCCTTTCTCTCTCTCTCTCTCTCTCTCTCACACACACACACACACACACACACACACACATCCAGAGGCCTCAGGCTATACTCAAAAAGGATATAGAGAGTAAAAAGGAGAATGTGATTAGCTTTAAAGCACTTCCGACCTCATCCAAAACATTTACAAATAAAAGTAGCCAACAACACGCAATCTTAACACCTCAAAATCAACACAAACGCCACTGATAATGAAAAATGAAAGCTGAAACTACTCAAAGAGATGCTAAAAGTGCATAAAACGCAAACACACACATACACAAACTCACACGGGGGCTTTACCATCGGCATACTGTTCATAGCACCAATCCAGCTCAAAGTCTTCTACTCCCATGATCTTGTGCATCCTTCCACTCCCTCTCCACTCAGCAGAGAGGAGAGGACCAGACCAAACCAAACGTGAGCGCTACAATTCCTTGCTCCCGTAATGGTATTGAGTGATGCTGAGAGTGTGGTCAGTTACAGCAACAAGAGTAGAGTGACTATATTTAACACTACGGTGAGAGAGAAAGAGAGAGAGAGACAGTGGGAGGGAGGGAATGAGAGAGAGAGGTTATGGTGGTGGGGGATGCAGTACATGACAGTGGGGTTAATATCACAAGGTCAAATGTAAAGGTTACATACTAGACTATAATCGATAGTCTATGTAGTATATTTTCATGCGGCAATTTTATCCATGATTACTATATAATATTGTTCAATAAAATATTAAACTGGGGCCGTATTCACAAAACATTTTATCTTACCACTAAGAGTTCTCCTAAATAGCAGTAAAAGTTCTTAGCTAAGAGTTCTCTCTTAAAACCCATTCACAAAGCTGCTGAGAGCAACATTTACTAATGAATAGAGAGAAGTCTTAAGCTAAGAGTAAGGGCGGACCTCGTTGCTGTGGATGACGTCAACACGCTTATTAACTATACCCTCAGTGATTGGCTGATGGGGGAGAAGTCTCTGTCAGCGATTTAATCGAATAGAAATATTGTACAATAAAGTATCATGTTGCCATATTCAAATAAAGGTTTTAAAATGTAGGCTAAATGTCACTAATTAAACTAGTGTATGTTCAGCTAATTGTCAGCCTCTTACATGTCTTCATCTCGAGAGATTGCAGAATTCAAGCGACAAATTATGTTTTATAAACAAAGTTTGGGAGAAGCACGTTCAAATGGTCTATCTAATCAGCTCAAGAGGAGGCATATATACACAGACGAGAGCCGACTCACCTATAGTTACTTCGACAGTTTTCTGCATCCCTCCGCCACCCCGTTCCTCACACTCAGCTGGGGATACGGGGGAGAACTCTGGGTTTGGGCTAAATTCCAAGCATGGAGCCCTCGATCCCCTTGGCCAGCATGCCAAATAAGCTTATTATATATTTTTTACTCTATTCGATCATTTGTAAGTGTGAACTTGTGAAAACAGCCACAGGTAAATGGAAATTATTTATTTATTTATTAAAGATTTATTTTTGGCGTTTTATCATAGATTCAAATCTATAAATCAAAATATGTATTGCATTTATGAATAAAACATTCAGCACCCAAGGCTCTACCGCCTATTGCCTCAATGCATACAGTTTCTTTTTGTGGATTGCTGAGGCGGATTGGCAGCAACGGCCATTAGGATTGTTTGTGATTTGGTCTTAGTGACTTGGGAGTCCTCTTGACTACTCCTAACATTTCACAGATTTAGGAGCTAGTTTTAATGCTAAAATGCTTTGTGAAATACTTTTAGAGCAAAAATTTAGGAGTCCTAAAATTAGGACTGACACACCCATTATTTTTAAGAGTTTCTCTTTAATCTGAAAGATAGGAGCTACTTTTAGCCTTAAGATGTTTTGTGAATACGGCCCCAGGAGGACCCTCAATCCTCTACTCCCCTTGTGCTCTTTCTTGCTATTGCAGCATTTGTTTCCATTGTCATGTGTTCTAATAGTAAATTTAACCTGCATGCCTTTGGACTGTGGGGGGAAACCGGAGCACCCAGAGGAAACCCATGCTGACATGGGGAGAACATACAAACTCCACACAGAAAGGACTCCTGGCTCAGCCGGGGCTCAAACCAGAGACGTTCTTGCTGTGAGGTGGCAGTGCTACACACTGAGCCACCGTGTCGCAAGCCACTATCTTCCAATAACAGAAGATATTCACGCTTCTATGCTATTATAACAAGGGAACTGCCAGCCTTTACAACCTTCCTCCCTTCCTTGCGGACCATCAGCACCAAGAGCAGAGCTCAGATATGTCAGCTTCTTTTGCTTAACACAGCCTTTAGGGAGTATTCGCCAAAGGGAGATATTACCACTACTTCCAGGGGAAGAATGCAACCATAACTTTCATATGAAAGGTTGCAAAAATAGTTGCTAAGGATTCTCGCCATCAATCTCAACCCCTTGTGGAGCCACAGGGGAGCTCCAGCTCTGCTTAACTATCCTAGAACAATTGGGGAAGAGCGCTCTCTCCCTGCTTGTGCTTCTCCAGGATCCAACAATACTCCTATCACTCATCTAAAGAAAGAGTGCAGAATAACAAGGAGGAATTCTTATTAGGCAAACTACCTCTACTTGTTCTTAACATGGACAATGTTAAACAATGTTATCTCTCCTCAGCGATTTGATCTTCCTTACAGAACTGTTTCTTATTAATTGCCTCCCTCAAGTCTTGTCTTTTCCTTCTGGCATAACACCTCCTCTGAGCTCTACTCCTCTGAGGAGGAGCACGAGTGGCCACGCACTTTCTCTGGCCCTGCCTCCAGAGGCATTGGCGTGAGATTTGGATCAACATGGGATGTACACTATATTGCCAAAAGTATTGGGACACCCCTCCAAATCATTGAATTCAGGTGTTCTAATCACTTCCATGGCCACAGGTGTATAAAATCAAGCACCTAGGCATGCAGACTGCTTCTACAAACATTTGTGAAAAAATGGGTCGCTCTCAGGAGCTCAGTGAATTCAAGCGTGGTACCGTGATAGGTTGCCACCTGTGCAATAAGTCCATTCGTGAAATTTCCTCACTACTAAATATTCCACGGTCAACTGTTAGTGGTATCATAACAAAGTGGAAGCAATTGGGAACAACAGCAACTCAGCCACGAAGCCATGTTCCAACATGACTGCGCACCAGTGCACAAAGCAAGGTCCATAAAGACATGGATGAGCGAGTTTGGTGTGGAGGAACTTGACTGGCCTGCACAGAGTCCTGACCTCAACCCAATAGAACACCTTTGGGATGAATTAGAGCGGAGACTGCGAGCCAGGCCTTCTTGTCCAACATCAGTGCCTGACCTCACAAATGCGCTTCTAGAAGAATGGTCAAAAATTCCCATAAACACACTCCTAAACCTTGTGGAAAGCCTTCCCAGAAGAGTTGAAGCTGTTATAGGTGCAAAGTGTGGGCCAACTCCATATTAAACCCTACGGATTAAGAATGGGATGTCATTAAAGTTCATGTGCACGTAAAAGGCAGGCATCCCAAAACTTTTGGCAATATAGTGTACTTCTTGAATGCCGCTGACTACGCCCTCGCCTCTCTAAAACCTCTCGACCACCGTGTCTACAGACATGCTGAAAAGCTCAGAGGGCGAGACAGAGCATCAAGGAGAAAATTTTTCTCTTACTCCCTGATGTCCGCCAGGTTCAGCCACAGGTGCCTCTCCGTCACCACCATCGCTGCCATTGAATGACCAATAGCAGTGACTGTTGGTTTGGTAGCTCAGAGTGCTAAGTCTGTGGTGCGGCGCAGTTCAGCGACCACTTCAGGAGACAACCCCTTCCGCTGATCCAGATCTTTCAGCAGATCCGCCTGGTAGGCCTCCAACACAGCCATAGTGTGCAAGGCACCACCAGCCTGACCCGCTGCCGGATACGCCCTGTCATTTAAGCATGAAGTGGTTTGTAGCAGCTTAGATGGAATGGCCAGAGCCTTCAGAGAGAATGATTCACCCTGTGAGAGATAGCTCGCAAGTGTCTCTTCAACAGGAGGCATCCTCACATCCTCGCTCAGACAACCCTTCCATAATTCGCATAATTTGAATGTTGGAATGGATAAATGCAAGCTAAATATGGTTTCTTCCACGACTTCTGCACCTCTGTGTGGAGTTCGTGAAGGAAACTGAAGGTTCATGGGGGAAGGATGATTATGGCCTGACAGGAACCACTCGTCGAGTCTCCCACAAACAACTTTCTGTTTCTCACGCCCCCATACCAGATCCAATCTGGTTGTGGTGCAGGTCATAACATCTAATAGCTCACTGTATGCAGGGCTGGCAGGATGAGAGGGCTCAGTACAAAAGCTATCCTCACCCTCCTCAATCACATCCACCAGTTCCTGGCTGGATGGTGCCAGCAACATGCTATCTGCTGGATCAGATGACACTAGAGACAGCACATCTTGATCCAACAGACTGCTTGAGCTAATAACTGAGGAACGTGAAAGAGCCAAACCTTTTTCAAATTCCTCAGCCAGCTCGATCTGCAATCCCCATGTTTTCAGCCTCTGCTGTGCCTCGGCTACAGCGGGGCCCGAGCCACAGGGCACAGATGCTTGTCCTTCATCTTTTGAGAATAAGGCCAAGAGTAAACGGAGCTTCCTCATTGTGAACTTGTCACAATGGGTGCATTCAGAAACCTTGAGTACTGAAGTACTCACTTGGGAATCCCAATCACCTCTGATAAGTAAGAAAATGGGCCAATGAGGATTGGCAAGTGAGATTTGCATACCGAGCCACTCCTCCCTGACATATGGGTATATAAGCTGGCTGGCAGATCCCTAATTCTGGTTTATGCTAAGGAGCTGAGACAGGGATCCCAGCCATTCAGCAGAATAGTTTAGGGTTGTGGCAGGCAGGGAACGGAGACGTTACATCCTTCCTGCCACAACCCTGAACCACCCTGCTGAATGGCCGGTATCCCTGTCTCGGCTCCTTAGCATAAACATGAATTAGTAAAATACTCATTCCTTTAGGGAACGAAGGTTTTATCAGTAAACAAGACTTTCCTATTCAATCAGTCATGGTTAATGTTACGTCAATACTGACATATTGGGGTCCCTATGGAAAGCGCCACAGACACTATGTTACTATTTTACAAGTGTTGGAGACACAGATGCTGGCAAGCTCTCACCTGACTCACCTGAAGAGCAAAGAATGCTCTCGTCATTCATTATCGCTCCTAATGGTTTTATTATCAAAGGATTATGTTATCATTATCAAATGACTAATTGTTGATACTTGCTCAGGTGGTTGCTGGGTTCCCATCTCTATCAGCTTGCAACGTTATATCTATTGCTCACGAGAACACACAGCATGTATTCTAGTGTTAAGCCGGTCGGCAAGGTAGCCAAGGCACACATAGCCTTAAGTCACTAGTGTTAAGCCGGCTGGCAAGGTAGCCAAGGCTCACATAGCCTTAGGTCACTAGTGCTAAGCCGGTCGGAAAGGCAGCCAAGGCACACATAAGCTGTGTCTCATTTCGAAGGCTGCGTCCTCCGGAGGTCACATTCAAAGGTTGCATACATCATTGAGGCTGTATCATTTCAGAAAAGTAAGTAGGACACTCCGAATGCAACCTTCGAATGCGCCCTTCTTTCAAAGGAATTCGGAGGATGCATGAGGTGTATCCTTCGCTGCTGCAGATAGCCCACAATTCTTTGCGTCGCTGTTAACAACCGTCATTTATTTGAAAAAAAAAATTGCGGCGTCGGCAGATGTACATACAAGCGAAGATGTGTTTAAATGTAAGTAGTTTCAAGCTTGTTTTTGTTTTAAACTTTGTTCTTCTTAATATCCTCCTCCTTTGTCTCTGTAATAGACATCTGTTGTACATACGCCAGCTCCTCAAGCATTAACCAAAATAAAACAAGTAAATACGTTTTCTTTTCAAATTTATAAATAATTTTCATTCATTTGCTGAGAGCGCAACGACGCTGACGTGAACGCGTTGGCATAGCAACGTGATACTTCCTGTTTCCTTTCCTGCCCATGTGACAATGAGACACAGCTATAGTCTTAGATCACTTGTGTTAAGCCTGTCGGCAAGGTAGCCAAGGCACACATAGATTGTAAAACATGCAGCCCCATTTAACAAAAAAATATATAAAAAAATTGCAGTACATATGTCTTGACGATAGATCTGCTGTTTTGGGGGGTGTTTGTCTATCCATTCCTGTCTATGTCATCATTGTGCAGATTTATGCATAGCAGCAGCTTGTTTCTCACTCAAATGCACATGTATAGTACTTGTATTGTCCAAATCTCCCATTAACTGTGTAAGGTAAAAGTGCTTTACAATGTATAGCAATAGTCTTCTTCAGCTGTTGCACCACAGCTTACTGGCATTTCCTGTACACCTGTAATGATCTGTGTTGTTTTCTCTGTTTCCTGCTTTGTTGGGGGGTTAATTCATTTATGTTACATGTGCAGCAGCAGCAGCATGTCTTACATGCTCAAAGCAATGTCTGTGAATGTATTGGCAGTAGCAAGTCTCAGTACTTGCTCTGCAGCAGCAGCGTAGCAGATCTATTCTGCCAAGACCAAATACATTAAAGGAACACTCCACTTTTTTGAAAATAGGCTCATTTTCCAACTCCCCTAGAGTTAAACAGTTGAGTTTTACCGTTTTCGAATCCATTCAGCCGATCTCCGGGTCTGGCCGTACCAATTTTAGCATAGCTTAGCATAGTTCATTGAATCTGATGAGACCGTTAGCATCTCGCTCAAAAAAAATGACCAAAGAGTTTCGATATTTTTCCTATTTAAAACTTGACTCTTCTGCAGTTACATTGTGTACTAAGACCGACGGAAAATGAAAAGCTGCGATTTTCTAGGCCGATATGGCTAGGAACTATACTCTCATTCCAGCGTAATAATCAAGGAACTTTGCTGCCGTACCATGGGTGCAGCAGGCGCAATGATATTATGAAGCGCCTGTGACCCCCTGCTTGCACAGGGAGCGTGCCTTGCAACCATGGAGACATTTGTGAGAGACGCTGCATAATATCAAAGCTCCTTGATTATTACGTTGGAATGAGAGTATCGTGATGACTCTTTGGTCATTTTTTTTTGAGCGAGATGCTAACGGTCTCATCAGATTCAATGAACTATGCTAAGCTATGCTAAAAGTGGTACCGCCAGACCCGGAGATCGGCTGAATGGATTCGAAAACGGTAAAACTCAACTGTTTAATTCTAGGGGATTTGGAAAATGAGCCTATTTTCAAAAAAAGTGGAGTGTTCCTTTAACATTGTCATATCCATTACCATGCCAATCTCAATTATCATACCAATATCCCGAGAGTTGTCATGACAGAATTACCTAGTTCTGTCTTGAAACTCTGACGATGCAGGCTGAAGGGTCTTTAACTCATTTGGTAGCGATCTCATCATTATCTACACAGCACAGCTGATTGGTTGCTGTTGCATCAGCGGCCAATGAGCTAGCAGCTCAAACATTCAAATATTTGGCATTGTTTGCTGTTAGCAGTCTGCAGCACGCTTTCAGAACCCTCCTCCTTCCCCACCTCCACCTGTATAGATCTGCTATGGGGGTTAAATCATGTATGTTACATGTGCAGCAGCAGCATCATGTCTTACATGCTCATAGCAATGTCTGTGAATGTAGTGGCAGTAGCACGTCTCAGTACTTTTTCTGCAGCAGCAGCAGCAGCGTAGCAGATCTATTCCAAGACCAAATACAAATACATTTCCATGCCAATCTCAATTATCATACCAATATCCCGAGAGTTGTCATGACAGAACTAAAGATAAACATGACTGGAATAACTCCTTATCCATCTAGAAAATGAAATATAATACAGTTGCGGAGTCTGTCAGAAAAAGAAAATGAACTACTTATTACATTATCATTCTTTATGGCTCAGGCACAGATGATTTCTCTGTCTTTGTCAGTATATTTTGCCTGCACAGAAAGCTGATATGAAGCATGATTCAGATGGTAAACATGACTCAGTAGGAGCTATTCAGATGGGGTTGAGTCAAGAGCTGTATACAAATAACCAACTGAACATGTTTGAAACATTTAACATTAAATTAAATTTTCCAAAATGCCTCAAGAAGTGTTTTAAAATTTACTACACAACTTACACAATGCAATTAGTGTGCCCTTCTTATTGTGTACATGTGATTTTATTTATAAACAATCTGTTTTTAATCTATTTACTCTAAAGCATACAAGCTAAAAAATGTTTTTCAAAGTTGTAAATAAAACAAAAAACAAGAAAATACAATTTATGTCTTTCTACATCAAAATGTCATGTTCAATTCAATGTTACTTGCTGTCTCTTTGTAATTATTTGTGAAATACTAAAATACTACTTTTTTCTATATATATATATATATATATATATATATATGTGCTATTTATATATCTACAGTATATATAACATCTTTTTTTTAAGTGAACTGAATTAGCATAAAATCAATGGCGTATTATTGCTGAAGTGACATACTTGTACATGCAGCAGCCAATCAAGAAATTGTGTGTTAAAGTCCTTTTTACACTGATGCATGTGCGTCAGACTCTCTTATCGATACCCCGTCTGATACCCCGGAGGGGAGATCTATACAAGTTATGTAACCAGAACCACTTTAAAAAAAAAAAAAAGAAAGAAAGAAAAAAAGGTTGAAGAAAGGTTAATTAGACAAATTCTCAGAATGCTAATGAAAATGTGTCATTGTTTACAAGTCAGAGAAGTTCAGTGCAAAAAAAAAAAAAGAAGATAAATGTGTTGGTATAAACAATTAGGGGGAAACGGCAAAATGTATAGCTATTTTAAGTGGAAAAAATGTAGACTACCGTTCAAAAGTTTGAGGTCAGTAAAAAAAAAAAGCAGCATTGATCAGAGTAAGAAATGTTTCTTGAGCACCAAATCCCAAATCAAAATATTAAAATGATTTTTGAAGAGCTTTGCTTTGCCATCAAAGGAATAAATGACACTTTAAAATGCATTCAAATAAATATTCAAAGAAAACAGTTATTTTAATTGTAATGATATTTCACAATATTACTGTTTTAACTGTATTTTTGATCAAATAAATATAGGCTTAGTAAACATAAGAGATTTCTTTCAAAAACATTAAAAAATGTACCAACCCCTAACTTTTGAACAGTAGTTAATCTTTTACTCTAAACATTTTTACATTAATGTGTAACATTTATATGTTTTAACTTTCAACAAAACAGTTCACAAGTAACAATGGCAAATACCAGTTCAGGCAACTGAGAAAAAACATCAATAACTCTAATGCTGAAGTACAGAGCTTACATAATATATGGGCTGTGATCAACTGTAACTTTATATTAGTTCACTTTATTTTAAACTGTATCTCACTTACAAAACCAGTGTGGGGAAACCAGCATCATCTACTGGTTGAGCCATGTCAGTGACAACACGGTTCATTTTTCACAATGACTTTGATATATCTTCAGTACATATTCTGTTACACAGGCTCTTTAAAAACTGAAAAATCAGCAATATCATATTATATGGCTAGAAAAAATGTTTGCACAACTGTGCACAACTCACTCCACCAGGTAAAAGCAAAAGTCACTCCACCAGCTCAAAAGTAATGCCGGCTTTACCACAAAAGCATTTTTAGATGTGCCAGAAATAATATTTACTTTTTTTTTTCATTAAATGTTACATTTTCTTAACAAAAGTGTAAGAAAGAAAGGATTTTAACATTTTCGATTGTAATTCTGGCTTTCAAAAAAGCACAAGTCATTCTTACATTTTCATTTTGTTAGCCAGCTAGGTTAAAAGTTTAAATAAGCACAATTTGCAATAACGATGCCAAATGCACTGCAAAAAAAAAAAAAAAAAATTGTGTGCAAGGCATAAAAACATGCACAAGATCAATGAATGTAAGATCAACTGTCCGAAACGCTCTTAAACTGGCCCTAGGCCAACAGGCGTTGCTTACTGATGAGTTGATTGTTATTATCAATTAAAAATTACTTTAATAAAATGATAACTAAACTCTTTTAGTATGATGTACTGTCCAATATTGTTGCCATTTTTTGGTTCTACCCTCTCTTATGTTTTCCACATGTCACTGTTACTATATAAGTAACAGTAGTAACTAAGGACATTGTAATTAATCGAGTTAGTCATAAAAAGTATAGAATTTCAAGACTTTACCATCATAAACATAATATTAGAGCAGACTCTAAATCAACTAGTGGTCATAACTCTTTATAATAATAGCAAGCCTCTTTGACTCACAAAAATAGTTGAGGGTCTCCTCAATCTGCTCAGAGGTGAGGTCTATGCGTGCGTCGGGTGAGATGAGAGGCGTGTGGATCCAGTCGTCGTGCTCATAGCCATATACACTGTCTGCCCTCAGCCTGTAGACCGGTAACTGCTCCTCCAACAGACTAATAATCTCCACCTCAGGGAGTTCTGTGCTGTTACAAACATCTATAGCAGAGACCCAGAGAGAGATGTGAAAATCAACAGTAGTACATCTTATGCATCTTGTAATGAAATGAAGCATGTTCTGACCTGTGATTGTTTCTGCGTCCCTGTAGCGGGCATGTGGCGCTAGAGGCACTGGTTCCTCCGTTCCTTCACCTACATACTGCTCTTCTGGGATGGGTCCGAGGTGCACTGGTTCTGTAGAGTCTGTTCTCGAGCACTCAGAACTGGACTCGTCCAGCTTGGCAATTTCTTAATGGAATACTAGAACATGTCCAGCTTTGGCCCTCTATAAACAACAAAGACTAGTGAGATTGAAGATTATATCACACACTACGATTCAGTATTAGAGTGGATCTTGTGGATGAATGTTTCAACAACCACAAATAAGTAAGCCAGTTTGTAATTGTTACAGGTTACAAGGGTTATTGTTGAGAAATTGTTGCATCAGTTTTTATCCTTTTTGGTAGTTTTGCTGTTAACTAATGATAAATTACACATTATATATATAGAGAGAGAGCGAGAGAGAGAGGGAAAGAGAGAAAGAGAGCGCTGCCTTTATATTTAAGAAAGTGGCGTGCCTTGCAAAGGAATGGTCATTTATGGGTGTCCTTGGCATCAAAACGTTTAAAAAAAACCCTGACCTAAATCAACAGACATGATGCCTACCAGCACAGATCACACATCTGTGGAATAAAACTCATCTTATATAATGAATTACATAAATATTGTACAGGTATTAGATCTGTGTACATATAGAGATTATAAAACACACAAAACTGCCGTCACACACATACTAGTGTTCGTCGTAAAATATGAGATCACGTGGTTTGTTTTTGTAATGGGCGTGTCTACGCATATCGTCATGACGTTCCTCCGCATCTTCTGCGGTACCTACACCTTGCGTAAATAAACAACCTGATAAAGTCGTTAAAAATGAACATCTATATTTCATTACAGCCCACCTTGTAGCTAATAGTCTATATCATCAAACATGATAATGTCATAATTTTGATACCGTCTAGATAAATGACTCTGTCTGGATACTCACAAGTGAGGAATCCCCAGTCAATGTGGAGATCATTTAAAACATTTATCGTCGTCCGGATGATTCGCGCACCACAGATTAACTGTCCTCTTCAAGTGAACGGCGTTAGCCACGGCTACGATAAAGCAAAGACTAGAAATATACTTTTGTTTCTGAAGAACTGATAACCTAGATTGTCGAATTGTTTCACTACCTGAATTGTGATAAATGTCTCAACAGCAGTCGTCGAATCTCCAAAACCTTTCAGATTTAATTCTTAGTTCCTCTGAGTGTACATATTTTGCCCATCCTGTACATCATCCTTTCCTCCTTTATCACCTCCTTTCATTCTCAATCTGAGAGCGCCGCAAAGCTCGTGACGTCACGCGTCAAACGTTCCTGCAGCAACCAGCACCAGAATGTCACACAAAGGACGTGACACAATTTCTCTGTATTCGTTTATAGGGCTAAATATTATAGGTTTCCTTATTTATTTTAATTTATGTGTTCATTTGTTGACAGTAGAAACGGGAGGGATAGGTATATTTGGAACTGACACTTTTAATGACAGACATTTTTAATGCCAAACATCCGTAATATACTGTAAACTAGATTTTTAAAAATAATAACAGTTTATATTTTTAGGTGCTGTAACTGTTTACCATTTGATTTAATATGATTCTTAATATTATTATTTTTTATTTTTTACAATTGTTTCACCTTTTGCAGTTAAATAGGCTAGTTCTGTGGTGTTAAAAGTGCAAATATTCATTCAAGTCTCGAATTTTATATAATTTCATAAAAAGTGCAAACAGAACGAATGTAAATGTTGAATTCATTGTTTTAGATATAGCATGTCACACTACAGGCAATGTTGTCACACGTCAACTGCTCATGCACAGTTTCATCTTCTATTTGATATGGTTGAGTAGTGCTTTGACATTGTGATTTGGATTTGAAACTTGCCCGATTAATTATGATAAAATAATGGGGAAAATTTCAGAGGTTATACAGCAATTTCCAAGAAGGTAAATTACGAGGAAGAAGATGCATTAAAACACATATTAAAATCACCAAGGTAAGAATTTATTGCATTTAGACAACTGCATATTTAGCCTATCGTATATGTCTGCAGGAACAGATTGATAGTTTGAGGTCTGTGTGCTAACATGCTGATTTTGTGGATCTATTTCACAGCTTTGCTGCTGAGGTTGAGTTTCCTGTGCACACCAGAATTGCTTGCTGTGTGTCTGTGGGGCGGGGCGGGAATCGGAGGCGGGACAGGTTCGAGCGGAGGGAGAATGTGTCCATCTTTGCGTGAGAGAGCACGGATCTCATCGCTGAGAGCCTCAATGTCTTGTGCTTGAGCTGCTACCAGCTGCTGCAGCCTCTGCAGTTCCTGTTTCTCTACCAGACGGCCTTGGAACTGACCCACCTTAAACAAACACATGTGTTTGAATGTCTGAGGAGTGTCCTGCAAATGAATTCACAGCTGCAGGTGGTGCTGCTGCTTAATTTGTGAATAAACTGCAGTCAATTTACAGAAATTCAAATGGAAATGTAGTAAACCAAATCATGTCAGATATCTGGCTTTATCAATGTGAAGAAAGTGATGAAATGTGAATAATGAAAGAATACCGTCTTCCTCTGTTTGGAGTTGAGTTGGTCGTCCAATGCTTTTTTCTGGCTAAGCAGGCTGTTCATTTTACGTAGTCTCTCTGTGTTCTGTTTCGTGACTTCAGTCAGTGCCTCTCTTGCTTCAGCAACTTTTGCCTGGTACACACACAAAAAATAATGAACAATTGCTCTAGATTGGCAAATTCAACCATAATAATTGCCTCATAACATGCACAACTGTGTAAGTTTGGGGTCAGAAAGTTGTTGTTGTTTTTTTGTTTTTTGTTTTTTGAAAAGAATACTTTTATTCAGCAAGGATGCATTAAATTGATCAAAAGTGACCATAAATACATTTATAGAAGATCAAAATGTTTTGACACTAAAGACTGGAGTAATGGCTGCTGAAAACTCAGCTTTGCCATCACAAGAATAAATGACATTTTAAAATATATTAAATAAATTAAAATGTATTAATATTTCACAATACTGCTGCTTTTACTTTTGATTTTCAGAGACTTCTTCCAAAAAGTATTTAAAAAAAAGACACCAAACTATTGAACAGTAGTGTAAGGCAACCCCCAAACAGGGTCACAGATGTTTGTGCCAGTGTACCTCCCAGTGTTTGAGCTCCTGTGTGTTTTTGGCATCTCGTTCTCTGACCTCTTGTCTCATCTCCTCTACCTTCCTGTTGCCTGAAAGAGTCTGCAGAACTTCAAGTTCAACCAGCTTTCCAAACTTCATGAGCATCAGCTGCTCGCAACGTACTTCTGACTCTGCAAAGAAATGTATGCAGTGTACTACTTTATACACTGAAACTCAAACATCAAATTTAAAGAAATTGTCCCTCAGTTTGTAAAAAAGACTGGAACATGAGTTTATATTACACTGTAAAACTGCCTAGATACTAGCAAGCAAGTATGTGTGTGATTTGAAATAGTGATCATGTATGTACATCTCTGACCCTTTATTCTGGCCTCCATGTCTTTAAGGTCATGTCTGAGCTGTACGTGTTGTTGTTTGGCATGTTTATAGAGCTCTCGCTGTTCATTCTTCTCCTCCTGTAACTCTTTAATGCGTTTCTGCAAACGCTGTAGATCAGCTGTGTTCAGGATCAGTGCTGAGTCAAGCTTACCCGGCAAGAGACCATTATTCACATATTCAATCTGCTCAGACAAGAAGAAAGAGAGAGACTTGATGTTGGTTGCTACACTTTAGCAGAGGCTGAGATGGTAAACATATGTACAATATAACATATGATAATCAGAAAGTACAGTATGTGTAATTATGTTCACACCTGATGCAGTCTGAGTGGCACCACCACATCCACTTCATTCAGCCTTTGCTGCTTTTCTCGATTAATGAGCTCCAGATCGCCCTCTGCTGCCTTACGATTGTTCTGCACAATCTTCTCCTACACAAAACAAACATATTGTCTATTTAGGGTGTTCTTTTGAAAAACAAGTAATACAAAGAAAGGTCGGAGGAGTAGAAAGAAGTATCTCTCACTTTCTTGGCCAGTGTGTCACACTCCTTCTTTAAACTGTCAACAATTTTTATCTCCTCTTGTTGCTGCTCCTCCACGTCCAGACGATGTTCACGCAACCTCAGTGTGTTATCAAAGAGCTCGGGATCACAGTCTGAAACACAGAGACAGGACCTATATTATATACACTATATTGCCAAAAGTTTTGGGACGCCAGCCTTTATGTGCACATGAACTTTAATGACATCCCATTCTTAATCCGTAGGGTTTAATATGGAGTTGGCCCACCCTTTGCAGCTATAACAGCCTCAACTCTTCTGGGAAGGCTTTCGACAAGGTTTAGGAGTGCGTTTATGGGAATTTTTGACCATTCTTCTAGAAGTGCATTTGTGAGGTCAGGCAGTGATGTTGGCGAGAAGGCCTTGCTCACAATCTCCGCTCTAATTCATCCCAAAGGTGTTCTATGGGGTTGAGGTCAGGACTCTGTGCAGGCCAGTCAAGTTCCTCCACACCAAACTGTTCCCACAAAGTTGGGAGCATGAAATTGTCCAAAATGTCTTGGTATGCTGAAGCATTAAGAGTTCCTTTCACTGGAACTAAGGGGCCAAGCCCAACCCCTGAAAAAGAGCCCCACACCATAATCCCCCCTCCACCAAACTTTACACTTGGCACAATGCAGTCAGGCAAGTACCGTTCTCCTGGCAAACGCCAAACCCAGACTCGTCCATCGGATTGCCAGACAGAGAAGTGTGATTCATCACTCCAGAGAACACATCTCCACTGCTCTAGAGTCCAGTGGCGGCGTGCTTTACACCACTGCATCCGACGCTTTGCATTGCACTTGGTGATGTAAGGTTTGGATGCAGCTGCTCGGCCATGGAAACCCATTCCATGAAGATTTCTATGCACTGTTCTTGAGCTAATCTGAAGGCCACACGAAGTTTGGAGGTCTGTAGCTATTGACTGCAGAAAGTTGGTGACTTCTGCACACTGTGCGCCTCAGCATGCGCTGACCCCGTTCTGTGATTTTACGAGGCCTACCACTTCGTGGCTGAGTTGCTGTTGTTCCCAATTGCTTCCACTTTGTTATGATACCACTAACAGTTGACCGTGGAATATTTAGTAGTGAGGAAATTTCACGAATGGACTTATTGCACAGGTGGCAACCTATCACGGTACCACGCTTGAATTCACTGAGCTCCTGAGAGCAACCCATTCTTTCACAAATGTTTGTAGAAGCAGTCTGCATGCCTAGGTGCTTGATTTTATACACCTGTGGCCATGGAAGTGATTGGAACACCTGAATTCAATGATTTGGAGGGGTCCCAATACTTTTGGCAATATAGTGTATAATTTATATATATATATATATATATATATATATATACATATATACAACGATCAGGCATAACATTACGAACACCTTCCTAATATTGTGTTGGTCCCCCGTTTGCTGCCAAAACAGCCCTGACCCGTCAAGGCATGGACTCCACTAGACCCCTGAAGGTGTGCTGTGGTATCTGGCACCAAGATGTTAGCAGCAGATCCTTTAAGTCCTGTAAGTTGCGAGGTGGGGCCTCCACGGATTGGATTTGTTTGTTTAGCACATCCCACAGATGCTCGATTGGATTGAGATCTGGGGAATTTGGAGGCCAAGTCAACACCTCAAACTCGTTGTGCTCCTCAAACCATTCCTGAACTATTTTTGCTTTGTGGCGGGGTGCATTATCCTGCTGAAAGAGGCCACAGCCACCAGGGAATACCATTTCTATGGAAGGGTGTACATGGTCTGCAACAATGCTTAGGTAGGTGGTACGTGTCAAAGTAACATCCACATGGATGGCAGGACCCAAATTTTCCCAGCAGAACATTGCCCAAAGCATCACACTGCCTCCGCCGGCTTGCGTTCTTCCCATAGTGCATTCTGGTGCCATGTGTTCCCCAGGAAAGCGACACACACGCACCCGGCCATCCATGTGATGTAAAAGAAAATGTGATTCATCAGACCAGGCCACCTTCTTCCATTGCTCTGTGGTTCAGTTCTAATGTTCACGTGCCCACTGTTGGCGCTTTCGCCGGTGGACAGGGGTCAGCATGGGCACCCTGACTGGTCTGCGGCTTTGCATACGCAACAAACTGTGATGCACTGTGTATTCTGACACCTTTCTATCAGAACCAGCATTAACTGCAGTCTGTTGGATCAGACCACACGGGCCAGCCTTCACCACTGTTCCTTCCTTGAACCACTTTTGATAGATACGGACCACTGCAGACCGGGAACACCCCACAAGAGCTGCAGTTTTGGAGATGTTCTGACCCAGTCGTCTAGCCATCACAATTTGGCCCTTGTCAAACTCACTCAAATCCTTACGCTTGCCCCTTTTTCCTGCTTCTAACACATCAACTTTGAGGACAAAATGTTCACTTACTGCCTAATATATCCCACCCACTAACAGGTGCCGTGATGATGAAGAAATAATCAGTGTTATTCACTTCACCTATCAGTGGTCATAATGTTATGCCTGATTGTCCTGTGACAAGTATACTTCTTCTGTGTGGGAGATAATTGTTTATTAAGAAAAACAATACAACTGTTATTTGAAAAAGCATTTATTGAGATATGTGTTTTATAAGATAATTGTTCAATAAGAAAAACAACTGGTTTTGAAAGCATTTAATAAGATATGTGATTTATAATATATGTTTTATAAGATAATTGTTCATTAAGAAAAACAAAACAACTGGTTTTTGAAAGCATTTGATAAGATATGTGATTTATAAGATATGTGTTTTATAAGATAATAAATAATTAATTATAATAAATAAGGGTTGATCTTACTTGGTGGGCACACACTGTCATCCAGGGGAGCTCCAGTCTCAGAGTCATCATAATCCTCATCATTATCCCTGTCTGATTCATCATCAGAGTCTTCATCGCTGTCATCTTCATCATCTGTCACATCACCGCCTGATGGAAGGAGTTATAAACAAAACAAATATTACATTTGAATAACATGTTCTATATTTCAACATGACTCTGATGATGGCAATATCTGACAATTTTATGTGTATCCTAACTGTTGCTGCCAATACATTACATTTTACCCCAAAAATCAAAAGAAAAATTATATTTTTCATTTTTTATTTTACCAGTTCTCATTACTTCATATAATTGGAGTGAATAGTAACTTAGATTTTGAAGCCCAAAAAAGAGCATCCATCCATCATAAAAGTAATACATACGGCTCCAGGAGGCTAATAAAAGCCTTCTGAAGCGAAGCGATACGTTTTTGTAAGTAAAATATCTATATTTATAACATAAACTATAATCACTGGCTTCAGACATTGGTCATACACAAATCGAGTTCCAGAGGAAGAGTGACTCTGACCCCACATATGACGATGTAGGAGTAGTGTAAGCTTAGGTGAGAGCAGACACCTCTCGCGGTTCAAACAAATAGGGCTGGGCAACAAACTCAAGCTCCTCCGACATTTCTCTTAAAAATTCTCATTTTAGACTTCTAATTCGTGACAGGTGTTTTGTTGTGCTCTATTCTCTGCGCTTCCGCGTTTGTCAATATGTCATACGTCGGGTCAGAGTTCACTCTTTGACAGGAACTCAACTTACTGGAAGCTAGTGATTATAGCTAGTGATGCTCAATCATCTTGAAAATAATGTCTTAAAAAAAGGGTCATAATATATTTCCTTTATGTAAAATATGACTTCTTTTTATTAGTTTTCAGGGTGAAATGTGACATTTTGACAGGTTTTGTGAGATTCACCTGGTGAAATACACAAAACACACACTTGCAGCTCACCTTCACTTCCATGTGTTTCTTTCTTCTTCGTACGCTTGATCTTTTTCTTAAACACTCTGGTGAGGAACTCCTCAAACTTGTTGTTCTCCCCCAATGAGGCCTGAAAGGTGGCGGTGAGAGTTTTCTCCTTCCCTTGGAGTCTCAGGATGTCTCTCTTCTTCAGCTCCATCTGCTTCTTACATTCATGCATCTTGGCCTGACACACAAAATAATGAATATGGAAACTGTTCTGTACTGGACACACACACATCATAAAACCACATGCACAAATGAAAACACACCCACCCTGATCTCTTGCTCTTCCTGTATATAGGTGGTCAGTCGCTCCTGTAGTATGTCCTCTCTCTTCTCAAACTCCTTCAAAAGCAGCAGCTCCTCAAACAGGGTCACGTGTCTTAGATCAGCCATTTTCATGTACACATCCAGCTCTTGCTTCTCGTGACGCAACACACGTAACTCGGCGTCGAAACACCACACTGCCTCCTCCATCTACAGAAAGAGAGAAACACATGTGAAAGATTGTGATAAATAAAATCCCACTAGAAGTTCATAATACGCACCAAACTCACCTGTTTAAGAAGTTTGTCCTGCTGGTACAGGTTTCTGGTCTCCTCAGCTTCTCTCATCTCTTTCTCTAGCTCTGTGAGCTCCTCTTCCTGCTTCTGAGAGTGTGTTTCCACACCTTCATCGTCCATGTGCGTGTTCTGAGCCTCAGTGTCTGTGTGTTGCGTCTCTTGTTCAAGCAGCTCCAGGATGTTCTCCCCATTCTGTTGTTCATCTAGACCAGTGGAAGCCATCTTGACCCTAAGAGTGGCGTAACGCTCCAAGGTTGCCCGGGTGTATCTGTGTTTCCTCTCTGGAATCTCTTCTGGCATTAAAACAGGCACAGCTGGCAGTGGATGACGCTTCTCGGGTGGCAGGTGCTGCTGGATCGCCTGTAGCTGCTCCACCTTGGCATGAAGCTGAGACACAATCTCCACCTTACTGTCTCTAAGAGCCATCACACGGGAGTTCATCTCAGACTTCTTCTCAAAGATCTGTAGCATACATAAAAATAAGTTGACCACCACACGCATTTATCTGTTAAATCATTTAGTAGATCATAAGAGCTTATAATCATAATAAGATTTATTTTAGTTAAAAAGCCACAAAATCATTTAAAGAGGTCATAACTTATACTGCTAGTAAAGTTTTGTTTGTTTTTTTGCCAAAAACACACCAAAAAAAATCCAATTCAGTTTTTCATTTTGATGAATTTTAAACACTCACTAAAATGGCATATATATATATATATATATATATATATATTTGATGAAAATAATATTTCCATTCACAATAATACACAAAAAAAAAATGGTTCAAAGGTTTGGGGTTGGTAAGAATTCAGCAAGGATTAAATTGATCAAAGGTGACAGTAAAGATATTTTTATAATGCTAAAAAGATTTTTATTTCAAATAAATGCTGTTCTTATGAACTTTTTATTCATCAAAGATTCCAAAAAACAAATGTATCACTGTTTCCAAAACATTAATAATAAGAAATGTTTCTTGAGCACCAAATCAGCATATATTTTCTGAAGGATCATGTGACACTAACGACTGGAGTAATGATGCGGAAAATTCAGGTTTGCCATTACATGAATAAATCAAAGCATTCTGAGTATTACACAGTTCAAGTTCACTGTCTATATTACGTTTACAAAATATTAGGCTACTTTTACGTTGTGGAAAGTTTACATTTCTGTTAAAGAAAGTGTGATTTATGCTGATCCGTTTGTGTCATTCACCTTCTTCTCCAGTTCCACTAACTGCACTCTCTTCTTCTCCACGTTCATCCTCAGGTGTTCAGGGACAGTAAAGTCTTTCGCAGACTTCAGCTTAAAGTCGCCCATTTTCTCTTTAGCCATTCGAATCGCTTCTACATCCTTAGGGTCCTCATAGTCCTCACTGGGCTTTGAGGCATAGCTGAGGAAGAAGCATTAACAATGTTACACACAAAAACACGGAGACAAAGAGACACACACACACTGGCACTCACTCACAGTTCTGCCCACTCTTTTTTCCTCTTCTCTATCATGGCTCGAGCTTTCTCTGCCTTCTCGGCAACTTTGCGGAGTTTCTCTGCCTCTCTGCTGCCCAGTTTCTGAGACGCTGACTGCATCCTTCCTGACTGCATCACAGAATCTGTTACCAGCTCATCCTGCACTGCTTAGAAAGAGAGAAGTAGATCGATGACTGCAAACATACACTCATTCACTAGTCTAGGTGTCAAGTTAACACACTCATCCTGTCTCACGTGAAATGTTGCTGGCTTCTTTGCCGGGCTGTGCTTTGTTCCGCCAACGCTCTTGTACGCTCTGAGAGGCCGCTGTGCCATGCTGGTGCAGATGCATTTGTATGGCAGGCAGAGCCAACAGCCTGTAGTTGGAGATCTTATGTCCACTCTTAAACGCATACACTGTGACTGTGTCCTGCACCACTGACTCCCAGAACCTACAGAGACAACAGCAATATGAAAGAATAAACAAGAGCAGTGGTTCTCAATTGTTTCTTCCTACAATTCAATGAGAATAAATTAAATTTACAAATGAAGACTTTTGCTTAAGCTTCCAGCTTCTCAGATTTATATTTTTGTTTATTCATTTTATGGCTATATTGTATATTGTGTGTCAACAATTGTCTCATTTAATTTTTCCTTTAAAAGCTTTTTTAGAAACATCTAAGACTAAAGGGAGAGTTCATTAAAAAAATGAAAATTCGTTGACTTTATTTCTTCTGTAGAACACAATAAGATTTTTAAGACTGTTTCAAGTGTTTTTGTCCATTCAATAAAAGTCATAAGAGGTACAGTGTTGTTTTGGACCCCACTGACTGTCATTGTATGGACAGAAACATTCAAAATATCTTCTTTTGTGTTCCACAGAAGAAAGTCAGTCATACAGATTTGGAACAACATGAGGGTGAGTAAATGATAACAGAATTTGTTTTGTAACATATTTGGAGATTTTGAGAAATTTGAAGAGAAAGTGGCATTGAGAAGAAAAAACATGTAACAGTAAAGTAATAGAGAAAAAGTGGATCTGCGTGGAGGTATAGTACATGGTCTGTAGTTTGCTGAGGCCAATCCGGTGTTTCTCCTCCTCCCAGGACAGTTCTTTCCTGACCTCCATCACTCTCTCTTCAGTCTGTCTTTCAATCTCCTCGTGGAAGCGCAGGTCCAGTTCAAACTCCTACAAACACCCATAAAATATTATGTTAGATCATTGTGTCAATGTAATCATTACACTGCAATAGATGAGTGAGCCGGGAGGCATGTGAGAGCTGAGCACCGAGCGATGGAGGCGAATGTGTTCAGGAAGGCTCAGGTTCTGCTCCAGTAAAGCTTGAAATCGACTCTGCAGTTCAGCCAGCTTCTTACGCCGCTCCTGTTTCCTCTCTTCAGCTTCCTTATGCATGCGGTCCAGCTCCAGCTTCTGTTTAGCTGTTTCTATGCTGCACACACACACTTATGCTAAGTAAACAAGCACCATGCATAATAATAAAAATGGAAATTCTGTCATTATGTACTCATTATTTACTGGTGTTTTTAAAGCCCTAAGATGTGATGGATAAAAAAAAATTAGTTTTGTCTTGTTTTTGTGATTAAAACAAAATCCTTTTTTGTCTTGTTTTCTCAAGATCCATTTATTTATTTTGAGAAAATAGCAGCCTCAGTCCCATTCTAAATTTTAAAATTCTTAACCAAATAAATTTAGCACCAAATAAATATAATACCATTAAATATGGAATAAATAAATAAAAGGAAAGCTTTACCTTTTATTTGTATTTATAAAATCAAGAACCGTGAACAGTGCCTTATTGTAACAGATCTTAACATTAGGTGAGATCTATGTTCTTAAAGTGATAGTTCACCCAAAAATGAAAATTCTGTCATCACTTACTCACCCTCAAGTTGTTCCAAACCTGTATGAATTTCTTTCTTCTGCTAACACAAAAGAAGATATATTGAAGAATGTCTGTAACTAAACAGCTGATGGGCCCCATTGACTTCCATAGTATTTTTTCCATACTATGGAAGTCAATGGGGTCCATCAACTGTTTGGTTATCCATATTCTTCAAAAATATCTTCTTTTGTGTTCGGCAGAAGAAAGAAATTCATACAGGTTTGGAACAACTTGAGGGTGAGTAAATGATGACAGAATTTTCATTTTTGGGTGAACTATCCCTTATTTATTCTGTTTATTTATTTGTCTATATTTATAAAATTATATATATAGTCCTATATTTAAATGTTGTTTACAATTAAGCACTTTGTGAATAAGACTATTTTTTTATGATAAATAAGTTGTGGGCTTGACCATTTTTTATGCATGATCACAAGAAAACAAGACATAATTAATTTTGTTTATTAAATTAATACTTTTATTCAGCAAGGGTGCACAAAAGGTTTCCACAAAAATATTACATATCACAACTGTTTTCAACATTTATAATAATAAATGTTTCTTGAACACCAAATGAGCATATTAGAATAATGTCTAAAGGATTATATGGTGCTGAAGACTGGAGAATTGGCTGCTGAAAATTCAGCTTTTCAAAATATATTAAAATAAAAAAATATTACAATATTACTGTTTTTATTGTATTTTTGATCAAATAAATGTAGCCTTGGTGAGCATAAGACAGTTGTGAATGGTATCTTATTTTGTGTTAAATATTTTAAAGATTATTTACAAATGACAGTACCGCTGTGGCCCACTGGGGGGCTATGGCACACAGAAAAGCACAGAGATAAGCACTGCTCTTGTAAGTAGCATATAAAAACACAAGCCTTGACCCTATTGCTTGCTTTAATTAAATACACATTGTCACCTGTAAGCAGATGGATCCTCTATGTCCTGTGCTGCTTTCTCCATCTCTAGCCCAACCTGTTTTCATGACAGAGTAAGGTGGTAAAGTTGAAACAAAGAAGTACACACTTACCCACCCACAAACATACATATACACTAACCCGTGGAGACGGCACTTTAGCATGTTTGAGCTGCATGGCTTTCTGGAGCTCCTCCTCTGGCAAACAGCTGAAGGAAAAGATGTTGCCATCCTCTCCTGCTGTCAGGACAAACATGTCATCAAAGCTGAAGCGGATGTGGCACACATGGCCGTACTGGTTGTCATGGACGCTGAGCGCCCAGTACGCCTGCATGGAGCTGAGCTGATGGTCCAAGGCCTGTACGGAGTACACCCGAATACTGCCGTCCTCCATGCCACATAACAATAACTGCCTGCTGGAACTAAGACAGGAAGAGTAAGAAGTAAGCTATAGAAAATATCATCTTTCTGATTAATTGTTGAATAAAAATACTGCCTCGAAAATAAAAAAGAATCAAAAAAGGAAGCTAATAATGATTTCTCAGTTCCTAGGCTATTAGAGAAACACATGCACACACAGACACACCAAGTGTAGAGAGAGAAAAACCTCACTTGAAAGTGATGGTGAGAATGGGGTTATGGTCTGTGTCATGTACAGGTATGAAGAAGAAGGGCTCATCTTTTCTCTCTAATGGATCTTCGCTCTGCTGTTCAGAGAACTTACAGTGGTACAGATACCCTGAGTCATAGCCACCCTGAAAGAGAGAGAGGCATTTTAGTGACACACACACACAGCACATGTATTAGTAACATTACAGTTCAAAAATATGGGATACAAAATATTTTTTAAAAGAAGTCTCTTATGCTCACCATGGCTGCATTTATTTGAGCAAAAATACAGTAAAAACAGTAATATTGTGAAATATTATTACAATTTAAAATAACTGAATGTATTTTAAAATGTAATCTATTCCTGTGATAGCAAACCTGAATTTTTAGTATTCAGTGTCACATTGTCCTTCAGAAATCATTCTAATGTGCTGATTTGCTCAAGAAACATTTCTTATTACTATCATTGTGCTGCTTTATATTTTTGTGGAAACAGTGATATATTTTACAGGATTCTTTGATGAATAGAAAGTTTGAAAGAACGTTTCAGCATTTATTTGAAATAGAAATATTTTGTAACATTGAAAATGTCACTTTTGATCAATTTAATGCATCCTTACTGAATAAAAGTATTAGATTCTTTCAAAACAAAAACAAACAAAAAATCTTAATACCCTCAAACTTTTCAACAGTAGTGTATGTCTGTGAGTGTATGTACTGCATTTACCATAGAAAGCCAGAATGACCCAGGTGTTGAGTAAAAGCCGCAGTGTAAAGGACTGGGTCGAGATGGAATATAAAGAGGAGGCAGTTCCACTTCTTCCTCATCTTCTTCTTCTTCTTGCTCTTTCTCCTGTAGTTCTTCCTCTGTGGCCTCTGGCTTCTGCTCCAACAGTTTCTTCAAGCGTTCCCCCCTCTCTTTCTTCTTCTCCTCTTTTCTGGCCTGCCTGAGTGCTACCTCTGCATCTCTCTGCAAACACACATGCATCCATGTGTGGCAAAATTATAGAAGTGGAACACTAAACATTATAGACATTATTACAGACCATTGCTGTGATTTTATTCATTTTGTTTGTATCATCACTGTGCATATTATTAATTTTATTAATATGAATCCCAATCAATAGATTTATAAAAATAAAAAATAAAAACAAATTAAATTTAGAAAAATAGTTTAAAAATAATAAATTAATTAAACTGGTTTCTGAATCACCCAGTGTTGCAACTTGGACATATCATCAGTGATAAATGATATATATATTTAAATATATATATTATTACTTTTTAAAAGAATTTATTTTAAAATAATACACTTAAAAAGTAAATAAATGCTAAATACAAAAAAACAAAACAAAAAAAACAACAACAAAAAAAACATTACAAACTTTAAAGGGTCGCCCACCACTAGATATTGTTGAATAAAGTAGTTATTTTGTTAGTTTTTTTGGCACACAAAAAGTATTCTTGTCACTTCATAACATCAAGGTTGAACCACTGTAGTCACATGAACTGTTTTAAATATGTCTTTAGTACCTTTCTGGACATTTGAAAGTGTCAGTTATCTTGCTGTCAATGGAGGCATCACTGAGCCATCGGATTTTATCAAAAATATCTTAATTTGTGTTCCGAAGATGAACGAAGGTCTTACGGGTATGGAACGACATGAGGGTGAGTAATTAATTGCAGAATTTTCATTTTTGGGTGAACTAACCCTTTAAGAGAAATAGAGAGACAAAGGCAAAGAGAGAGTCAGTGGGTAACCTTAATTCGGGACTTGATGCTGCTAAAGCAGAAATGCATTGTAGAAAGTCCTGAAAGCTGGAAAGTGTTTCCACCGGTCTGAGCTCCAGGATCAGGACATTGAACTTCCACCACGTGACCATTTTGACAGAAGATCAGCAGAGTGTTTTTTACCTTTAAACACATACACAAACCTTCAGTGCTTAGATAAATCATATATGATACAATCACAACAAGAGCCTCAGTGAGTTGCACAGTAAACTAACATCATCACTCACATGTGACTGAGGTGACCACTCCAGGCCTTGCACAGGTCCTGGGACAGTAACAAACCCAATTGGCTCATATCTTTCTCCCACCGTAAAGAAGAAAACAGTGCTGTCTGTGCTCTAAAGAGAGAGAGAGAGAGAGCAAAAGAATATCATATTAACACAGCAGAATATTCTGACACAAATTCTGCTCACTCACTCAACCCTTACCCCAGTAGCCATGATCTTTCTATTTCTCTCATAAGCGATGGCAGTGACAGGTGCATTGTGGGGCTTGAGAGCTTGTCTAAGGCGGAGTTCGGCATCTCCAGAGTGTGTGCGCCCTGCAACCGTGTGCAAACTCTGAGGGTTATACAGCTCCAAGAGACGTACCACACCATCATCAAAACCGACAACCAGCAGACCCCCGGCACTGTTCAGCTGCGGAGACACACACTATCCATCAACATCCGATATGCACGAATATTGGTATTATACTGGTAATAGAGACTTTTAAATTTATCTGTATTGTTTGATATTGGATATGTATTTGTGAAAGACCTTTTTTTACAATTAAGTTACCTTTGCTGTCATTACACACTCACTTAAAAACACTAATAATTATTACATTGTTAAAATGTAATCTTCATCTCAATATACTATTATAGTATTTTAGTATACTATATATATATATATATATATATATATATATACTCAATATACTATATATAATAAACTATTATAGTATTTATTCATAATTTGAATTTGATTTTATTTTTCTATTTTCAGTTTTCATTTTAGTTTAAGTCTTGGTAATTTTGTTATGTGCATTTGTCTTTATAATTTTTAAAATATTTCTATATATCTTTAATTTATTCTTATTTCAGAATTTGTTTTAGTAATTTTAGTACTTCAACTTAAACCTATTTATTTTAGTTAGATGCAAAGGCAACATTCCCATTTCTAGTTTTAAGTTTTAAGCTTTCCATGTAATGTTTTTGTTGTATTTCATTTCAGCATTATTTCAATTACTAAAATGATTTTCAATTGTTTTCATTTTAGTTTACAATTACAACACTGTAGAATTTAAAAAAATATATTTTAGGGGTTTTTTTGTGTGTGTTTTATTTTTTAATTACACTGAACAAAATTATAAATGCAACACTTCTGTTTTTGCCCCCATTTTTCATGAGCTGAACTCAAAGATCTAAGACTTTTTCTATGTACACAAAAGGCCTATTTCTCTCAAATATTGTTCACAAATCTGTCTAAATCTGTGTTAGTGAACACTTCTCCTTTGCCGAGATAATCCATCCACCTCACAGGTGTGGCATAGGCTGGCCACAATAAAAGGCCACTCTAAAATGTGCAGTTTTACTGTACTGGGGGGGTCCGGGGGGGTCCGAAAACCAGTCAGTATCTTGTGTGACCACCATTTGCCTAACGCAGTGCAACACATCTCCTTCGCATAGAGTTGATCAGGTTGTTGATTGTGAACAAAATTATAAATGCAACACTTTTGTTTTTGCCCCCATTTTTCATGAGCTGAACTCAAAGATCTAAGACTTTTTCTATGTACACAAAAGGCCTATTTCTCTCAAATATTGTTCACAAATCTGTCTAAATCTGTGTTAGGGAGCACTTCTCCTTTGCTGAGATAATCCATCCACCTCACAGGTGTGGCATATCAAGATGCTGATTAGACAGCATGATTATTGCACAGGTGTGCCTTAGGCTGGCCACAATAAAAGGTCACTCTAAAATGTGCAGTTTTATCACACAGCACAATGCCACAGATGTCGCATGTGTTGGCCTGTGGAATGTTGGTCCACTCCTCTTCAATGGCTGTGCAAAGTTGCTGGATATTGGCAGGAACTGGAACACGCTGTCATATACACCGATCCAGAGCATCCCAAACATGCTCAATGGGTGACATGTCCGGTAAGTATGCTGGCCATGCAAGAACTGGGATGTTTTCAGCTTCCAGGAATTGTGTACAGATCCTTGCAACATGGGGCCGTGCATTATCATGCTGCAACATGAGGTGATTGTCGTGGATGAATGGCACAACAATGGGCCTCAGAATCTCGTCACGGTATCTCTGTGCTTTCAAAATGCCATCAATAAAATGCACCTGTGTTCGTTGTCCATAACCTACGCCTGCCCATACCATAACCCCACCGCCACCATGGGCCACTCGATCCACAACATTGACATCAGCAAACTGCTCACCCACACGACGCCATACACGCTGTCTGCCATCTGCCCTGTACAGTGAAAACCGGGATACATCCATGAAAAGAACACCTCTCCAAAGTGCCAGACGCCATCGAATGTGAGCATTTGCCCACTCAAGTCGGTTACGACGTTGAACTGCAGCCAGGTCGAGACCCCGATGAGGACAACAAGCATGCAGATGAGCTTCCCTGAGACGGTTTCTGACAGTTTGTGCAAAAAATTCTTTGGTTCTGCAAATCGATTGTTGCAGCAGCTGTCCAGGTGGCTGGTCTCAGGCGATCTTGGAGGTGAAGATGCTGGATGTGGAGGTCCTGGGCTGGTGTGGTTACATGTGGTCTGCGGTTGTAAGGCCGGTTGGATGTACTGCCAAATTCTCTGAAACGCCTTTGGAGACGGCTTATGGTAGAGAAATGAACAACAGCTCTGGTGGACATTCCTGCAGTCAGCATGCCAATTGCACGCTCCCTCAAAACTTGCGACATCTGTGGCATTGTGCTGTGTGATAAAACTGCACAATAATACACGAGTGACCTTTTATTGTGGCCAGCCTAAGGCACACCTGTGCAATAATCATGCTGTCTAATCAGCATCTTGATATACCACACCTGTGAGGTGGATGGATTATCTCAGCAAAGGAGAAGTGCTCCCTAACACAGATTTAGACAGATTTGTGAACAATATTTGAGAGAAATAGGCCTTTTGTGTACATAGAAAAAGTCTTAGATATTTGAGTTCAGCTCATGAAAAATGGGGGCAAAAACAAAAGTGTTGCGTTTATAATTTTGTTCAGTGTATTTAGACAAAATAGTAAAGAGTATCAATATCAATACTGAGTTTCTATGTCAAGTTGGGGACACAATATTCAGCAATATTATTGATTTGACTGACCTGACAGTATTGGATGAGAACTGAACTGAGCTGGACAACGACATGACTGTTTTTTTGCATAACTGTTTTATACATGAAATGAACTAATTTAATAATTGATGATCTTTACAACGGAACTGAATCAACACTGAACTGACTTCAGCTGAACATTGCTGCTGTCCAGCCGAAATTAACTGTTTGCATCACTGAATCATTTTCCTGTTATCACTGTAAAACTGCTTTGAAACAATCTGTATTGTCTAAAGCGCTATATAAATAAAGGTGACTTGACCTGACTATTTACTGGTTAATAAACATTACATTAAAATAATTATCAGCCTATTTTATCTTCCAGAATTTTAATATTGAACAATGGACATCCCTATACACTCACCCCTATGATGCACAGAGAGTATCCAAATATAAGAGGTTTCTGAGAGGTTTATTTACATTACCATGTCTGAGGCCCAGGTGAGCGTTGTCCCTCCTTGTTTGAAGCGACTTATCGTGAGCTCTTTCTTTGAAAGAAAGTCAAACACCCTGACAGAAGCTGGGTAGGATAAAAAGGTATTTGTCAATGTTTACAGAAGCACATTATAGGTCTGTGTATGTGGGTATATGTTTGGTCAATGCTACATTTTTTCTTACAGTCCAATGCTGTAGTAGCCATGAGGTGGCTACTTTCAGAAACATCCATGCCCTGAATGGCACCAGCATGAAATGAGAAGAGACACTTTGGATCTTGGGTCTGCAAAAAAAAGGACCAGAAAAAAAATGCTTAACGGACCCACCATCAAAAAAAAAAAAAAAAAAAAGATTAGGCTCCTGTTTAACATGACTCACAATGTTAGAGAATGAGAGATCCAGTTTCCAAATACTGCCTTTCGAGTCCTGTTAAAATATATATAAAATGATTTTCATATATTCATATATATATTCATACTAGGTTTAGTGTTAGGGACAATTTTCATTGTCAAAAATAAATAAATAAATAAATAAATAATGCAAGATCCACATCTAAAAGAAAAAGATTTTATACCTGAGCGAACCAGATGGAGGTTTCTGGGATGGAGCTCTTGACCATAGAATACAAGCTGACATTACGGCCTACTGTTATCTCATTCATGGGTTCAATCTCAAACAGGCCACTGTCATCAACTGCATCTGCTGTATCTATGGTCTCCAAATTCCAACTCTGAGGAAAAAGATGGAGAAATTACTTTAAAACTTCAAAAACCAAAACATCCTCCCTGTGTAATAAATTTGTTTCAAATAAGTTTACACTTTTTAGCAAAAGCAAAAATCAGTGAAGCAGCATAATCTCACTGATAATCAATCTGTACTTACTCTGACTACACCATCAGATCCTACAGTCATTAGTTCTCCCTCATCCAGGTTAAACTGGTAAATGGTTCCGCTATGACAGGTGCGTCTACCTTTACGGCATATTTCCACCTTTATCAGACCCCCCTCCCAAAGGAGCATATTCCCCCACTCTGATCCTGACACAACCTGAGAGAGAGAAAGAATTCATTTCTTCAAGAATATATTTAATTAAAAAGTGTGTAGGTTTGTGTGTGTGAATATGCAAAATGTAAGAAGGTGCTGAAAAAGAACCTTTCCATCCGGAAGCTCCACATATCCTTCTATATCTGTTACAGTTGTTTTTCCAAAACTTCCTAGCAACCCTTGCAACTTTAAACCAGTGAAGGTATTGGCCATTTTCCAGAATCTATAAAACAATAAACCCAAACTCTCTAAGCACATACATAGACTGTTCAAAAGCTTAGGGTCAGTAAGATTTTATAATGGTTTTGAAAAAGTCTCTTTTGCTCACCAAGGCTGCATTTATTTGATCAGAAATACAGTAAAAACAGTAATATTGTGAAATACTACAACATTTTAAAATAACTCTTTTCTTTTTTTTTTCTTTTTTTTTTTAAATTTAATCCTGTAATAGTAAATCTGAATTTTCAGCATCATTAATTCATTCTTCAGTGTCACATGACCCTTCAGAAATCATTCTAATATGGTGATTTGCTGCTCAAGAATCTTTGAACTGTAGTGTATACATATTCTTTCTTAACATACAAAAAGCATCTTTGAAAGATTTTTTTAAAAAATGTTTTAAATGTAAATAATACATAATTGGATAAATTATAGTAATACAGACCTAATGTGTCCTGTGCCAGACGTAGTGAGCTGTCCGACACAATCAGGGGAAAAGGTGACCCTGTAGACGTCCTGAGAAAAAGCTTTATTGCACAGTGTCACTTGTTCTTGCCTCCAGTCCCACAGTGTAAGCATGTAGTCTGGAGCACCACCCACACTGGCCAGTAAAGAGCCATCACGATTAAAATCCACATAGCTATATGTGCTGCCTGTGCCACCTTCACATTAAACACAAACAGACTAAAATGATGTATGTATGATTCTGTCTCATATCACATCTTGTTCAAATTTAAGTTATACTTTTGTAATACATTTGATCTGCCAATGATGTCCTACCTCTGAGGATCCTGTAAGGCCGCAGGGATGGGTACTCATATATGATGATATTAGGCTGACGTCCTTTCTCTGCCACTGCGAAATATTGCTTACTTGGATGAGTCTTTGAAGAGAAAAAAGGAGATATTAGGTCTACAGGTCCACAAAAATCTGTATAGTAACCCCATTATTGTGCATAATAATCAATGTGCATACTATACAGTGTAAAATGAATGATGAATATAAATGTTAATATGACTGCATGAGCCTGTAAGTGCTATGACTTTTCTCATGTTGCTCATACACTCATGTGTCAAGGCCATTCTTTGTTGTTGTTGTTGTTGTTGTTGATGGTATTTTAACTTGCCCTTGCATTTCCATTTACATATAGTCACCTAAATAACAGTATTAATGTACCATGATGGCACCAATGCCGCCCCCACTGCTAGAGCGGATGTAACGCTGCTCTTTGGTGTGCACATCCAATAGGATGAGCAGATTTCCAGCTATGAATGCCAACGTGTGCTCATCCAATAGCTGTAGGTTTCCTCTCCGTCCACAGTCATAGCCAAACGAATGTCTGGGCTCAGTTTAAGGAGCAATTGAAATGAACTGATAGTCAACAAACTTATTACAAACAAACATATGTGTGTGTGTGTGTGTGTGGTCAAAAGATAGGAATAATTAAGATTTTTAATGTTTTAGAAATTAAAGGAGTCAGAAGTCTCTTACACTCACCAGAGCTAGCTTTAGTGTCACACAATCCTTCAGAAATTATCAGATAGAATAATTATCAATTATTATTGTTGCTCAATTATCAATGGTTCTTATTATTATCAATGTTGAAAAGTTTTTGTTTTTTAATATTTTTGTGGAAACCATGATATTTCTTATCATGATGAATAGAAAGTTCAATAAACAGCATTTATTTGAAATAAAAATATTTGTAACACATTATAAATGTCTTCACTGTCACATTTGATACATTAAATGTGTCCTTACAGAATAAAAGTATTAATTTCTTGTTTTGTTTTAATCTTACTTACCCCAACTTTTGCAGCTCAATTGTTTTCAGCATTGATAGAAAATTAGAAAACAGAAACATTAGAAATGTTTCTTGAGCAGCAAATCAGCATATTAGCATGATTTCTGAAGGATCATGTGACACTAAAGACGAGCGTATAATGGCTGCTGTACATTTTAAAATATTCAAATAGAAAAAAAAAGTAATAATATTTCACAATTTTACTGTTTTTACTGTATTTTGATCAAATAATGCAGCCTTGGTGAGCTAAAAACTTTTTCAAAAACATTAAAACAATCTTAATTATTTCAAACTTTTAACTGGCAGCATATATAGCATTATACAGTATAGTAATATTGTATATATTGTATTTAGTGTTAGCTGCTGTGGATACGACAGGTGCAGTAGGTTTTGTGGGATGTTGGAGTCTGCAGTGATGAAGGGTCTGGAGCACAGGTCCTCATAAATGTAATACATGTCATGTGGGATTAACTTCTTGTGCTCTTCCTCAGGGTTTCCTTCACACTCTTTAACCCCCACGACATCTGTCTGCTCTGTAATTAAAATGCCATTAAAACAGGACGAATCATGAAAATTATGTTTTGGTCACATAAATGAGAAAATATGCAAGATGAATGTGCTAATATGTCTGCATTAAATTTTGATAAACAATTTTAATATTTCTTTACATGACAATAATTGGTTGTTAGGCAAACAGATGTCAAGTTTGTTTATTGCTGATGACCTAGAGAGTTGTTTCCCATCAAAATTTGCCTAAGAATTGCGTTTAAACGAAAAACGAACACGACGCGTTTCTCAAACACAGTGTTTTGTGTCAAAATTACGCTTCAAAAGTGTTATTTTACCTTGTAAAGTAACTTCATCTCTTAGCGTCTCGGAAGCGTCCATTTTCATCTGACGGCGTTGCTTAGCAACTGTACACTTCGCGCAATGCTCACTGAAAATTGTAGTCCATTGTTATTGCCACAGTGGAAAGTATCTTTCCGTTGTGTCTGCTCTTATTCACCTGTTGCAACGCGGAAGTAAGCTTTTTCTGTGAATGTGCGGGCACTTTCGATTCATTAGTCGCTATAGTAAATAACTGGAAGAATAACAAAATGTAGTAGGCCTAAATAGTAAAATAATTTGCGCTACAAACCAGTGTGTTTACGATTAGGATAATAATATAAAATAATATGATAACAAATAACAGTTTGCAATATCAAGCAGCATAACGGACAGTTTTTGTACAGCTAAAATAACTGAAAGCAGATGAGAACTGAAGCCTCGACACTCAAGTTACAATGGCCGCGCCATCTCTTAGGTAGAACATTTTAAAGAGATGCCACTAGATGGCAGTACAGCACAGTGGTCAGTGGTCTGGTCAGCTCCACTAGACTAGAAGATTTAATAGCTGCTACGGCAGACAGATATAATAGAAGGATCATGTCTGTTGACATAAGATTGATTGAAAGTTTGAAAGCACAAACAATGTCTGAAATACAATGACATATCTTTTACAGAAAGCCAAAAAAGCTGGCATACAAGCACACTCTTTTCAAATGTGAGCAAACTCACCTGCTCATACAAAAACTGTGCATCACTCAGCAGTGACTTACAAGCCTGAACACACACTTCTGCTCACACGCACATAAACATACTGTCCCCATTTCTCACAGCCATAAACAATAACCCACCCACACATATCTCTCACACACTACTACTGGGACAAAACCTGAACCGGCCCTCACATGCATTTTTTTTTTTTTTAAAGGGAGTCAGCATTACTTGGCGCCTGTATGTGAGTGCATGTATAATTTTATTATACAGAGTAGTGATACGTCAAGATAAGAAACAGCACATCTGTGAAAGAATGCAAACACACACATAAACACAAAAAGGAATTGGAGAATGGCCACTACATTCATTTTTACACAAAGGGGTAGTTTCATCTTAAAGTCACCATGAAATCAAGTCCCGCCCTACATTTTTTTTGTTCGAAAAGCTGTTTCACTTGACTATACATCACAATAGGGAAGAAAAGACTAGTAACTTCTGTTTCATGGCGACTTTAAAGAGATAGTTCACACAAAATGAAAATTCTCTCATCATTTGCTCACCCTCATGTCGTTCCAAACATTTATGGCTTTCTTCTTTAATGGAACATAAAACGAGATGTTATGAAGAATGTTCAAGCTGCTCTGAGTCTGTTCCATATAATGAAAGTGGATGGCGAGTTGGTGACCAGGGGTTGTCAAGCTGCAAAATGTCTGCTTTTCTGCTATATTCCAGGTTTTCTGAAACCATATGATATTTTTGTGTAAGGAACAGACTTAAAATATCACTTGATGGTCACCATTTACACATGCACAGTAAGTACAAAAAATACAGCAATAAAAATTAAGTAGCCTATAATTTTTGTCAAATCAAGTCACCTGTATGTATATAGTGCTTTATACAATACAGATAGTTTCAAAGCAGCTTTACAGTGATAAACAGGAAAATAATGATATAAAGATGCAGAATTCAATTCTGCTGTAAAGCAGCTCTAAAAAGACATCCAATTAAAATCAGTTTAGTGTTGATCCAGTTCGGTTCAATAAATGTGTAAAGTTCTTCAATTATGCAATTAGTTCAGTTTATCTATAAAGCAGCTCTGGAGAAAACAGTGATATCATCATCCAGCATATTCATAGAATTTATAAAATTAAGTAGGCCTATAGATGTTAGATGTTAAATTTTTTTAATATTGTTTTAACTCAATGAAGAACAAAGAATGAGAATCAGGTGTGTTTTTGCTATTTCAAAAAACAAATTTTCCGTAAACTACGTTGCATCTGTCGTTTCCACCATGTTTGACACACCCCCAATTTAGAATCTCGGGGCTCGATGAAAACCCGGACTGCGGGTCAGCAACAGTTTGAAGAAAATATTGTTGAGCAAGTAAAGTAAAGTGAGTGGGCCTTATATGTATGCATTTGAATTATAATTTTTATAAGTTTTTTAAGGCCAAGATCAACGCAAGTATGTTCAAACTTACAGACCGCGCGTATAGTGCTTTAGCTAATCGCTCACGTCTGTGTTCGCGTATATTGCATAACTATATTTCTTGGTGTAAATTATGACAGAATTTTCATTTTTAGGTGAACTGGCCTTTTTACCCGATACGTGGGAATGTATGCGTGGGTGCTGGTGACAACACGTGTGGTGTTACTCATAATGACTCATTCTTTTATCCAAAGAGGTCATTCACCTCCTGCATGACCTCTGTTATCGGCAGGTGAGTCCCCTGCCAGTTTTGTCTGTAGGCTATCTGACACTTAATACACATATGGAAACCCATTTCCGCCAAATAAGAAAAAAAAATCATGCTTTTGTAAATCATAATTATGACATAAAATGTCGAAATTATGACATACTAAATCATATTAATAAGATGAAAAGTCATATTAAAAAAGTCACATTAAAAGTCGAAATTATGATAAAAAGTTGAAATGACAAAGTCGTATTTTCATTATTTTAATTTTAACGTTTTATCTCATAATTATGACGACTTAGTATGTCATACTTTCAACTTTTTATCTCATAATTATGACTAACATAATTTTTGTCATTATTATGAAATAAAGTCAGGTTTGACAAAAAGTCAAAATTATGTCATAGTATGTTAAAATATCAATTTATCACAGTTTGTCATAACTTCAACTATAATTTCATAATTATGACTTAATATGTCATAATTATCACTTATGTCTATATTTTAACTTTTATGTCACAATTATGACATTAAAAGTCAATTATGACATAAAATGTAAAAATTATGATGTCATAATTTTTAATATGTCATAATTTCGACTCTTTGTCATAAAAATTATGACAAATCATAATTTTTACTTTAAAATCTCATAGTTATGTCCTGGTTTCACAGACAGGGCTTAGATTAAGCCTTAGTTAGACCTTAGTTCAGTTAGGACATTTAAATAGCTTTTATAAACGTGCCTTAGAAAAACACATTACAGGTGTGCATCTTGAGACAAAACAATGGCACTGACATATCTTAAAATATTGCTTTCAGTTAAAACAGCTCAAACATGCATTTTAGTCTGGAACTAGGCTTAAAGGGTTAGTTCACCCACAAATGAAGATTCTGTCATTAATTACTCACCTTTATGTCGTTCCAAACCCAAAACTTTCCTTCATCTTCGGAACACAAATGAAGATCTTTTTGATGAAATCTGAGAGCTTTCTGTCCCTCCATAGATAGCTACGCAACTGACATTTTGACGCTTTAATAAATTTCATAAAGGGATCGTAAAACTAATCCATATGAAATGAGCGGTTTACTCCAAATTTTCTGAAGAGACTCGATCGCCAGTGAGAACCAGAGGTTAATTCTCATGTGTTACGCAACATGCTTGAGCTTCCACAAGAGGTTTGTTCTCACGCAACAAGCAAGTTTGGTTGAGCTTCTGTGTTTATGTTCACTGATCAATGTTTATGTGAATAAAAGCCTAAATTATATCTGTTCATCATAAAAAGCGATCATGGACTAAACCTCTTAATTCATATGGATTAGTTTTACAATCACTTTATGAACTTTTTTAAGCGTCAGTTTCAGTTGCAAAGCTATCTATGGAGGGACAGAAAGCTCTCAGATTTCATCAAAAATATCTTCATTTGTGTTCTGAAGATGAACGAAAGTCTTACGGGTTTGGAACGACATGAGGGTGAGTAATTAATGACAGAATTTTCATTTTTGGGTGAACTAACACTTTAAGCCTTGTCTGTGAACCCGGGGTAGTATGTCATAAATATATCATAAAAAGTCAATTATGACATAAAAGGTCAATCTTATAATAATGACTTTTAAATTTTAAATTTTTATGTCATAATTATGACTTAATATGACTTAGTAATTTTGACTTAATAGGATTTACCAAAGCAAGATTTTTTTCTTATATATCTGACTTGAGATATGTCTTATTTGCATATTTTTCGATAGCAAAAGTAAAAACATTCATTGCACATGCTGAGATCCCAAACAGCATTCATGAGGTTGTCAAAAAAAATGAATTTCAATAGGAAAAGCAGTCTGAAAACATCTATACTCAAGTGAAAATCCAAGTTACCCACTGAGCGATTTAAATTACTGGTTTTATAGCAAAGTTTGAGATATCTTTCAGGAAATGACTAGTTGTTTTGCAGACAGAACTAAGCTCTCGCTTAACAGTCCAGTCCAAATCATCTATAGCATATCTCTGTGAATAAATATGCAAATGATGTTATTGTGCAGCGAGTTTAATTTCCTCTTTGTCAAAAGTAATCGTTCTTACAGCTCCGCCCCCTGCTGTGAAACTTAATTAGTATTTGTACTGCCTGTGCCCACACTGTCACTCAAATTGCACACACAATTATTTATGAAAAAGACTTAAAGTAGAATGTGACTGTATATGTGTGTGTGTTGGGAAAGAGAGGCCAGCCTGTGAAAAATTCATTCCCTTGTCTGCTCACTCTAACTAGCCTGCACAGCAGGAATCACGCTTTGATATGTCTCTTATTTAAAAAAAAAAAAAAAAAAAAACTAACAATTGTACGTGCAAACATGCAATTGTCACAATGCGACAATCCGTTGACAGTGCGCACTTGGACTATTTTAAGCCTTAATTCAGCACCCGCTATACAGTGCTGTCTGTCTGTCAGTGTGAAAACATCATGAAGCATCTGTGTATGTGTTCTTATGAAGGTTTGGGCATAGATGAGGGCAAAGCAAGAGTCTAAGTATATATGTGCGTGTTTCGTGAGTTAGTCTGGTTAGCGCAGAGCATTGATGATGTGCTCTGCGGGGGGTAAGCCGCCTCATAAATCTCTGGATTTTTGCTCTTTCATGGAGGGTCTGCAACAGGAATGATAATGAAACATAAGAGACGGTGTCCCTGTCTATCATACGCACATATGCGCACACACATACTCAAATATCTAGTTTAGACATCTCTTCGAGCAGCCAGTGGAAATTGTGTTGTGGAAGTGCAGGCCAAGGTTGCAAATGCAAAAGATTTTCAAATGAAGTTGCAATGTGCAAATTTTGCAGTATGCAATAAGCATTTCAATTCAGATATCACGTTGTCTTTATGACTTAACCATATTCTGTTTGGGGTCTTGCAGAGTTTATTTTAATAGCACAAAATATATATATACTTATATCAGGTTGTTGATGCTTAAAGGGATAGTTAAATTTTGTTCTTTTTAGTGACTTGCTTCTGTTGAAAACAAAACATATTTCAACTGTTTTTGTCCATATAATAACTAGAACATTGGACCCTATTTATATTCATTTTATGGACAAAATATCTTCATTTGTGTTTCAAAAAATAAAGAAATACTTATAGGTTTGGAACTTCATGAGGGTGATTAATGATGACATCATTTTCAATTATCCCTATAATTATTTTGAAAACTGATTATAAGCAAAATTTCAACATTTATTTGCTTTTGCAATTCAACGCTCTCCATGTGCTGTTACATACAGTATGTTTGGGGTCTCAGACCCCAAATTTTTGCTAAGATCAAAACAGAAAAAAAAATGTAACTGGAAACCATTCTCATTACTAAAAAGTGTATATTTGCTTTTGCTACAAACAGATGGTTGAAGCTTCAATAATATCTGTCTGGTGGCTTTAGATTAAGTTAGAGGAATTCTTACAATCATTAAAAGCAAAAATAAGTTTAAAATATTTTTTGAAATTGCTGTTGGATTATTACGTTAAAATAAAGCAATAAGCCCCAAGAAGCCGCGGTTTACAGTGAATTAATAACATAAGTGGCATTGTTAAACCCCTTAGCTGTTATAAATTCACTGTAAACCACAGCTTCATGCTTTTATAAAACGGTTACCACACAATACAAATATTAAAGCCAAAAAATATGTATGAATGCAACTTTCATGAAGTAAAATCATTAAAAGGCTTCCTTCCACTGGAAAAAATAGTCCCTGACCAATGACCATGAAGAGCAACAGAAGTTACATTTATTACGCCATTAGATGGCGGCAAAGATTGTCTTTATGAGCGAGTCACTCAGTCGCAAAGACTTTTATATTGAAAATTGTTGTGAACACGGAACAAGGCGCAAATGACAAATGCTTTGACTAGCGCTGTCAGTGTCAGCAGGGCATGGGAGAATCCATTCAATGTTAAAAGGACAAGATCGCAGCGGACATTCAAATGGATTTTTTATTATCAACATAGGACTGACCTGACCAGAAAATGCTAAATTTGAATGCAGGTAATACACTCGGTCACTCAATATCTCTCTCACAATTCTTTTCTACATAATGCAGTAAGCTTTAATGAACAAAGTCAATAGAGAACAAACATGTTTACGATGCTAAGAGTGGTTTCTAGCAACATACACATTCAATGGCGCAGCGATACTTATGTAATGCGAACGCGGCTCAACCAATCAGAATCTAGGGCCGGAACTATCCGTTTTATAATGATAATTTCTTGATGATTTGAATTTAAACTTAAACTGCCTAACAAGTAAACATCTGTCTGTTAAGCCCAGTTTCCATAATGATGATTACAATGTGTTTGGTTTATTTTGAATGAATATTCCCCTGGCAGCAAGTGTTAGATTCTATTCTTCTGCATGTTAGTTTGTTGTCACGGTAACATTAAAAATAAGTTGTATCCATACTTATGTGAAGAGTGATTACTTGTAGTTCAATAGCCTGAATCACTACACAGTTACCTGATCTCCATATAGATATTTTAAGACACAATCCATATGTAAAACAACAGTAGGTCTTGAACCAGTAGAATAAGCTTTGAAGCTAAAAACCCTTTGTGTTTGAAAGTGTATGAAAGGGGTCACCAGTGAGCCTGTTGCAGTATTTGCATTTAAAGGCCTTAGTAAGCCAAACGTATATTATTTTGTACATCATTTCAAGCTGTATTGCTCATTTAGGCCTTCTGCATAGTTTTGCAAATGACCAACAAATGAGAGAGACCTCTGTGTTTCTGGCCATGCTATTTTTGGAAAACAGCCTGTTATATCAAACCATATGGCAAAACAGCAAGCCACGGAACTGTGTGCTGCAGTCCCTGTGCCTCTTATTGAATCCTATTAGTAAATATGTCTCTGTATTCTAGGCTGATAAATGCATAAATAGGAATGAATGACAAATGAAACTAGCCAATCAGCTTTATGAGTTGCAAAAAAAAAAAAAACAGAAAAAACATGAACGCATGAGATGGAGTTACGACTACAAATTCATACTGTTGTGAATGCAAATCACTGGTGTATTTGCTCTGCACTCAAATTTTAAAATTTAAACAATCTCAAATATTAAACTAAAGAGTTATATAGTTATTGTTGTAATTTAAAAAAAAAAAAAAAAAAAATTGTATATTGTATTTTTTAATTATTTTATTTTTTATTTTATGAATATAGCATTTGATTCTAATATGAAATTACAAAATTTTAACAAAGTTTTTGGTAACATTGCAATGAATATCGTTACAGGCTACAATAAAGGACAAAACATCGATAAATACAAAGCAAACAAGAAAAAAAAAATGACTCAAAGTCAAAAAAATAAAACATAAAGGAAGCTGGAGGTGGACAAAGGCAGGAGCGTCCGGCTGCAGAGAGAAAGAAAATAAGAGAGACTCTTTTGTGAGGAGAGGGTGCGGAGCTTCGCAGAGGTGAGTCAAAGTGACAGCCGAATGAGAGAGTGTCAGTCTGGGTCTGTGTGTGCAGGGTAATGCCTTTAGTCCTGCGACCCCATTCTGCACAGGGACCACAGCATTTCCCTAATCCACCCGCTCTAAAGCGACCGACCAGCTATTCGCAAACTCCATAATGCAAGGCTGCCTTTAGGCACAGGGTCATTAACATGATATTAGGTTCCAGACATAGTCTAGAGAGTGTGTGTTTGTGTTCATGTTGGTTTAGCCAGTGTGTAAGCTGCACTGGTCCTTTCATAGCCCTCTCAGTCTGAAGAGACCGAATGTGACAGTCTGACTGCATGTAGTGGAAAGATACTTTGTTAATATATCGTGTGTAAAAGCAGTGATGGAGCATATGTAGATCAATAAATGTGTTTCTAGCCCTAACAACAGACATTTACTGTTACAGTGATGCAAATTATTTTGCCGTGTATAGGTTTGATAAAAGTCATATTGATTTTTTTTAAACATTACACACCTAATTACTGTTTGTCTCCTCAAAACGCTACATTACACTGTTTCATGCATAATGAGTGTATATGCATTAATGCAGGTATTTGTGTTCATATGCCTTTGGGTCATTTAATTCAATTATAAAGTAATGTGATGTAAAATATAGTGTAACAAATATAATGCGTCTTTATCTTTTAGGATTGCTCAAGTGGAATGATCTGGCTTTCTCCCATATAAGTCTTAATATTTCGAAGGTATTCTGATGATTAATTTTCTTTTTACACAATGTATCATTCTCTGTGCTAAGTGAGTCTGTTTCTGGCTTTCCCAGCTCCAGGCCCATGCTGTGCACAGTTGGGGGGCCTGAAGCTCCAGCAGCCACTTATTTAAGGAAAGAAAAGCGAAATCTTCAGTGTTCCAGCTTCACTTTCTTCTTACAAAGCCACAGAGGACTGAACACAGACTTGGTCTCTTTATTAATTTTCTTTACTTTTCTTTATACATCATTTTATGTCTTTTTTGGACCCAGATGTCGACCCTGGATCAGGAGATTACAGTTTGAGTTGATCAACCTGCAAAAATTCCAGCCATTTGACAACTAGCTGGAAATACTATATATTTCTGAGCAGAAGGAAAAGATCTCAGGTATGTAAAAGTTAGGGTTAGTATTCGGTCATACCTAGTTCTGTGTAATGAAATGCTATTCTAGCAAGACACTGAGATGCTAACGCTTGAGTATTCCCATTCACACTCACTATAGAAGCATAATGATGGCTTGAGAAACAGGTAATGATTTAATGAGAGGTTTGAGGAGATGTGTCATAATTCAGTCGATACGGTACCTGAGGTAGAATAGTACAGCTTTTAGGAGCTGATCAATATTTGGCTCACCTCTCCGGGTATGCAGTATAAGAGCAGCTTTGTGGTGAAATAACATTTAAAGTCAGCATATGCTCATATTTTCAGATTCTGCTCTGTGCTAATATTGGCTTGACTTCAAATTCTTGCCATAGCGGAGAGTCTGGGATGTTTGGTTTGGTGGGAAGCCAACACTGAAAATGCCATAATAGTTACTGCAGGCCTAGTAGCAACTAAATTTACAGCCTATTCAGAACATGTGAATATGGGTTTGAATGCAGGCTAATTGTTTGACATTTCTTTAGTCTAAATCTGTGATTAAAAAACAGCCCTAAAAATAGCACACTTTAGTCAGGTGGATGAACTGTATAAAATGGAAACAAGAAAAAGAACTGATTGTTATTGTGTGTCATCCACCTGTGTGCAATATACTCAAAGTGTACATGTAAGTCATTTCAGTATCTTTGCGCTGTTAGTTTTAACACAAGCAAGGGCATGAAATGGGCTGTTTCGTTGCACATTGCAGTATCAGCTTAGGATGATTACAAGGCTTTAGTAGATGAGGTGAGAAGTGCAAACTGTTATTAGATGAAAGACAACGTATAATCCCTTGTATCCGTCTAGAAGGAATGTAAGAACACTGGTATTAGACAGATTCACATGAAACCCAGGCCATAAACGGAGCTCTACGGGTATTAAACAGTAAATTAAACTTATATTCCATGTATTTATGTAAACAATTTTTACATAACTGATTACCATCTTGATGTAATCTGCTTATTAACTGATCAAATCAAAATGTGTTGTTCTGTGGCAGAAAATGCCTCATGATTGAAATACCTTTATCCATTAGGGTTTTATAATAATGTTTTTACACTGTTTACATGCTAAATAGAAAATTTACAGCAATCAATATAAATATATCTTCAATATATCGATTACCAATTATAAATGTGAAAAGCTGTTTGAAAGCACAGTAAGTTAATTCAGGATAACTCTGCATTATATATTTAGTGTTTGAAATATACAACAATTTTTCATATATATTTTGCTGGCTATTTTTCAAAACTGTGCATTGTTCTATTGCTAAAAACTAGTTGCTATAAAACAATTTATGAGACAAAATTTGAACATTGTTAAGGCATGCAGAGAAAGTGTGTAATAATATTTAAATAATTTTATATTTCAAGGGAATAAATCGCTTTATGATGTTTCTTTTCAAATATGGCTTTATCTCCCACTTGAAGTCCTCCATTTCTGTGTGACAAAGAGCACCTCTCTAGAATAATTTGAATGTTCGTGCACACTGAAATTTTCTTTATAATTTCTTGAGGGTTTTTTTCCCCCCAATGCAAAACTCACATAGCCAGAGAATTAACTTAATTACTTCTAATAAAAATAAATTCAATTACATTGCTTCTTATGAAAATAGGCAGCATTATACTGGGAGTCTACATACTGTGATTTTACATTTATAAATATCACAACTTTGATCTCAGCGATTTTCTCATTTTAAAGCACACAGTGTACTATGCCTACAGCTCTGAATCATGCATTCATTTTACAAGAGAATGCTGTAGCGAATCAGAAACGGTTATTTTGTGTTCAGGTGATTTACTACCCAATCACAGATGTGGAAGTGCGACTGAAACTGTGCTGGCTTGTAAGAGGTGCAATTTGAAATATAATTACCTGCAAACAATTTCGTACCACAGGTTGTGCAACCCGTTTGAAACATACAATTTAGGATTAAGAAAAAACACAGCTCTAATTGAATAATACCAGTTCAAACAACATATTCATTCTAAAAGTAGAGTACTGTTGTACAGGGGAATCTATCCACCCGAATTGATCCTCAGTGTACATTGCTGTTGTCCTGTACATTTTCTCTCAGAATAATCTGTTTGTCCATATATAAAGTCTGGCAGCAAAATGGAATTTATGTATCCTTTGATATAAAACGAGGCCTCCATCTCAAAGGCTGTTGTGTCCAAGGGCATCTTGAAGTGATGGGCTATATGTGATATTCTTGTAGGGTATAATACAATCTGAAAAGGTACAGACATAAATTTTCACATATTTTCCACCTCTTTTTTCTGACCATGTTGACGCTAGATGAAGGTCATTCCAGCAGTGGCACAGAATGCTCGTGTGTACGTTGAAGATACGTGTATATTGGGTTTTATGGGCATGTCTTGATGTCAAGGTTGTGCTGACAGCATATATAAGTGTGTGAGTGAGGAGTGTATGTCTCGTACGTCTTTAATCAATACTCACATTAAACAGAGAAGTATAATTCTCAATACAATCTGTTTAGCATTCCATGGAAGCTTACGATGAGTGTCTGATCTCTAAGACTTCAGATACTCACATTGATGGTAAATGTGTATGTATTCTACTTATACAATATATATATATACTGTGTGTGAATGTACAATAAATTGCATTTTGCGCAGCCTAGCTCAAGAATGTACAGTATTTTCACATTTTATTTGCCTTAACTATAAAAAAGGCGAAAAAAATGCATCTGTTCTTTATTAGGTCTATAAATAATGCAAAGTGCAGCATCTGTCACAGGATGATGTCCTATTTCTTGACGCACAGTCACACATATACAAGTGTTCAGAAAACTGACAGTGACGGTGTGAATGATGCTGATCAGAGGGAGAAAATCTAGTTATGCTGTAGTGAAGCAAACTGGAAATCTAACAGCAGGCTTCACTTGTCTTGTATCACTCTCTCAGACAGAAATACATATGCACATTTTAGATCTAATTCTGGATATGATTATAGGTGGGGATGAGGAGGAAGATGTGAAATGGAGAGAAATTAGACTCCAAAAATGTATTGCTATGGTTTCGTTGTTGGAAACGCGTAGCTTTCACAATGCGCATTCACCCTCTCTCACTCACACACACATACAGTCTATTCCAGGAAATTAATTTACTTTTAGTGCCACTAGTATGCTTTTAATTACCAATATAACTGTTTATGGCTTATTGCAGGGAAATTAAAACAGGCAGATGTCACATTCATGAAATTACTGACACCGGTAAAAAGATATTTCATAAAACCGCAGTGTGTGACGATACAGTTTACTGTAAATTGCATAAAGCCAGCACACCTAATTATGCATAATTTCTAAGATATTTGCTACAGAGAGTTTTTTGTGACATTGATATTGTGAGGTTAATTATTTTTATTATTATGAAGCCAACGTCTAGGAGACGTCTAGGAAAAGGAGACCTCTTCTTTCTTTAAAGGCATAGTTGAAAATCATTTACTCGCCCTCAAGTAGTTCCACACCTGTATAAATTTCTTTGTTCTGCCGAACACAAAGTAAGATATTGGAAGAATTTTTGTAACCAAACAGATCTCGCCCCCCATTGACTGCCATAGTAGGAAAAAACATACTATGAAAGTAAATGGGGGGCGAGATCTGCTTGGTTACAAACATTCTTCCAAATATTTTCCTCTGTGTACAGCAGAACAAAGAAATGTATACAGGTTTGGAACAACTTGAGGGCGAGTAAATGATAACAGAATTTTTATTTTTGGGGAACTATCCCTTTAATGGACCATTTAAAAATGTCCCACTCATGCTCGTCCATATAATGGCAGTGAATAGCAATCAGCTTCAAGCTTTTTTAAAAAGACGCAAAAATATCACAGAATGATCCCATGTGACACATGCCTTATATTCCAAGTGTTTTGAAGGTATACGATAGAGTTTAGTGAAAAACAAACTGAAATTTTATGTATTATTTAACAAAATTGGCTGAGACTCTATTAGCACCTCAGTTCACTCCATCTCACCCAGAAAAAGCACACAAGTTGTGAGAAATCAAGATTAACAAAAATACAACATGAAATACAACGCCTATAAATCCCCCCCTCCAAAAAAAGTATCTGTGTAGTTTCTTCACTGAGTCAAATATCACCGGACCGGAACTCTGTTTGCCTGATGACAATCAGAATAACAGTTGACAAATGTGAACGTGATAACTTCTTGTTACAACAAACACAACGGATATATTCACCTCAGAGAAGAAGGTACATGGGTTGTATTTCATGTTGCATTTTTGTTAATCTTGATTTTCTCACACCTTGTGTTCTTTTTATGGGCGAGACGGAGTAAACTGATGCGCCGTGCAGAGAAGACCAACGGCCAAGGTCAAGAATTTCGTTAAATAGCCTACATTAAATTTTGGTTTGTTTTTCACCAAACCCTGTCGTATACCTCCAGAACACTTGGAATACGGCACATGTTGCATGGACTCATTTTGTGATACTTTTGTGTCTTGATTCTGGTCACTATTCACTGCCATTATATAGACAAGCGCGAACGGGACATTTAGAAAATTCTCCTTTTGTGGTCTATAATAGAAAGAAGGACGTACAGCATTAGAACAACACCAGGGTGAGTAAATGATTTATGACTTAGTTCACCCTAAAATAAAAATGATCTCTTTAAAAGAAGTGCAACTTTTAAAAATGTGCCATTATCAATGCTGCGGCTCTGCAGTTGAATACTATTGTGTGGCATGGTGCGTTTTTACAACAACAAAAAATTGCCCCAAACAGACAATTCGCACAAAAGGCATTTTTGCATATTTTTAAATGTTGTTTTCATGTAAACATCCACTAGACGGACATTTTAACCGTTGCTCTGCTTTCTCAGTGTCTCGCGCATGAGCACCTCTAAGAACACATTTTAAAATTCCGCTGTGCTCCATCTTACGTTTTTAAATGCAAGAGCTCTCTCTGTGTGAACAAGCCCCTAAGGGGCCTATAATATCATGAATGCAGTCTAGGTAAGAGTGCACATTTGTTTGTAAGCAAAATATGGATAGAGAATAAGCAATAAACACAATGGAAAGAGACTGCTGAATAGAAATAATGTAGATACAGGTTCCAGGCTCCTTATCCAAGCATAATCCTGCATCCTTTTTCTGGCCAAACATCCCGCTGTTCATTTGAAGAGCTGCGATGCCAACCGAGCCCCCTCACTTCTCATCTCACACATTAACAAAACTCCAGGGTTGCGTCATTTGCCGAAAAGCACAAAAAATATATATCCGAAGCCCTCTTTTACAAAAAAAAAAAAAATAGCAAATCGGGTTTTCCTTTTGTGCCAAGTCCTCATACTCTTTTCATGCTGGCCACCAAACCATGCCTAATGGCTCCTGGGGAGAAGAGGCCCAGATTGCGGCGTCTTTTCCCCACAAAAAGAGCTTAGAAAACTAGGCTTAAAATTTCAGGGTGCCACCCCCGCCAACCCACCCCTCCTGGAGCGCGCATATGCCCCTTCTATCCCAGGAGAAACAAGAGATGAACCCAGAAATGGATGCGAATGGTGAAAGAATACGGTCTCTGTCACTCTCAAATTCTCTCTTTTTTTTTGGTCAAATACTGTAAAGTCATTCAAATAGAAACTTTCTTTTTTAATATATACTTCAGGTGAATATCTGGGTTAATGTGCAAATCTGATCCATCAGGAGTGGAGGAAGTTGCATGTTACTATGGGTAAGATTTTGCTTAAATACATTAGACTATGCTAATGTTTTCTACTGTGGGTTTGGAGTAGAAATCAACGATGAAGATATATTATTCAGGCTCATCACATTGTTCAAGAGATAACAGTGAAAATTTCAACTGATGCGGAATGTTTTTGGAATGCAATATATACTGTAGAATCCAAGATGGCAAAATAGTTGGACATGGATGATGATAACGGACCCTGACAGTGTGCATGTGATGTAATGAAATGGATTTCATAAGACGGAGTATATAAATAGAGCACTGAATGATTATTTTGAGTGTTTATGCATTTTCATTATCACTGTTTTTGAATGGATATTTTCAGATGGGTCAGATTTTGCCTGCCTTGTGGTTTAAATGGAACCGGTGGTAGTAAAACCTGAAATTACTTACATTGTGGTCATTTTACCAGCCTGTGTTTCTCACAAGAAAAACAGCTTAATAAACAAATTAAATCATGTTTTAATTAAAATTTTCCAAATGCAGTAAGGTTAATGTGAGGATTCAATTTAGTTAAAAAGGACAGCTCAATATAAAAACAATAGAAATCAATGGAAAGTCCCCATCATGATAGAAAAACAAATGTGTGTATGAGTATGTGAATGTCTGCAAACTGAGCATGAGCAGAAGGAGAGGATTAGATCATTGGAGAGGATGAGAGGAGAAATGAACAATAGTAAAGCAGTGTATAAATGAAATCAGTGGGAATGCATTGAGTATAGTGCACTTCCATCAGGAATCTGTACTTAGTGGGAGAATTCATGCCAAAAAAGGAGAGAAAATATGAGAGGTTTTTAATCCAAGCTGCATTTATTTGTTCATTAAAATACCCTATGTTATGTTAACAAGTGTGCAGATGACATAATATTACATGAATAATGTTTGAACCAACCGCACATGAGAATTTATTTATTGAAGCACAGGATTGTCGAAGCTGTATTACAAGGCTGCCGATTCGTTACATGTTCAGCCGTTTACACACACACACACACACACACACACACACACACTTATAAGGCAAGGAGATGAGAGTTGATTGATTTTCTGCTAGGTTTAAGGTGTGCTCTGGTTTTTAAGAAGATCCCTCCAAAAAGGTGAAAGACAAACGCAGTTCTGTGAAAGCAGAGTAAGATATGGAGTCTATATTAAGATAACTCAAGAAGCCTTTCTTCGACTTTGTGGCATTTACAGTGTAAATGTAAATGTGATATACGGAGAAACTAACATGGCATCAATATAGATAATTTCTCTCCTTTTATTGTAATCCATCTGCAATCAATCTGTGCTTGCTAATCTTCAGTACAAAGGCCTCAGTCTCACTGATTTCCTCAGGATACACAGTGTCAATATGAGACTGTGTAATTTATAAAAAAGAATGTGATGAAAATAAAGATAACAAAAATATCAGACTTTGATAATGATACTTTTTGTTCAATATTTCTCTAACAAACCATCATAGAGAACATTTTAAATATTTTTAATTCTTTAATTTAAGACAAACAAATAATCTATTTTTACATTTGATTGTCACCTTATTAGTCATGAAATAAATATGTTTGCAGCAATTATAATTTTTAATCTAAAAATTAAAATGAATCTTGGGTTATTATTTGTCATGGCATTTTATGACAGTTATTCGGTTTAGATTTACAGTTCACATTTAAATGTATATGTTTGATTAGGTTTTTTTTTAATCCTTTTCAAACACCAGAATTAATTTTATAAATGTAGTTTAATGCTAAAACGATTGATGCAAAAAAAAAAAAAAATTGTTTAATGCTAGAAGGCAACAAGTCCACTCCAATATAAAACAAAAAAATCCCTAAATGCTCAAAGCAAAATTGTAAGATGTAACAAAATCAATATTGTTTTAAATCTGCTTGTGAAAGTAAGACAGACATGACAGACAGATTCTGCAGGCCATGGTAAATGTGGTGAGTCTGTACTGGGGAACGGTGTGTTAGGAAAATAATGAACAGGAGGAGGTTATTAAAATATGACTGTTTGAGTTTTGGTTGACTACCTCACACCTGGTACTCTCAGCATGAACTCAAAGTGAGGTGTACCTCTTGCCAAAAGACAAAACAGCTAAATAAAAGACAAATGGGTAGATTTCTGTTTATTATTTTCTTTTCCTTTTTTTAATTATAAAACTTCATGTATTTATTTTACATTTTATTACATAACAGGATCATAACAGAAATATTTTTTTCTGTTTGAAAAAAAAACTGGTGGTAGTGATTTTAATTTCAAAGTGAAATGATTTACTTGACTTTTCTTTTTTTCCCAATCATAATATATCATTTTTGTTTTTAAAGTGCACATGAACAGGCCCATAATATAAGAGATCCTGTTTTGGTGTGGGTCATGGAGGTTGGCATGATGAAAGGCATAAAGCACTTAAATTTGTTAAGGACACTCCCACCATTCAGAAGCACTTAGTGTGGCCACTGCCCAAAATGTGCACACACAATTACCATTGGAGGGTGATATGGAAAACACACACAAGCACTTACAAACACCTATTTGGGATGTCAAATAGGCTTTAATTAATAAACTGATGATATTTTCTAGATGTTTTGTTACAACTTTTCAATGTGTTTTGTTACACAACTGAAGAATGTTCCTAACACAAATTAAGTTGAGCATCTAAAACAGTGTGATCTGGTAAATTGCATTATTCCTGAATGTAAACATGGTTGGTGCTATTTGTGAAGTTTGTATCATCCAATTAAAATGATTAATAACTTTGGACTTTTTTGCTGTTAAATGTGTTTGTTCTCTACTTCACCTGTAGATAATTAATGTTTAACATTTATATTAAGATAAATGTATGCTCACTTGGCCGAAGTGCTTAACAAATGATTGCTTATTTTTCTTTTTTTTTTAACCTCTGCATACTGACTGTTGAATGAACTGACATGAATGAGGATCACACACACACACACACACACACACACACACACACACACACACACACAACCCAACATCTGCAGAAAACCTGCAGCCCAAGCTGCTGTTTAAATCTATGTCTCAATTATTATCTGATTTAATACATTTGTTTATGCCTCATCTGGAAACTACTGCTCTATGTCTTCCTTATTGTACACCAATCGATTTAAATCATCTGACATATTTTAATTTGTCGATGTTTAAACATGATACATGAATTTCAGATAGACTTGAATTTTATTTTTATTTTTGATTGTTACAATAAAAAATGTATATAAAATATTTACAGCATTTGTGCTTGCTTTTTGTCTTTATTTGTGTATGTTGTGCTATTTTCCAGGTTAGTGATAAATTCGTTTGTAAACAGTAAATCACATTATTTTGATTATTATTAAGTAAAATCACAAAAGGAAAAAAAAATTGTCAAAACAAGCAGCAGATTTTGCAGAAGTGAAAAGATCATTGTTTTTGTTTTTTTCAGAACTGACTTATTATCATATTCCAGTTAAATTACATTTTTATTAACCACAAAAAATATACAGTGACAACCTGAAAGGCTAGAAGATGAAGGTCCATTGCATGAGCAAAACTATATGCCTACAGTATTCAGTGCCCATTAGGTCCTATGATTTCACACATTATAAAAGATAAACCTGTACAAAAATGTTTCAAGCTATTTAGTTAAAATACAAAAAAACAACAACAAAAAAAACTGTGTAACTGTGTAAGTTAACCATCCTGCAGCAGGAGCAGCGTTTCCTGCATCCCTAATAATACAAATGTTACCTTTGTATAGCTGCTCCCTACATCCCATTCAAAACACCCACATTCCAACCTAATGGACGCACCTCGCCCTTCCTGTAGCTGCTATATTACTCCGCGCATACTATATTCCCGGTGTCGACTTAAAAACATCCAGACCCCAGACAAGGTACTGTGAATATGATACAGTAATTATTGATTATCACATGTTAACGTATACATATAATACTAACGCTTAGCTTCATACTGGACGAGCTGCTGCTGCGCCCTAGTTTTTCGCGTGCGGTAGGATACATTAACTGCATTCCTCGTATAAGAGCTGCGTCTGAGAGACGCCATTTTAAGGTCTACATTTACCTCAGCGCGGAAGGTTTGCTGCATCGCTAACGCAGGAGAACAGCTACCCGTCCGGGAATTTCACCGGCTGGCTTGGCTGTTTCATTCTTATTAGAATACCAACGCGTTGGTCATCCTTCACCGGCCAAACAAAGGAGTTCGTCGGTTTAATTTCAGGTAAGCTTTTGAAATGAGGATTGATTAAACTCCATGTATTTTGATTGGAGAAGCGAGAAAATCTTCCCAGGGTTTTCCATGCGAGACTTGGGGTTGGATCTTCCTTCCGCGATTTGGGCATTTAAAAACGATTGGTTTAAATTTTTACTTTTTGTTTTAGAAGTAAGTTGCAGGTTTATGAACGACGCACATTGACTCTTGTGTTTGTTTACGGTAGCTCCGCAAACACTGGCTAATGTTAGCTAACGTTAGCTTTCATTCAGATCTATGGCTCGAGCAGCGAGCTAACAGCAAACCAGCAGATCTCAATCGATAACATAGAATTATTAATAAATACGCATATGATCTCACTAGGGACTCCACGTGTTGTTTTTTCACAGACATATTCTACCCAGTTTTTTCTTAACCACATCGTGATTTTAGTTTCCTCTCCTTCAACGATTTATGTCGTCAGACATACCGGGGAGTTTTTACTTGTTTTTGTATTTTGTGGACATTTTCAAGTTAAAGTAAAAATTGAGCCGATCCGTTGTTGTAGTCTGTAAGACTGGTAAGGTAAATCAGACGGCTAAAAGTGTCCGCTTGAAATGCACTAGTTGTATTAGTTGAGAATGAACAAAATTGTTTTTTCGTATCATTATTTTGTTTTTTTTGTTCTATCTCACAACTTTATTTACGTGTATTCAGCTTGAAAATGTGCCATGTGAAACTTAAATCTGAGGTTGCTGGACATTAATATTCAAAAGTAGGCTGTTGTGTTGAATTTAGTTATGTTCAATAAAATTGCTGTCTTGACAACCCATCTAGCAACACGTACGTAGGTGTGTACGTGGATATCCATGATGGACTTGTTAGAAAGTGTTTTGGCAACAAGAACTATCGTGGTTTTGTGTCCTCCAAGGTTTTGATGTGATGCTATAGTTGGTCACATTTTGTTGTCATCTTCTAGGCAAGATTTTAAGTTTGAGAAGGGGAAACTGAGTCGAAACATTTCAGGGTTCATTGCTCCTTCTCGAAACAAAGGCCCCGATGGCCGAATTCCTGCGTGCCTTTAGGAGGGGCTCGAGTTTCTCGGCTCCCAGAGCCCGGAACAGCTGTTTCACGCACTTTAGTTAAACGTACCCACCTTGAGAGGCACGGCAGAACTGACCTTAGATCAGCCATCGTGCGTCTCTGCTGGAGGAAGCGTGGGCGGGGCTAAAGTCAGTCGGCAACTTGAGCTGTGGAAACTGAAGAGGTCGAAACTTTTCCACGATTGCGCGTGTGTGGTCGCGTTGTCTAGCGGCGAGCGTATCTCGGGTTTCGTACCTGTGCGGGAAATACCCACAGTAGTCTGTTTAAAAACAACCTCGGTTTCCCATAAGACGCAGAAAGTGTTTTTGTCAAAGAACCTGTGAAAATGGTCATATTTTGAAAAGAATGACCAATTGACTGTGGATGTAGCCTATTTAATGTTACAAAAATATAGTTGCTGTAATTGTTTTTTTTTTTTTTTTTTTTTTTTTTTTTTGACTCGTTTGCTTTTGTAAATTACTACATTTTCTTCAACGAAAGATCATTTAAGTGGATAGTTCACCCAAAAATGAAATTCTCGCTGCGGCGCTTTTAAAGTCTGGTTAGTTTTGTTTAGATGTCAATGTTTTTGTTTATCGTTCATTAGCTGAAAATTCTGAAAGTGATTCCAACAATATCATTTCTGTGTCCTTATCGTCCTAGTTGTGGTATGGACTTGCCTATTTCACACTGAGAATTATTGAAACATTATAGTCCTCGGTGTGAATGGACCTTGAGGCTGTCAGTTTTTTCCTAAAATCCCTTGTCATCAAACAACACAAGCGTTTGGACCCACTTGTACTACCATTTTGTTCATCGTATAGCTTTTTGACTAGCTAACATAAACTTGCTTTGTTTGCACTGGCCCTGTGTAGCAACAACTCTGCTTGTGTTAACAGGATACAGTGAATAAACTTTAAACGAGCCCATTAAGAGTGCTAATCAGGCGGCCTTCCTTTACTTTGAAGGTTCGGTTTCCAAATCCGTCCCATAATCACAGTGATTCGTCTGCACGTCCGCCTCCCGTGCGCCTGTGTGGAATGCTGACTCTTGCCGCAAGCAAGAAAAACCCTGTGAGTTTGTGTTTGACTTCCTTCTGTGTTTGTTGTCTGGTAAATTAATTCCAGGTCAGTCTCACCACTTTGGAGGATGATGCATTTTGCATAAACTACTACAGCTGCCTCTGTTTGCGCTCAAATCAAACCATCTCCCTTCACATGCACCCTTAAAAGCCTAATTTATTAACATTGGCACGGCTTCACAGCACTTTCAGCGCAGCCCTGTATTTGAAGTGCTGTATCTTGTGTCGCGCAGACATACACACAGACTGGAGAGGAACGTCCAGTGCTGACTCCAGGATGTTATCATAAGGTTTCCTGTAAATGCCTGTATGTGAAAGCAGCTCTTGATGTTATATTTGAGGTCGCGTTGAGAAATTCTGCTACAGTAGTGCTATAGATTGGTGTACCAAGATATCAAATTTTTTTTTTTTTTTTTTTTTTTTTGGTGGCTCTTTGAAGGATGACATTGTGATTCTGCAGTTTCTCCATCATTAAAAGCTGTTCTCAGACAGCTGAGAACCAGCACTTAACCTAGTTGCCGAGGCTTGCAATTTAGCTGAAGAGCTCTGTAGTGCATGTGACTTGAGCAGCGTTCTGATTCACACAGTCTCTCTGCACCCATGACCATGGGATATTTGTAGAAGTTCAGTTCTCTTGAGATGTTTATTTGGAATACCCTGCAACATCCTCAAATGTCAGGTTTTTACATTCGCATAGTGGTTAGAGATGGGCATTTGTCAGTTTTTCATTTTGAGTACTGATAGGTCTCAATGACTACTCGAGTACTCTGGGGCGGGATGTGTCCGTCATGGCGATTTTAATAAAAAAAAAATTAAAACTGTTACAAAAATTAATGTTGACAACTAAAATTAACAATGTCTATCAAAATATGTAAATATGACTAATTATATACGAATATGAAAAATAAGACTGCTAGATTATCAATAATGCATCAATGTTTTCGAAAAAGAATAGGAATAGTTGCATGAGGTTAAGCTGAAGTGAATGAACACTAGTAAACTGAAGCCCATTCTATATGATGCATCCTATATGAGATTGATCAGATATCCGAGATACACAACATAAATGTAACATTACAACTTATCTGCAGCACAAAAGGATGCAAATGCGAGTGAACTTGAACTAAGTTGCATGCTAGCCAAAAAGTGTTACTCACGTTGTGAATGCACATCCCGTAACAACATGCTGAAACACGGGCAACTAAAGCACAAAAAAAATTCACAACATTCAATAGTGTTCTCATTAAAATGTTATGCATATGACAGATTGGTGCTGCACATCTTGCACTTAACTGTATTTTCATCTACTTTATCAAGTGATTCCCAGACATCCCTGCATCCCTGTTTTAATTAAAACACAGGCCTACTGTTCAAAAAATGAAAAGGAAAAAAATAAAACTGCTGAATTATCAATGTTTTTGAAAAGGCAACATCTAAAAGGAATATGACTATCTCAAATAACCCAATCATAGTCAATATCAGGAACTGCCGTTTGAGCTGATGCTGAAGAATGAATGAACTCTGGAAAACTGAAGCGCTTTGTTAGCGGGTTAACAAACTCAACCAATTGACCCTTCGCCGGGAGTTTGATTGACAAGCGATCTAACCAATCATAATGCCGAATCCGCCATTTTGTCCGACAAAGCAGTCAGGAGTTAGATTAACCTCGGTGGACTTGAACTTGAAAAATGGTGTGTACTGACTCTCCGCGTTTGAAACAACATTCCTTATTTTCGTTCATGTTTATTTGATGCTATGTATTAACTAGTAGGAAAAGATGATCGGTTCACGAGCCGCTTGAGCTGAGGCGCTACAGCAATCTGTCACGACACATTAAAGAGCCACAAAACTGTTTTTATTGTTCGAACTTCTTAAATTACACAATTTGAAAGCTGGGACTTTGTTTAATACAAGTAACCTGCTCTGTCTTGTCTGTCGACGTGCTGTCAGTGTCCTCTTTGCTCCAATGTATTTTTCACTCTGTGTGGCGTGACAGCGCCATGGCTTGGCGGACAAAGCAACAGTAACTAAGGGGGGCGGGTCTTTGCGAAGGGTCAATTGCATCCTATATGAGATTAATCGGATATATAGAACACACAAGTAATACGAGCACCTTACATCTGTATAAAAGGACACAAATGCGCACATTAACTTGACTGCTTGGCTATATTTATGTCCCTGTTCTGTTTTGCTCTGGGTATAGGTTCATAGTTGTAAATATGTGGTCTTCCACTGATCTCCCCTGCAACATGATGCTCTTCCTTTCCACGGCACTAAATCAGTGCTTAGATGACGTTTGTTTGCGGTCGGATTAACCACATTGACTGTTGCTGAATGTCTAGTTTAGTTGGAAACAAGGATGTCGGTTTCTTGCCATGTTGTGGCAGTACTTTTGCATTTAACCCAAATATCATGACGCATATCGGATCTTTTGAGGCCTGCAGGATGTGAGAACTGATGTTGTTCTTCACTGCAGCAGGAAGCCAGATTCTGTCAACGTTTCCATTTCCAAGGCTTGTCTGCTTACTAGATGCTTTTGTGAAAATGTCCGCTCGGGTTATTAAGGCTATTAACAACTAACCTGTTTATACAGAACAGTTTAATCTGATGCCGATTTATACTTAAGGATGTTTTAGGCATATTTTATTAGTTTTTCCTTTGAGTCGAGGAGGGATGTTAGACTCATCTAACTTATTTAATTGCTGCTTGGTGCACTGAAGGCCCATGCAGGAAGACTGCCCCTGAAGCAGACGTGAGCAGTTTCCTATGGAAATAAAACTCAACCTCTGTTTTGAGGCCAGCGTGAGGAAACTTTTCACATTCTGAATGCTTGACGGCTTTCACTTCATTGTGGCATCTTTTCACACTTCTAAATATGTCCTTGACCCCATAAACTGGCATCAGTAGCCTGAGGCTCTGCATGAGACTAAGGTTTACAGAGGTCATTACAGCACTGTGATTTAACTTCAAACACTTACATGGTCTGTAGCAAATGCATAGCTTACTGTTTGTGAATATGGTTGTAACGATTCACCCAACTCACAATGCGATACGATGCACGATATGATTTTTTTTTTTTTTTTTTTTTTTTATAAAACAAAATGACTTAAGACAAATTATAAATGAAAGTGTGCTGACAAAATGCTGCACATTTCTTTGTAAAACTGAAATATATTTTGTCAAATAATAAAACTAAATTGACATTTAAAACAAAGTCCCTCCTAGTAGATCTTCTAATGCTGTTTTCTTGGGAGGAGGTTGTTTCAGCTCTGTCTGCCACCTTCACCGCACCTTCTTCACCCTCATCCTGCACGGAGGAATAGCAGAAATAAAAAGAATAAGTAAAACTTAGGTACAGCAGTGACAGGGGCTTTAAACTGTTATAAAGACAAGATTTTAATATATATTATATTTTTGTATCATTATGCTTGCAAGCGTTAGAAAAACAGAACACATTTACAAAAATCCATGTACACATCTAGAGAAAGAGATTCTGGTTCTGCAACAGCACAGCTTTCTCGTTCAGTCTGTGGAATACATCTTTCTGCTTGTCTTTCCAAAATACCACCACACCTCCGATTTGAATGAGTCAGTGTCAACATCAATGCTTGCCGTCACCGTGTTTGATACTGTTTGGTGCGTGCACACTGGCACGGAGCGAGCAGAGTGAGCGTTTTCAATTCATTCAGTGAAGCTCAACTTTCGTAGTGAACTGAACTCTCGCTCTGCACCAGTGTGCATGCCCCATCTGTCGCTAGCTACAACAGCTCTGCAAAAAATATCTATTATGAATATCTTTTTGTCCTGTTTTCCAATAAAATTATCTAAACATCTTTAAATCAAGATACATTTACTTGAAATGCAAATGTAAAATGAAGTCTTGATAGATAACAGAATTAAGTGACTTTATAATTATAAAAAACAAAAAAAAACAAATCTGTCAATGAGTTATGAAAACTTCCTGCTGGATTAAGTCTGACCAGCAGATATTTGTTCATGTTTTAACTAAACTCAATTTTGATCAAGTTCAGAGAACACATCTTGCATCTCAAGTAAATGCTTCTTGATTTTAAAAGTCTTCAGACAATTGCACTGGAAAACAAGACAAATAGACAAATAGACAAATAATTTTTTTTTTTTTTTTTTTTGCACTTTGTAAAATGAATTAAAAATTAACTGATATCTGGTAAAAGTTGTATTTCAGTGTTGCTAATAAGAACCAGACATTTACTTTTAGAGAACATATTGACATTTTGTGTTCCCTTCAATTTATTCCTTTTAATATTCTTTGGCCTCTTGGTCTTAAAAAGGTCTTTACATAGTAGTCTTAAATTTACCTTCATAAAAACTGCAGAAACCCTGCACTGTTCCAATATTGATAAATGTTTCTTGATCAACAAATCGGCTCTTTTTTTTTTTTTTTTCCCTCGTTTTGTGTACACATTAGGGAGCAATCATTATTTTCAGACACTTGCTAGTTACACTATTGGTTTCTGTATTTATCTAAACCCCACCCCCCTTGAATATATTGTTGGGTGGAAGTTTTCAGCTTGAGTTTGAATGGCTAGTTATTTATAACCTAAAACTGACAATTTTGGTACACATTTTGTTGAAGTGGTCCTAAGAAAACCTTTACTGTTTGTTTTCTTGTTCTTGTTATTTGGGTCTATCCAACTATTCCAGAACAATAGTCTACAACCTATAGTCAAATTTGCCGCCCTAATAGGGGAACAAGTAAATCTAATTTCATTAAGATCCTAATAAGCAACAGTGTTTGTTTCATGTCTTCAGGCTGTTTATAATCACATAATTTGTGATGCTTTATGATGCATTATTCTTGTCAGCTTTGGATGAATGAAGCTGACTAACCCCTTCAGCATGTTTTTACTGGCATTGCCAAGATGACTCACCGTCCTGTCTCCTGCTCTCAACTTCTCGCGTGACACCCTACAGTCTAAATGAGGGGAGTTTCCCCACCATTTGCATTACCTTTAGGGTCTGTAATGTAGATTGAAGCCTCTTTCTCGCTTGTAAAAAACAAAACAGCTGGTGTCTAAGGGGAATAGCCAAATGTTACTGCTGGTTTGTAAAATGTAGCATTTTCTTGACCTTTATATATTTGACTTGTTCTGTTTTTGTAGCTTTTTTTGTTTTTTTAAATCCTGATTAGCTTTTATTATTTTTCTACAGGTTTGGAATTCGCTCAGGCTGAGGGATTGACACAACGATGGCTACCCAGTGTGAGTATTTTTCCAAGTTAGTCTGTCAGTTTATCAGCATTCTTGTCCGATGACTGTGCTGCTTAACGCAAACACAAAAACACAGATAAGCCAATAAAGAACAGGTTTATTTACTGAATGATTTCGGTTAACCCTCAGAGAGCCAGTATATCTCAAACTACATAAATGCCTCCTTTAAATTTTTTTTTTTTTTTTCTTAAAAACTTCATTGAACTACAGCAAATAAAAAATATATATATTTTCGAACTTAGTTTTTATGTAGTTACTGTAATGTTACAAGAATGTATGCTTTGCTGATATGGCAATAAAGTTGAAATTCAACATCACATACTTTACTGCCTGTTCAGTGAGATGTAAGACTATTGTGTGCTCCTGAAACTTTAGCGTAGCACAGGTCTGCTGAGGAGAACCCATCTAAATTTTGTCTGGAACAACATTAAATTGAATGATGTCTTTGTATCGGTCTCCTGTAGCTGACCTTATGGAGCTTGATATGGCCATGGAGCAGGATCGTAAAGCTGCTGTGAGTCACTGGCAGCAGCAGTCCTACCTGGATTCAGGTATTCACTCTGGGGCCACCACCACAGCGCCATCTCTGTCAGGCAAAGGCAACCCTGAAGAGGAGGATCTGGACAACCAGGTGCTGTATGAGTGGGAGCAGGGCTTCAACCAGCCTTTCACACCTGAGCAGGTGGCAGGTATGTGGCTGTATTTGCTTCCAACACACTATAATGCCTGTATTAGACTTTTTATAAAAAAAAAAAAAAAAAAAAAAAGCCCTTCTGCCTGGATATTTACAGTCTTACAGTTTTCCTGCCTGCTTCCTGTCTGGCTAAATCACAAACTTCCTCTCTTAGACCTGGATGGGCAGTATGCCATGACCCGTGCCCAGCGTGTCCGTGCTGCCATGTTTCCTGAGACTCTTGATGAGGGCATGCAGATCACTTCTACCCAGTTTGACTCTGCCCACCCTACCAATGTGCAGCGGCTGGCTGAGCCTTCACAAATGCTCAAACATGCCGTTGTCAATCTCATTAACTACCAGGATGATGCTGAGTTGGCCACCAGAGCCATTCCTGAGCTCACCAAACTTCTCAATGATGAGGACCAGGTTAGGAATGTTCCAAAACTTCTTGTTTGTTTGTTAAGGTGTTCTTAAGCCATTAAAATTGTAATTTCCTTTGACAAGACATTGGAGACTCCTGGGAATGTTTATTTGCAGCTGAAGCTAAAAATGGAAGATGTTTTAGCAAGAGCCTTCATTAAGATTATTTTTAGTCATATGGTGAAAGTTTGAAGCAATGACAATGCTGTCTGAATCAACTGAAGTTTTCTTTTTGGTTGTCAATTTCACAAGGTAATGGTTGCCTGTTTGCAAATGTGAGGTTTGAGCGATCCACTAGTTTGAAGTGACCCTTGAAAGACTTCTGCATTTGACAAGCAAAAGTCCCTTCAATTGAGTTACTTCAATCCAAATTTCTCTGGTTGATCTGTGTTTGCAGTTGTTATACTAAACCTCACTGATAAATGACAAGTTGCCAAAATCCAGCAGTTTCAAATTCACTCCATCTTCATACCCTAAAATACTCAATCTTGCTGTCCAGGTGGTGGTGAACAAAGCTGCAGTGATGGTGCACCAGCTCTCCAAGAAAGAGGCCTCTCGCCACGCCATTATGCGCTCCCCCCAGATGGTGTCAGCCATCGTGAGGACCATGCAGAACACAAGTGATGTGGAGACTGCCCGTTGCACTGCCGGCACCTTGCACAACCTGTCCCACCACAGAGAGGGCCTTCTTGCCATCTTTAAGTCAGGAGGAATCCCTGCCCTCGTCAAAATGCTGGGGTAAGGAGGGCACCAAAGCAAAGAAGTCAGGGGTTTTTGAAAGCCTTGAGTAGAGCTACATGGAAACACGGGCACTTTAGTCTTGAGATTTTGTTGTCCTACTTGTACCGATTCTCCACTAAACTATATTACATGATTGTGTTTTCAGGTCCCCTGTGGACAGTGTGCTGTTCTATGCCATCACAACCCTGCACAACCTCCTGCTCCATCAGGAAGGCGCTAAAATGGCTGTCCGTCTAGCTGGAGGACTTCAGAAGATGGTGGCCCTGCTCAACAAAACCAACGTCAAATTCCTCGCCATCACCACAGACTGCTTACAGATCCTGGCATATGGCAACCAGGAGAGCAAGGCAAGTACTACTGGTCTTGTTAAATGGGGAATAAAAATCCAAAGATGTTAGTGACTTATTTATTCATCTCAATTCCTGCCACCACAGTTAATCATCCTGGCCAGTGGAGGACCTCAGGCTCTGGTCAACATCATGAGAACATACACATATGAGAAACTGCTCTGGACCACAAGTCGCGTGCTCAAAGTATTGTCAGTCTGCTCCAGCAACAAACCTGCCATTGTTGAGGCTGGTACGTACTTGCTTGTGCCATTAAAGTGTGCGTTCATGTATGTGATCTCAGTGTCTCATCTTTTGCTTCCTTGTGTGTTTCAGGTGGTATGCAGGCTCTCGGCCTTCACTTGACAGATCCCAGCCAGCGTCTGGTTCAAAACTGCCTCTGGACCCTCAGAAACTTGTCAGATGCTGCCACAAAGCAGGTAAATGTTGAGTAAAAAATGTGTAGCCTAGTTTTTGATGGAACTGCACTCATTTTTACTTGCACTTACTTTTACTTTACACTCAAGTTTACCATTTTCTCATGGGTTGTAGGAAGGGATGGAAGGACTTCTTGGCACTCTAGTTCAGCTTCTTGCTTCTGATGACATTAATGTGGTCACTTGTGCTGCCGGCATACTATCCAACCTCACATGTAACAACTACAAGAACAAGATGATGGTTTGCCAAGTTGGTGGAATCGAGGCCCTAGTCCGCACTGTTCTCAGAGCTGGTGACAGAGAGGACATCACCGAGCCTGCCGTATGCGCGCTACGCCATCTTACCTCCAGACACCAAGATGCTGAGATGGCCCAGAATGCAGTTCGTCTTCACTATGGCCTGCCTGTTGTGGTCAAACTGCTGCACCCACCCTCACACTGGCCGTTAATTAAGGTGAGTGAGCTAGATGGTGTCGTTTTTCTGTATTTTCTGATATGATTGCACATTCTAACGCAAGTCTTTCCACATCCCTGTAGGCCACAGTCGGTCTGATCCGTAATCTGGCACTATGCCCTGCCAATCATGCGCCACTCCGTGAGCAGGGTGCAATTCCTCGATTGGTCCAACTGCTGGTGAGGGCACACCAGGACACCCAGAGACGCACTTCAATGGGTGGCACACAGCAACAGTTTGTGGTGAGTTGTTTTTTGTTCTTTGTAATAGTGGGAAGGCATTTGGAAAAACAAATGTTTTATACCTATTGACTGTTTTGTAATATTCAGGAGGGAGTTCGTATGGAGGAGATTGTGGAAGGCTGCACTGGAGCACTTCACATCCTGGCCAGAGATGTGCACAACAGAATCGTTATCAGGGGGCTCAACACCATCCCCTTATTTGTACAAGTATGACTTTACTTGCTCATTGCCTACATGCACGCACATTCACCACCCAATTCCCTCCCAAGTCAACATGCAAGATGGCTGCCATCTATAATCTTGTGAACACTTTTTTTTTTTTTTTTTTTTTTTTTTTTAATGAGTTTCTAAAGTGTATCTCTTGCTCTGTAGCTGCTCTATTCCCCCATTGAGAATATCCAGCGGGTAGCAGCAGGAGTGTTGTGCGAACTGGCTCAGGATAAGGAGGCTGCAGAGGCCATTGAGGCAGAAGGAGCCACGGCTCCTCTCACAGAGCTGTTACACTCCAGAAATGAGGGAGTGGGTGAGTGATCACCCCTTATGACTTTCAAATACCATAAATTTCAAATACCAGCATTACAGCAAATTTAAAACAGGTTTTTATATCAGTGTACACATCTTTTAATTTTTATTGTGGATTGTGCTAGCAGCTGAAGGGTCTAGGACGCACAAGCTTTCCATTTAATCTTAAAACTCTCATGTACTTTTCTTTATGTAGCCACATATGCTGCAGCAGTGCTGTTCCGCATGTCCGAGGATAAGCCTCAGGACTACAAGAAACGTCTTTCTGTGGAACTTACCAGCTCTCTTTTCAGAACGGAGCCCATGTCCTGGAATGAGGTACACTTTCATTTGCACACTGATGGAGATCTATTACACATTTACACTATGATGCCATATTTATGGACTTTTTTTTTTTTTTTTTTTTTATGGTCTGTCTTAGACTGGTGACCTAGGTCTTGATATTGGTGCTCAGGGAGAGCCTCTTGGATACAGAACAGATGGTAAGACATTTTAATTGCAGTTATTTAAACTTCTTTATTTGAACGTATTCACTTATTTGAACTTTTTCTTTTTCTGCACATGCAATCTTTTTTTTTTTTTTTTTTTTTTTGAACATTTTATTTAAATTTTTCATTTGAGCACCCATTTACACATGACTCAAGGTTTTCTTGTGTCCCTTTTAGACCCCAGCTATCGTTCTTTCCACTCTGGCTACGGTCAGGATGGTCTTGGTATGGATGGCATGCTGGAGCATGAGATGGGAGGACACCATCCTGGAGCAGAGTACCCAGTAGAGGGACTGCCCGACTTGGGCCATGCTCAGGACCTGATGGATGGCCTGCCCCCTACAGACTCCAATCAGCTGGCGTGGTTTGACACGGACCTCTAAACACACACGGTCTAAATGTATTGAAGGTAGGATGACTTTCAAAAACTCTGCTTGGGAAGTGCATTCTGCTTGGGTTTTAATATAAACATTAATGTGCTTCTCTCTCTCTCTCTCCACAGCTGTATGTTGAATGAATCTGCATTGTGATTTGAAGAGTCGTGGAAGGTTTGCCAGAGGGTGGGCTAGTGTTTCAGAAAGTGCCTGACACACAACACTTGTCGCAGACGAAGGGGAGATGTCTAATGGGAAATGGTGGATGTCAGTCTCCTTAATTGCTACGACCCTTTTTTTTTTTTTTTTTTTTTTTTTTTTTTTTTAAATCTTTGCCCTGGATGGAAAAATGCAATTACAGAGGGATTGTGACGTGGATACTGACAAGTGCACATGAAAAGGATCTTTTAAGATGGAACTCTTTTAGCTTTTTTTTTTTTTTTTTTTTTCTTAAATTAACCTTTTCATGGTACTGACCCTAGCTTGGTTTTTAAACCTGGCCTTTTTTCTGCCATAAATTTGTATTCATTTTTTTTTTTTTTTCCTTTTTTTTTTTTTTTTAAATGTCTTCTATAGTGTTAAGTTGTAGTGGACTTGCCTCATTGATTTCTGGATCTTTATCACTCACGTGCTAGTGAACAACACTAATCTCAGTTCCTATGTAATCTGACTGAAAGTGTAACAATGTGTAGCTTTTTATATGAACAGTTAAAATGGTGGTTGTTGGGAGTTAAAAAAAAAAAAAAAAAAATTATATGCATTCTTACAAAATGCTTAATGTTAAGCAAGGAGAAGCAGTTTTCAATGTCACTATTGTTCCAAAAAGGGTGTGGGTGCTGCAAGGGTGGGGTGGGTTGTAGATGTGGGTTTATGAGGTATACACAGAGACAGAAATCTTTTCTATGCTATCAGGAGGTAGTCTCTATTGAAGCAACGTCATTGTTTGTTAGCCCGTTCGGCTTTTTTTTTTGGGAACATGGATAATGACATGGCTAATCAATAAAAGACTTTTATTCCATTTGTGTTCGTATGATTACATAAATGTATAATTATTTTGAATTTTAAAAGAACATGTCCAGGTCACATTTCACCACATAAGTTAATTCTAATGCACCTTCCTTACAAAGTGCTACAATGTTTGCGTTATTTAGCACTTTTCATATATACGCCGATCAGGCATAACATTATGACCAATGACCACTGGTGAAGTGAATAACACTGATTATCTCTTCATCACGGCACCTGTTAATGGGTGGGATATACACTGCTCAAAAAAATTACAGGAGCACTTTGAAAACGCATCAGATCTCAACGGGGGAAAATATGCTGGATATCTATACTGATATGGACTGGGTAATGTGTTAGGAACGAAAGGATGCCACATCGTTTGATGGAAATGAAAATTATCAACCTACAGAGGACTGAATTCAGACACCCTGAAAATCAAAGTGAAAAAATGATGCAGCAGGCTAGTCCATTCTGCTGAAATTTCATTGCAGCAACTCAAAATAGTATTCGGTATGCATGCCTGACAACGTCGGGGCATGCTCCTAATGAGACGACGGATGGTGTCCTGGGGTATTTCCTCCCAGATATGGACCAGGGCATCACTGAGCTCCTGGACAGTCTGAAGTGCAACCTGGCGGCGTCGGATGGGTCCAAGAATCGCCTCATGCTACCAGTAGTGACGCTGACCCTAGCCAAATGCAAAACTAGTGAAAAACAGAAAAGATGAGTAGGGGAAGAAATGTCAGTGGCCTCCACCTGTAAAACCATTCCTGTTTTGGGGGTCGTCTCATTGTTGCCCATCTAGTGCACCTGTTGTTAATCATTTTCAGCTGCTTTGGTGTTAATGAAATTAACAAACCCCTTTACTACTTTAAAGGTGCAATATGTAAAAATTTGGTCCGCTAGAGGCCTATTCAAAACAAAAGGCGTAGCTTGATGACGGAAAGTTTGAGCGCGGAATCTTGGGACATGTGGTCTTCACCTTAACGGACAGTGCAAAAGAATAGGGACAGGACTCGGGAAGAAATCATGTTCATGGATGTGATTATTAACGTTATTGTAGTATGAAGCAGAGCAGGACCGAGTGTTGTGGGAGCTGAACGAGGCCGCTGGAGCGATTACGCAACACACGCCTCATGAGCAGCGGAACTTTTATTATGCCACAGTCGCCGGCGCCGCTTCCGCTTTTCCGGTCATGAGTATGAGGTAACGCAGCTCTGTTTATCATATTGGATACATTTGAGAGTGTTGAAAATGATGTTATAACGTTACTCTGTGCGTTCGCTCTGTGGATGCTGTGAGACACTTGTTTGAGACACACTGCAGTAAGCTAGATCGATTTTAGATCATATTAAATCCTGGATGGCTTGTGTTGATAAATGGAATGCAGTTCATTTTAAAACGTATTTTAAGATGGAGAAAATTCTGTATTACTGTTACTAAAAATAAAGCTGCATCTGATTATGCTATGTTAGTTACTTGACAAAATAGTGTTTTCTCTGAGGCATGGTAAAGCATGGTAGGCTACTTGCAAAAAATCAAGAAAATTAGATTTAAACAATAAGACTAAACGTGTTGAGTTATATAACAACAATTAGTTTTCTGTCTATAAATATTTGGAGCCTTGGTTAAAATTGCAATTTTCTCACGATTTACAAATAGTTGGAAACATTTGGGATATTGTAAGTACTCAAGTGAACAAGATATATAACACTGGCCTAGTGGTTTTTGGATATTTTACTGCAAAAATATTACATATTGCACCTTTAACTGACCAGATCAATATCCCAGGAGTTTAACTGACTTGATGCTATTCTCTGATTAAAAAGTGTTTCTTTAATTTTTTTTGAGCAGTGTATTAGGCAGCAAGTGAACATTTTGTCCTCAAAGTTGATGCGTTAGAAGCAGGAAAAATGGGCAAGCGTAAGGATTTCAGCGAGTTTGACAAGGGCCAAATTGTGATGGCTAGACGACTGGGTCAGGGCATCTCCAAAACTGCAGCTCTTGTGGGGTGTTCCCGGTCTGCAGTGGTCAGTATCTATCAAAAGTGGACCAAGATAGGAACAGTGGTGAACCGGCGACAGGGTTATGGGCGGACAGCGAAGGCTGTCCCGTGTGGTCCGATCCAACAGACGAGCTACTGTAGCTCAAATTGCTCAAGAAGTTAATGCTGGTTCTGGTAGAAATGTGTCAGAATACACAGTGCATTGCAGTTAGTTGCGTATGGGGCTGCATAGCCGCAGACCAGTCAGGGTGCCCATGCTGACCCCTGTCCACCACCGAAAGCGCCAACAGTGGGCACGTGAGCATCAGAACTGGACCACGGAGCAATGGAAGAAGGTGGCCTGGTGTGATGAATCACGTTTTCTTTTACATCACGTGGATGGCCGGGTGCGTGTGCATTGCTTACCTGGGGAACACATGGCACCAGAATGCACTATGGGAAGAAGGCAAGCCGGCAGAGGCAGTGTGATGCTTTGGGCAATGTTCTGCTGGGAAACCTTGGGTCCTGTCATCCATGTGGATGTTACTTTGACACGTACCATCTACCTCACTGTTGCCGACCATGTACACCCTTCCATGGAAACGGTATTCCTTGGTGGCTGTGGCCTCTTTCAGCAGGATAATGCGCCCTGCCACAAAGCAAAAATGGTTCAGGAATGGTTTGAGGAGCACAATGATGAGTTTGAGGTGTTGACTTGGCCTTCAAATTCCCCGGATCTCAATCCAATCGAGCATCTGTGGGATGTGCTGAACAAACAAGTCCGATCCATGGAGGCCCCACCTCGCAATTTACAGGACTTAAAGGATCTGCTGCTAACATCTTGGTGCCAGATACCACAGCACACCTTCAGGGGTCCATGCCTCGACGGGTCAGGGCTGTTTTGGCAGCAAAAGGTGGAACAACCCAATATTAGGAAGGTGGTCATAATGTTATGCTTAGATATAGATATACATATCTGTCTATCTATCTATCTATCTATCCATCATATATATATATATATATATATATATATATATACGGGTCATTGACGAATAAGGTTTTTAAAAGTGTAAAAAAAAAAAAAAGAAACAATGGAGATATAATTAATTTTGAAGTTTAAAGTGTTAACAATGAGATTGTGTTTTTATAATCAATTAACACTGCATTTGTTTTTTTTGTTTTGTTTTTTTGTTTTTTTTTGTTTTTACAAGATTGACAAAATTTATCACCAAAAAAGTCATTCAGTTTTACCGAATGATAATATTTTCAAACAATGTTAACAGGCTGATATCTAGCTAGCTAGTTAGTTAGCATGCTAGCTAGTTAACAAAAGGACAATCAAATATTTTATATTTAGTACAAGTTTTTAAAATATTACAACATTTTCCATGTTTTATAGTGGTTGTACCAAATGACCTGATGTTTCGGGATATGCATATGAGCAAATGAAAACATGAATTTTTCAAATAGTTAAAAGAGTTAGTTACTTTGCTTCACGGCCATGGGTGCTTCTCATTTCTTATTTGTGCATCCTCGTTTCCTTTCCTCGTTTCCTTTCCTCGTTTCCTTTCCTCGCTTCCTTTCCTCACGTCTCAGCTCCACCCCCGTAGGATGTGAGGGGAGGATGCAAAGAAAGAAAACAAGGACGGAGGAATCGAAGTAAATGTTATTTGTATATTGGAATAGCGTCATCAGCTGCACTCGAGGGATCTGCCCTCATATTGTTAAAGTTTGGTTATTTTAAAATAAAATCATAATAAATAATGATGCAAGATGTCCCGTTGAAATATATGACATGTAAAGTTTATTTAAACTGTAAAGAGAATGTATATGTGCGTCAGGTTTCTCGACTAGAATAGAAAGACTTCCACAAAGGTTACACCTGTGTATCCTCGCTCATAACTCCTCAGGAAGCTTCCTCACTCCTCGTTCCTCGCCTCCTCGTGGTGCAATTAGAGAATTGAGATGTCCTACGAGATGGCTGAGTTCGATCGGTTTCCGGGTCATAGGATGGAGGACGGAGGAGCGAGGAAACAAGGAGGGATATTGAGAAGCACCCCATGTGGTCCTTTGCAGATATCTGAATGATGTCACGTCCTGTCACATGATACTGACCGCATGACTTGATCCAAAATGGTCCCTTTATATTGGTTACTCCAAATAACATCAATGAAATAAATTTTTTTGGACATTCTTTCAATGACTTTTACACAATTTTAATACCATTTTGCACTATGTTGATATATGATGTATCTTAACATTTATTACATTTTAAGATATTTTAATCACAAAAGAAGTGGCTGTATTGGCCTTTGGACGGTTAAACCGATTGACCTTTTGACACTTCAAAATCTTTAAAATACCTTTATATGCAGCTAAATATATTTAAAATCATTTGGACAAAAAAAAAAAAAAATGACCCATCATATCTTTGACCCATATATATATATATATATATATATATATATATTACACTCTGTATGTATGTGTGTGTGTGTGTGTGTGTGTATGTGTGTGTTTTCAGACAGAAATGTGTCCAGTCACTTTCTTAACTGGTTTTAAGTGCAGTCCATATTGAATGTGTGGTTATATGTCTATAAACTTAAATATTTAAATGGGTAAAAGAGTTTCTGTTCTCTACTGCCTGTTGTTCTTTTCCACTCTTTTGGGGGCCATTTTACATCTTTGTCTGTGTGAAATCAAAGTTGAAGATTCATTATCAATAAATCAGCCTTGGAAGGGTGGAGAATATTTCCGTTCTCTTATCTGAATGTAGAGACGAGGGCAGGCGATGAAATCTACACTTGTGCACACACATGGGTGCGTTAGCTACCCCCTTTTTTCTAAATTGGATCCATATGAACATCTGATCGGCAAGTGCATTTATCTTAACGGATGTCTTGAGATTGATTGATTGAAGTCAGTTGGGTTTAATTCAACAAATCATGCTTTTCAATTGATTTGTTGAAGTCGCATGTTTGTTGTCCCCAATAGAGTACCATTCATTTTTAAATTTGAGGTTGAATTTAAAGCTCAGCATATTTTTTTCTCAAATCTATATTCATACAAGTATTGATTGTTTTACTATTAAATGAACTGTAATGCACCAGCATTTTAGCTTGCGTTTGGGAAGTTTTATGAACGTTTCCATTTTCTGCCTCCACCTTTTTTTTTTTTTTTTTTTTTTTTTTTTTTTTCCATCGAGAGAGGAATTTCACTGAGGCCTTGCCAAACGGCGGCTGCAGTTTGAAGTGTTGCCAGAGCGCTTTGTGCTGAGCAGCCCTCACCGCCTCCACAAAAATACACTCATCCCCCTCTTCACATAGAAAAGGAGAGGGGGGATGGGGATGTATTTGCCCAGTTTGGACAGGGGGCAGGGTAACATGTCTATACAATGGACCTATGTGAGCCTGGAAAGTATAGCATACAACCCAAAAACTTTTCTTCAACTTCAGTCACTTATGTCCCAGTGGTTGATTTTTATTCAAATATATTTCAACTTTTTTCTTTTTGTTGTATGATTTAATATTTATCACGTTAAAATGTCTTTGGAACTTTTTTTTTTTTTTTACATGTTCATTGTTTATTTTTTCTTTTACTTTTCAAATGCATTTTATGATTTTGTTGTTTTACCCTTGCCCCAGGCTCAAAATCTGATTAAATCTGGGTCCAAAATAAAGTCAGATTTTTGACTTTTGATGTTTTTGAAAGAATTTTCCATACTGCATTAATTTGATCAAAAATGCAGTAAAAACAAACAGTGTGAAATACTATTACAATTTAAAATAAGCATTTTCTATTTTAATATATTTTAAAATGTCATTTATTCCTGTGATTGCAAAACTGAATTTTCAGCATCATTACTCCAGTCTTCAGTGTTATGATTCTTCTGAAGTCATTCGAATATGCTGATTTGGTGCTCAAGAAACATTTCTTATATTGTCATCAATGTTGAAAACAGTTGTGCTGCATAACATTTTTTCAGAATTCCTTATTGAATAGAAATGTCAGAAGAACAGCATTTATTTGAAATAGATTTTTTTTGTAATATTATAAATATCTTTACTGTTTACTTCAGTGTGTCATCTCTAATCAAACTGTGTATTTAAAGCACATAGCCTAAAAGGCTAAAGCTAAAAGTAGCCTAAAGCAAGAGCCAGAGGCCATTTTAATCCATAAATGTTTAAAATGTCATTTTGTTATTTGCATAAGACAATGCTATCAAATATTAGGCCTATATAATGATATTGTGGTGTAAATAAAGTTTCAGATAAAATACAAAAATGACAGCATTGTCCTGTGATGCATTTCCACTATTTGACATTGTAAGTGTGTTTTGAATGAGATTAGGTACACAGGAAAAAACTGGCAATAGTTGAAGAAAAGCCCATAGACGCTCACACAGGAATGCATACAAAGTTATATACGCAACTGTAACACACTTTCTTAGAGGTCGCATCGTCAGATCCCAGAAAGAGAAGGTGAGACAGAATACGGGAGATTTCGGCTGCCCTGGAGAGAGAGACAGACAACCCAAGAACTCTCTGACCTTCCCTCCCACACATTCTCTTACCTCGAGGCAACACACCTGTGAGGACGTCTGTGTGTTTGAGAGAGACAGTCCACGAGATCAAAGCTCATAGACGGATCATGATCTAGTGTCTGTCAGTCCCTGCGCTGTGAAGATGGGAAGTGTCAAAGTAGAGAATAGTTTACTGCAGTTCACATTTCTTTCTCTGGAGCTATATGAGGTTTGGGAGGAGCGTTTGATAGATTATTATTATTATTACTGAATTCACTTTAGAGTGCAATAGTCATTAAAACAGCACAAATGTGAACTGTAAAGGCTTGTTCACACCAAAGATAATAACTAAAACAATGAAGTTAAAGATTAAGACAATTGTTTTTAAAGTAAAAGAATAGCAGAGTCCACACCACAACTATAATTTATTATCGCTGGAATCACTTTCAGAAGAATTTTTCCAGCTGTCCCAGAATCCACTCGACTTTAAAGAGCTTGAGCATTTAAGTCAGAACAGCAGCTTGCACTGTGCAATGTGCACTGGTGTAGACACTAATATAGTTATTGTTATAGTTATCTTTATTGTTTAGTTCTTGGTGTGAGCAGTGTTTGCTAAGGCCAGCATCACTGGTACTATTGTTCATACTAAAGTATTAATCTTATGTCGCAAGTAGGGAAATGTTTGTGTGTTGCGGTTTCATCAGATATCATCAGGATGCAGTTAGGGACATTTTAACAAACACAGCACAAGCCGTATACTGTCTGCTTTGCAAAAAATTGTTCTTATTAACCGGTGATGAGTCAGTCAAAAAGATTCACAAAACAGCCTCATTCATTTATGTGCACTTGCGGTCTTGTGAACTTACAATGACCACTGTGTGCGCATGTTTGTTAAATCCACACGACCATAGGGTGTGCTGCTTGTCATTTTAGGTTTCAGAAGGGTGCTTGCGAGTGCCTCCTTTGCGGCCGATATGCACCCTCAATGCACATTTGTGCCAAGCCTGCAATGAAGCGAGTTCCGCTGCAAACTTCTACCAACAGTCAAAGCGGCATTACGTCAAAAAAGTGTGGACTTGGAGGAAGAACACAAGGGCTTAGGGTTCCATTTGGGACAGGGCAGGGCCTTAGTGCTTTGAATAATTAGACCACGTCAGTGAATCATTCTGAAGCCGTTTCTGAGTTCATGACTCCCTCACTAAACCGCAAACCATTTTCGGTTATGTCTGATTTAAAATGAACCTGTGTCATGGAAATTGAGTCCTCCCTTGAAAGCGAGTCTTCATCAGTTATCAGTTAATAGTTATATCAAGTACACGCAAACAACATACACTATATTCAATGATAAAACAAATTGGACACTATAATTTCTTTGAATGAATAAACTTAAAGGGTTAGTTCACCCAAAAATGAAAATAATGTCATTTATTACTCACCCTCATGTCGTTCTACAGCCGTAAGACATTCGTTCATCTTCCGAACACAAATTAAGATATTGTTGATGAAATCCGATGGCTCAGTGAGGCCTTTGTTGAGAGCAAAGCCATTCAAACTTAGATGTCCTGTTACCTAAGTAATAAAAAGTTTTTAAAAAATCAATCGGACAAATAAAATGGTCAAAAACCTTATATGCCTGGTTTCACAGGCAAGTCTTCGATTAGGCCTTAGTCTAATTAGGACATATAAGTAGCTTTTATAAAAATGCCTTAGAAAAAAACATTACTGGTGTGCACCTTGAAACAAAACAATGGCAGTGACATATTTTAAGGTATGTTAGTGCAAGTTGCTTTCAGTTAAGACAGCTCAAACATGCATTTTAGTCTGAGGCCATGTTTACACCTGGTATGCATTTTGGTCGATTGAATCACAAGTGGACGGCGCTAAATACGGGTGTAAACGGGGTCTAAAATGTTTTGAGCTTGTCCACTTTCGACCACTTCCAGAGGTAGTTGAAAACACATTTGACCGGATTGCTTTTGTAGTGTAAATGCTAGGGCTGCCCGCTAATAGTCGACTAACCGTTAGTCGACAAGAAAAGGCTTAGTTGACCAAAATTGGTATTAGTTAGTAGCAAAAAAAAAAAAAAAAAAAACTCCACAGGAAGTGGCGTAATCACAGAATCCGTTTGTAACGGACAGATTGTTAACGGCAGGAAATCCAAACATTCACCTACCATTCATCGACCTCAAATATGGCTTATCACTTGAAACATGTAAGTAGTAGCAACTTTACAAGTCCACTTGCTCTAACGTTAAACTAGATAAATGTGCGCTATTACTTGGATAAAGTGTTTGTGTGGAGAGTGCGCTTACTACATGACATAGGCGCTGATGCGATCACTTGCATTTAATTTAAAATGCTCTGTAATTTTTGGTCATACAGATAAGAATAATCCAACATTCGAAATCCAACATTTGAAATGGTTTGTAAAATAATGAAAACAAACAGGATGCACTTTCTGCCGTCTCGGTCTCAAGTGAACTTGAGCGCATCACAAAAGTGAACCGAAACTCAGCATATACTTGCCTCACAGACATGAGAAATATATCTATGGAAGCTTGAAATGTCTACTTTTAAATCAACTGATTCAAATCTAAAACAAATATTCTCAGATTATGAAATCCCTATGAAATGTGCATATAGGCATTGTCGACATCATCTCTGAAGCCGAAAACACACAAAACACTAGTTTATCAATAAGTTATTAAAATGTTCAGACAGTCTCCTTCTGTTTTTTCATGCCACATTCATAATCATTACGTTTGTCGATGCGCTACTGCAAGCTTTATGCGTGTGTTTGAGCGCTGATTAGGCTATGTATTATATAGGTGATTTAAGGCTCATTATTATGATTTATTAATATAAACGCGATTAGTAATCACTTAAATGAACGACTACTAGTCAACTAGAAAAATCTTTAGTCGAGGGCAGCCCTAATAAACGGTCATGTGGTGGAATACTTTCAAACAGCCACAAAAGACCACCTTCTCTCCGTCTACTGACCTAACATGTAAACCTTATGAGAAGCCCGCTAGCCAGACTTTGTTGGCTGGATAGTTTGGTTTGAAGACGAAAATGTACCAAGCACAATGGTCTCTCACCATTCCTGATTTCTAACGCGCACTCACAAGCGTTTGGCGTGGTCTTTCGGCTGTCAGAGCAGAAACGAAAGCTGATGGTCTTTGTATGTTTTTCCGTCGTCTCCATTCGTGTTCATATGTAAATTGAGCAAGCTTATTTTGTCCATTAGATCAAAAGGTCTGAAAAAACATAAATTTACCCGCCCATAGACCCTCCCCTCAAAGAAATCAGGACAGAAGTGGTTGAAAGTAGACAAAAGAGACTTAAAATACCAGGTGTAAATGGGTATGTGTCTCCCTCATCTACTTGTGATCCATTCATCCAAAACGCATCGCAATACCAAGTATAACCAGGGCCTCAGATCGGACCAGCTTAAGCATTGTCTGTGAAACCAGGGGATAGACTTTCACTGAAAGAGTAACCATATCTCGAGATCATAATGAAAGAGTTGTGTGTGTTTTTTTTTTTTTGTTTGTTTGTTTGTTTTTACTTGGGCCAGTAAGTGACCACCTATAGCAACCTCCCAGAACACCCTAGCAACCACATAATACCCTGGAACTCATGCCAGCCAGTTTTGCACTGGCAATGTCACTCACATTATCACAACAAAATATAGTTTAATAAAGAGCTACTCTCTTAGTGAAACTCTAATACTCAAATTTAAACACTATCAAAAAGTATTCTAACAATCATCAAGGTACAGCTGGGCTATCATGAGTGATTCGCTGACACAACAATCCCAGCACTGGCTGATTCACCATTCGTTTGCAGTTTAAGCATTTGCTTTCAATGTTTAAAAGGTCGGGAAGCCCCATAAACACACACACACACACACACACACACACACACAGATAGACATGCTTATTCAGCTTCTCTGACAAGAGCAAGGGGCCTGTTGCCTGGCAACCAGGGGGTTTATGGCAGGAGAGGCACTTATAGCCACTCACACTCACGCACATCCATGCACACGTGTGCAGGTGTCTGTTGGTTGAGCAGATAGGCTGGGTGGAGACAGACACACACTTGAAACAGGAAGATGAAAGCCTGCTTTTTACTCACATAAAAGAGATGAACTGAGAGATAAACCCAGATACACTGAGTTTCTGCTAATGTACAAGCGCTTTAGTTAACAGTGAGAGGAGAGAAGCATCATTATATGTGCAAAGAGAGCTAGAGAGATCATATGGGGCAGTAATGATGTCAGCGTTCCAGTACCAACCAACAGAATCTTTGTAATATCTTTCTTTTTCTTTTAGACAGCAATGAGATTAAATATAAAGTTGGAAGCAAATGAAGACTTGTGCTTCTAAGATTTGAGAAAAAAGACTTTAGTAATCTTAAATGTATCTCTGGATGGCCAGAAGAGATCTCAACAATGACTCAAACTGTGTTTACATTTGTCAAGATACCAAAGTCTTAGATAAAAAGTTACAGATTGTGATTCGTTTTGATACAGACTTGAATATTTCTGATTAAATTATTCCAATACCAAATTATCTGGTTAATTGTGTTTTCAGTTTCAGTCGCTTTCAGTTATTTTAGCTGTACAAAAGAAGTCTGTTATGCTGCTTTATATTGCAAACTGGTATTAGTTATCATATTTTAATTTATTATCATAATCATAAAACACTAGTTTGTAGCACAAATACTTTTACCTTTTACTGCACTTTGTTATTCTTCTAGTTATTTACCTAATAAAGGGCAAATGAATTGGAAGTCTTACACATTCAAAGAATATAGCTGCAATAGTTTGAAAAAAATGGATAGCTTTTATAGCTTTATATATTGTTATTGTGTTGTCAATTCATTTTTGTATGTGTGTGTGTGTGTGTCCATTTAATTACTCTATAAGAAATTTTAGGATATGTGCGACAAACGTGAGGCATGATGGAGCACTCAATTAAGTCTGAGCTATGAAGGAACAACTTTTGAGCAGTAAAATTTTCCTTTCGGAATCAAGTAAAGCATATTTAATAAGAAGAATAATCTGATAAGGAAGTATATAGTCAAGATCAAAAAATAGATTGAAGTCAATGGAAAAATCTGAACTCAGTTTCAGTTGATACTCTTTCTTTTTCCCAGTGTCTCTTAATCTCTCTGAGCTTTGGGCTGTAATTATCTGTTAAGTAAACCCTTTGTTGCACTGAAATGAGAGAAAAAATGGGGGCAAGTTGCAGTTAGACAACTGAAGGGGTCCTCAGAGAAGTGAGACTAGAATATCACCTGTCTTTGGTGCACAGAAGCACAAAGAGGATTTTTCCCAGATAAAGAAATGACCGGTTTATTGCATCTTAGATCATGTATTTCACAGCTATCTTACATATAAAGACTTAATCAAGCATGCATATATGCAGGTTCCTTATTGTGTAATTGATATTCAGATTCCCAATGCATTTTGACCATTTACAGGCCTTGAGCAGTGTGTGTGTGTGTGTGTGTGTGTGTGTGTGTGTGTGTGTGTGTGTGTGTGTGTGTGTGTGTGCATTGATTCTCTGAGACATACTGTATATATGACCTTCACAACCCTCACACTAGGCTGGAGGCAGTGAGGGTGTCAATCATGCTTTGCTAGGAGTGATTCTCAGTCTTAGTGCCAGAGGCAGGTTTAACGTAAGCCACACCCCCCCCCCCCAATCCATGACAGTGCACAGGGAAATCAAACACTGTGACCTATGATCTCCTGACCCAATGACCTCCCAGACTCCCCATCTGCTCTAATAAGCAGCTCCGTTATGTATGTGTGTCTGTGTGAGAGAGCAGAGACAATGTGTGTTTCTCACAGCAGAGATCATTGTGATTGACAATCCCTCAGTCTCCAGTGAAATCTCTATTGCTAATGAAAGCTCAACTTACAAGCCAACATGAAGTATCTGCATGAGTAACACACACCTTAACATACATGAAGTACTTCATGTCTGCCTTGAGCTTGTGTGACACGCATATATTGCCAGGTAGTTAATGCATTCATGACCTCAAGGCTAGATTACTGTAGTGCTCTACTGGGTGGTTGCCCCGCTCGCTGGATAAACAAACTACAGCTGGTACAAAATGCAGCAGCTAGAGATGTTACTAGAACCATATTATCTACATATTATCTATATTACTCTCTATTAAATATTGTATACATTTTAAAATCTTGCTAATTACTTACAAAGCACTAAATGGTTTAGCTCCCCAGTATCTGAGCGAGCTCTTAACGCATTATAGTCCTTCACGTCTATTACGATCTCAGAATTCTGGCCAGTTGATAATACCTAGAATATCAAAATCAACCGCAGGCGGTAGATCCTTTTCCTATATGGCACCTAAACTTTGGAACAGTCTTCCTAGCATTGTTCGGGAAGCAGACACACACTGTCAGTTTAAATCTAGACTAAAAACGCATCTCTTTAACCTGGCATACACATAACACATTATCAATTTATATTTTCACATCCGTTAAAGGATTGTTAGGCTGCATAAATTAGGTCAGTCGGAACCGGGAACACTTCCTATAACACCCGATGTACTCGTTACATCATAAGAATGGCATCTACGCTAATATTAGTCTCTCTGTTTATCCCGAGGTCTACCATAGTCAGTCGGATCCGGGCCGTATCCAGATCAGATGGAGGATCTGCACCTAGACACGACCACAACGCAGCCCTGAAGTGTCAGCAGAGATTGTGTCAACTAGAACATCCCCTGTGAAGGCCTCATCGACACGACAGCCAGTGGCAGTTTCCCAACAAACCGTTTCCATACCAGCGTGATGAATCCAATCTTCAACTAGATGGAACTGGATTAAATATTTTGACTGTTGCGATCCCAATCCAACTTATGACCTGTAACACTGCCTAAATCATAATCATACACTGTTCGTTGTTGGCCAAAGGAGAACTGGCCCCCCGACTGAGCCTGGTTTCTCCCAAGGTTTTTTTCTCCATTTTGTCACCTGTTGGAGTTTGGGTTCCTTGCTGCTGTCGCCTTTGGCTTGCTTGGTTAGGGAGACTTAATATTCAACAATGTTTTTGACTGCCTACATTGACACCATTGTATGCGAAATGAATTGAGCTGGACGATGACATCACTGTTTTCTCCAGAGCCGATGTATAGATAAATTAACTAAATTAATAAATATTGATTTTTAGGAATGAATCAATACTGAATTGACTTAAGCTGGACAATGAAAGCATTTTCTACAAGAGCTGCTGTGCAGCCAAAATTATTTGCCATTTATGACGATAAAGCTGCTTTGACACAATCTGCATTGTAAAAAGCGCTATATAAATAAAGCTCTGCCAATTAAAATTATTTCATTCGAAGAATCAAACTTTGGATGTTTCAGAGCAATACACATTAGTTTAGTGCGGACTCATAGGAAGACCGTGAGTGTTTAGGGTGTCATCTGGGGCAGGGCCATACTTGTTTGTTCCTGAATGAATCAGTGTTTTTGAAAGAATCGGCTGAGTGGACGAATTTACTCATATTACACAAAATGTCATGTCACTACCTTCTATATAACCTGCAAAGTCACTGACTAATCCTTTGCATTTCTTTGCATTTCTCAGTCTGAGACTTCATCATACGGAGAAGGTACTTACATAAATGACTGTAAAAGCATCATCAAGTGAATTTTCAGACTTTCCATCTACGTAGATTTTGTTCTTCTCTTATTTCTGTTTTTCTCCAGGGTTTCTACAGGTTTCATATATATATGTGTGTATGTGTGTGTATATATATATATATATATATATATGGCGATAAATGTTGATAAATGACATAATACCGCAATTAGAATATTCATCATGTCATTGTTGCATTTGCATTCTGCCAAGTGTCAGCCCTTTACATTTGTTTGCTTCTCTGCTGCTACCCTTTTTGCTCACATAATATATTTTAATACAGCCAAATTCCCAATACAATTGTTTCATCTATATATTTTTCTGTTTTTGTTGTCAGACAATATGAAATGGTGACTGAAACGCGGCCTATTAAGACTACATGCAGGCCTCGACATAGCCTTGTCATGTGCTTGTCCTTCGGACAAGTAAATCGCTCATTCACTTGTACAAGTAAAACAGTTGCTTGTCCGGGAAAAAAAAAAAGGATTTTTTTTTTTTTTTTGTGGTGTAAATATAAATTTATTCTGAAGCAATATCCTTTCAGAATATTGCAGCTTTGACATATTTAAATCTGCTGTATGATTATCATCATCTGACATCTTTAAATTCATGTTGTATGATTCATGTAAAATGATTCATCTTTCATTTTAAATTCTTAAATTTGATCAATAAATTCAATTAGAATAAGACACTAAGGGCTGTTACCAATCAAATTAAATCATTTATATATATAAAAAATACAACTGTATTAAATAATGTTATAGGATTGTTTTAAATATTTTTTGAAAATACAAATAAAAAATGTTGGGGGGGAAATGATACTTTTAAAAATGAAACTAAACCACCAGTAGGTGGCGGCAAGTGACCATCTTAATAAGTGAGTCATTGAGTCATTCGTTCAAACGATTCGTTACAATGGCTGATTCATTCAAGAATGAGGCAGTTGTTTATGAATAAGTCATTGAATCTTTGAACCGATTTGTTCAAAACGCTGAATCATTCACTAATGAAATCAGTGTCACGTTTTTAATCGTGATTGTATTTAGGAAAACAGCATTCTTGGTCATGTGATTTTGCTTAATTGTATCAAGTTATAAAAACACATTTTGAATCAGGCTCCTTGTCAAGCCAGGCAAGTCAAATTCTCTTTCACTTGCTCCTTCAAAAAATCCATTTAACCCGGACGATTTGACAAGCGTTACTGTCAAGCCCTGACATGTTAAACCAGCGCTAAAATCTTGATTTATAATAGGGACGTTGTCTGACAAAATCACCATACACATAAGATAAAGACATTTAATGTGATTTTGGCTATATATACACGTAAAATGATCACTCAGGTTAGAAGCAATAGTATCTATTTTATTTGTTCTCTGACAGAGCGCATACTCGCACAGCCTCAGCTGAATGCGCTGCTCCTCTCAGCCACTCACTGAACAGCAGACGCAGAGAGAGGTGCGCCTGCGGCAGGAAAGCAAGATCTCGCGCTCGTGCGGCAGTACCGGTGGGTCTCGGAAGCTAGATCAGGTTAACAAGTCGCTATATTCGTCACAATGCGCTTTCTTGGGAAAAAAAGTCGCAAAAGGGGTCTGAAAAGTCGCTAAGTTTGGCAACACTGATGCAGCCTTCCGTCTCCAGGCCCTAGGCCGCCACTATCCAAACCGGCGTTACGGCAATTTTGCACCAGCCAGAGGCAATTACCAAACTGGTTCCACGTGTGTATCACACAAATGTACATATTTTGTGACAGCAAATCAAAGTTATTAATTATGAAGGCTATATTCAAAATACACTGGTAGTATTGTTTTTCTTAAAAACTATCTAAAAAATTTAATGCCTGTAGGAATAAAATTTAATGCTTTTTAATGCCATTTCGCAAAATCCATTTAATGACTTTTAATGCTTGTTAATGCCCCGCGGAAACCCTGTTCTCTCCTGATGTACTGCATCATCAGTGGATAAAAAAAAAAAAAAAATCTAAAATTCGATTACCTCATTGAATATGGCCTAGGGCTATGAAGTTCGACAACTCTAAAATCCCAGAGGGCAGGAAAAGTAGACTAATGAATGACCCTTTTGTGGACCAACTGCATTTATGTATATGTTGAACTTGAAGATAGAGTCCATCATTTAATTGGGAACAGAAATGCTGCACTTCAGTGTTTGAAAGTGAGGTGAATCATTTGACTGACAGCTCTGCCAATGAATTGGACAGGGGGCCTCGGCCCTGGGGACTGGAGATCTTTTTGATGGTTAGATGCAACCACGCCCCTTTTTGATGACCAGACACTCCCTCTAGCTCCCAGAAGACTTTACATTGGGCCCAAGAAAGACACAGTCTACTGCCTCTTCTCTGTTTCCTACTCCTTTTCTTTCTTTCTGCCTTCGCCGTCTCTCCCAAGGGAAATACGGTTGGTTAGGCTCTCAATTGAGCAAGTTATTTTGAAAAACCAAGACGCAGCCATTTACAGATTGAAAGACAAATGCAACTAACGCTGAAATTAAATAAAATAAATATGTGATTTTTTTAAGTGTGCACCCATATGAAAGAAATTTCTTTGACCCTGAATGAAAACATATGCACCTTAATACGATTTGTGCACTAAGCAAGTCAAAGTAATGTTCGTCATGAAGGAATAACGTAATTTGTAGTGTGGGTCTGTGGCTCTTGTTTGTGGCTTGAGAGAGTGTTTAGACTATAATGGGTTTTTGTAAATGAAAATGACACTAATAGACATAATTCTTGGCTGTGAACATGGGTCTCTTTGAAGTAAACAGAGTCTGGCCTGTGTCTCAATGAGCATAAAGGCGCAGCAGTGATGTCGGGACTGAGCAAACACACACCCACACCCACACCCACACACTCACAAACATTGATCTTTCAATACATATTTATGCTTGACCACAAGTGACACCAAATAGGCAGATAATGAGGGCCACTGGGATCTCTGGTACCCCAAGAGACTCTAATCTCTCTCTCCCACACACACTAGACAGTGATAATAAAGTTTGCCACTGGACTCAATGTTGTTGACTTCTAGAGGCTATAAAAACACACACACACACACTCAGGAAACAAAATATAGAAAGATTTTTTTAAAAGGCAGGACTGTTTATGAATATGTTTCTCTGAATATCAATGACATTGAGTCATAATATTGATTTTCTAGGAGTTAAGTGTTTATTTATTTATTTATGTAACTTACACTTCAGTCACATTTAAATTATGTATTAACTATTCACATATTTTAAGTGACTTAAGAGTCTAAATATGTTTTGGGACACTGTAAATAAATCCATTATGAATTAAATATTATGTAAACTTCATTAAGTAAGTAGGGGTTGATTGATTGATTGATTGATTGATTGATTGACTGATTGATATTTTAAGTAACTCTTAAGTTGCTTCACTTCATAGTTACACCGTGGACGCAAGCAGCGCAATGTGAGGCAACAAAAGACAACTGAACCCATTATAATCAGTGATGTTGTCTACACTGGATACGGCGCAACGCGAGCGACAAATGTCCGACAGTAAACTGATGCCTCATTCTATTTATGACGTACTGACACAAATGCTTTGCAATGGGCACTTTGTCGCGTCCAGCATAGACAGTCTTTAGCTGTTGTGACGCGAGCGACAACGGTCACATCCAGTGTAGACATGGTTTTACTTCACAGTTACTTCACGCATGAAGTTGCATGAATTATTCATATATTTTTAAGAGTGGCTACATACATTCATTGTGGATTAAATATTATATATACTTCATTTCTAATGTAACCCAGGGGGTTATTGGAGAGTAGAGACAGATATGAAATTATTGAGGAAAGTGAGATAGGATCAGGGCACGTTGCAGGCCTGTCTTGAATCTTCATTACCTACGTGGGCACCATTTCTCAATGTGTCAGAAGCATGAGCATTAACCACTATGCCACAGATCCAACACAGATAATTTGGCTTTATAATTCAATACTGTATAATTGCTCTATGTATTGTAAGCTTTGATAGTTTCAATTGATTTTATCATAAAGTTTCCATAAAGAGCTGTATTTTGCCATGGATCTGGTTGAATCAAACTCTCAGTTGTATTCTATCCTAAAAGGCTGCACAAGTATAAAATGATTTTGAATGTTTAGGTGTTTGTGTATGTGTCTGCATCATCTCTCCTTGCCTTCTCCTCTGAATTTGTCAAAGTCAATGATAAACAGAAATGACAGCAGAGATACAGTGATATGACTGATGAAGAGCAACCCCAGTCGCACATTCACCCACAAACACACAATTCCCACACACACCAACAACTTCGACACAGATTAAATATGGATTAAACCTATTTGCATATGAATTGTGTTATCAAATATATTTTCCAGGGATTAACGAGATGGAGTTTACTCACTAAGTTTAAACATAGATGGCTCTGTCTTGGAGTTACAAACTAAATAAAAAAATTTAGGAATTATATTTGACTTTGCCTTGTGCTATCCCTCTCTGTGACTGAAAGGCTTATTAATACTTTTGTTTTTTTCCCACATTGACTACTGCAATCCACTTCTTGCTGGGGTTCCTAAAACCACACTCAACAAACTGCAATGTGTACAAAACTCCGCTGCTAGGATCCTGACTGGAGTCAGGAGAAATGAACACATCACATCAATTCTGAAATCTTTGCACTGGCTCCCGGTCAGGTTCCGAGATGATTTTAAAATCCTTATGATCACATATAAAGCACTGTGAGGTCTAGCCCCTCAGTATCTGTCTGCACTTTTACCTTTATATACACCCATATACACTTGCGCTCCTCTCAAGCTGGTCTACTGGCTGTCCCACAGATCTGGGACAGGGCTTTCCCATCTTATGCTCCTAGACTTTGGAACGCACTCCCCTCTCATATTAGAGATGCACAGAATCTATGTATTTTTAAATCTTATTTAAAAACTCATTTTTTAAGGTAGGCTTTTTCTTGATTGTCCTAACTTTTATATTCCATTCTGTTCTTTTGTATTGTATTTGTTTTTTGTTTTTTTATCTGTTTTGTTCTGTATGCTTTTTATCTTTATCTGTTTGTTTTATGTAAAGCTGCTATATTAAAGGTGCTATATAAAAATAAAGTTTAATATTTGTATTATTCTGGTGCAGTATAGTGTAAATATATATTTCATATATTTGCCACCCTGTAAAACAATCCCTCGCCATTCCCTTGTCAGCTGAAGAGAATCAGAATGTCTTCTCTATTGTTTTCTTCCCATGTTCTTTGTCTTTTTTCTCTGTCTTGTCTGCTTATATATCCTATAACCCACTTATGCTTTTTACTTTACTGTATTTTACTTCACTCTTAGATTAAAATGTTTTGAGCCCATAAAAGCACTAAAGCTTGACATATGTGGATTAAGTACATGAATGTTATTATATCAGAAGTGTTTGCATATATACACTAATTACTATTGTGCCCCAGGGGGCCTATTACCCAATATTACCCTCTAGCATTTACATGGTTTTTAATAAAAAAAAAAAAAAAAACTTCTTTACCATTTAGTTTTAAAATAATTATTTTTCCCATCAATTTTCAATATAAAAAAGTGTATCCTCATATATTTTGAGAGAAAAAAACTGTTTGTAGCACCATGTACCCCTAAATTTGATGCAGAAGCTAAAAAAGACAGTTGTTTTGAATAGATTAGATTCTGTTATGTCCTTTATTTTGAAATTCTGTTCCATTTCCATTTGTTCCTGTTTCCATGCTCTGTTTAGTTTCAGTTTGATTGGTTACTGATTATGTCCTCGTTTGTTTCAATGTTTACTTAGGATTATCATTTGAGTTTCTTTATATTTGCCTGTTCAGTTCCTTCCCTTGTCGGTTCTCCTGTATGTTGATTTGGTTGTTTATCTATGATTATTAAAGGCAGGGTAGGCGATTTGTTCCAGAAACATTTTTTGATATGCTGGTTGAAAGTCTCTTCCCATCCTGATAGCCATAGGAGCCAATACCGTGGTCGAGCACCCACAGAAATGGTCGAGCACCCATGGAAAAATGTTTTCTCCATTCATTTTAAATAATAATAAAAAAAGTGACTTTTTTCTCGTTTTTATAGTTCAGTTGAGGCCATTTCTATGGCGTTATTTTAATAACAAAAGTCAAGAGCACATTATTATTGTAACGCGAGAGCACATCCATGTAACGAATCTCTCCACTCGCAGGCAGATTTATTTCATTCTCGCACAAAACTGGACGTGCGCTTTCAAATATACAGTTGTCTCATGGCTCTGCTCTGGCTCAGATTTTATGTATGCGTGCTCAAACTTTGTCCTGTGCACTCATGAATCTGTACTTACTTTTTCTAGAATTGTCTTCTCTCCTAGATTTAACATTGCCAGAAGCTTTCAACCATCAGACTTTCATGACTGACTGATGAAATAACACATTGTAGGCCTACCTTTAATTTGTAAAGAAATTACGGATTCGCCTTTGTTTTATGAGATAGCATTTCAAGCTGATTTTAGTAAGCAAGTTCTCTAGTAATTTTATTATTTATTAGTTATTTTTGAGTTAAGTGCTTAGTGTAAATAGGTATTTATTGAATTTTATTTAGTGAACCGCTACTGATCATCCAGTATAGGCTATATCACAAGACGGGAGCGGGATCGCGACAACACTCATGGATAATGAGTTGGTTGGTAATGTATTTGCAGTGCGTGTGTTTCTCTTCACGTTAAAAGATATCTTTTGTGTAATTCATTCATCAAGCGCACCACTGAATGGAAAAAAACTACAATAACCTACTCTTGGGGGGGGGGGGGTATGGAGTGTGGGCACCCACTGGCAGAAACATAAATCGGCATCTATGCTGATAGCAATCACTAAGTTAAGTGGTTTAAATATATTTATATGTATATATTGCCTGTGGAAGGCGTAGGACCATAATATGTTTGTCCAATCATTGCATTCGGTCTGAATGCAATGGTACGATGTCCAGCTGCCTGTCAATGTATGTTTTTCCATACCTCCGCGCACCCTGCTCGCGCAGACATCACACGTCATGCTATGCAGAGTTAGACAGACGTCAGGCACCGAGCACCACAACCAAAACAGCAGTAACCTTCTACAGTTCCTCCTGAACCAAAACAACGAGCTTATGCATGCGCCATAACTACTGTAATTTGTAAGGAAACCTGTGACATTATACTTGGAGCAGTTCGTGACTTGAATTTATGTATTTCAATGCAACACTATCAACACCGAAATGAAACTGCAGCAGTCAGGTGGTACAGGTCAGTGCTCTTTAAGTTGTTTATGTTTATTATTCTTGTAATGTTATGTGCTTTGAGACATGAGGTAGTTTAACGCTGTCTCTCATCTTGTGACGCTTTGCAAACTCTGCTGTGTGCGTTCATGTGTTTTGAAAGAGGCTTGGCTTTGGAGAGCACTCTGAAGGGAGGGTGGGATCTTGTGCTTTAAAAGCTAACTTGCTATTGCTAGCTGCTCCTAAAATTGCCTACCCTAGCTTTAATCCTGTGATCTTGTGTTCCTAGTCTGTTTTTTAATAAAGTGTGTTTTGTTTTGGACTCTCCGTCATGCATCCACTACGGTGAACATGATTTCACCAAGTACAACATGTTTCTGGATCAACATCTTTGTTGACCTGGAACAACATTCCAATCAACCAGATTTGAGGGACAAATTTGAGGGACAGAGTTTATGTCAAGTTTATCCTTACAACCAGGATTAGGTGCTTCAACATCAGTGTTATTCACCTATCATTTCCCTCTGATTTTAGGGAAGTTATGGTTTAGGTGTAGGGATAAGGATAGGGTTAGGACTATGTTTTTCGGACAGGAATGTTGTTCCAGGATAAACAAAATATGTTTATCCAGGAACATGTCCTACTTGGCAAAATCACTGTGACCTGCTCACTACAGCCCATTGTAACAATTGAGTTGTTATAGATCTAAATAATTTTTGAGGCCACTTAAGAATTCATTATTGAGCTTGCTAACGTCAAGTATGACCTTAATGCAGTAATGAGTAATACAACAATAATCAGACCAGCTTTCATTCTTTCTTCAGCTTTGAATGCAACACTCTGTCTAGACCCGTTCTGACGTATGTATTCTTTCATTGAGGGCCTTCTGTGTGATATGCTTCACATAGGGAGAGTGTGTTTAGACATGTTTGTGTTTAGACTCTCTCTCTCTCTCTATTTTATATCACAGAGAAAGACTAATTTTCTTACTCTCAGATCCACTCAAAGACGCTAAATCTTTTTTCTTTAAATCCTTTTTTCTTTGTTGTCTGAGCACAGGTGGGAGAGGGGCCTGTAAGGACATGACTCTTTGTTTTATGTGGGTAACCTCACACAGACACAGGCATACTGCACGCGGCACATGACTTTTAGTTGTTCTAACTATTCCTTTGGTGTTCTTTAGACGTATAGAGCTCTTCATGCTCTTTGGAGTGAAAAAAAAATCAATGCAGTCCTTGCTAACATCATCCATGCGCCCACTTGCTTTGTATAAATTGGTTTCATCTGTGAATGTTTTGGTACAGAAGCCTCCAAACTAGAAAGACGGCTTCAAAACATTAATCTTCTAACTTTTTCTCTTTCCTCTGTACTCCTCTTTCTCTCTCCATGTCTTCCACACTCATTCTTTTTTTGGCATCTATCTGCCCCCCATTAAACAAGCATTCAACAGCAGCTCCATCACACACACCCACTTAAAGAAAAAAACAGATTAAAATTCATAACTTTCTCTAAGCAAATTTGCAGCAGCCACTTATCAATCCAATTTCAGCCAATTAGACTTCTTCTCATTAATCTGTCTTCAAGGCAGCGAAGAGCTCATAAAAAGGAATATTAAATTTGATACAACAAATGTCACATGCACAAAGTATTTGACTGAGTAATGATTGCGTGTCAGAATAATATGGGTTAAAAATCTGAACATTAATGGATTAATCATTTATATGTGACAGAGAAGAGATATTTTCTGAAAATATCAGTCATTAAAACTGCAGACATGCACAGACAAACTAGATGTTATTGTTAAGATATAGCATAAAATCATAAAACCATGTGCATTTATTGGGTCCAAATTTTACAGTAAAATAAGAATTGGTTTAGTTGAGGGATTTTATAAGCGACTAAACAACACAAGAACATCTCATTTTGCTAGATTTGCATTTTTTTTTCATTGTTTAGAAACCAACCTAAGAGCAACCTTAAAGCAGCTATAAACATTAAAAATGATTGCATTTTCAATTGCATCAAAAACATCAAAGCCATATAAGCAATAGTATAGTATTATTAGGGGCCAAGCACCGAAGGTGCGTAGGCACCTATTGTAATCGTTGCCGTTCTTATTATTCTTCTTCTTCCGCTCTTGGAGTCTATGGCAGCCCATAGAACCGCTTGCGGGAAAGTTATGAAATTTGGCACACTGATAGAGGATAGTCTGAAATGTCAACATAGCAAATTTGGAGTCTCTAACTCAATCCCTTTAGCGCCAACAACTGTCCAAATTTGCACTTACGTTTGTGCTAATAACTTTTGAACCGTAATGGATAGAAACAAAACTCTTTTCTCTTCTGATTCCTTGGCCGATTCCTTCCTTCCTCATGCCGATTCGATTGCACCATATGACTTCATTTTGCATCATGATAATTTGTCCGCCATGTTTAATTATGCGAAAAACCTACTTTTTCGAACTTGTCCTAGATGCTTCGTTCGATTTTCATGAAAATCAAATCAGATCATCTTCAGACCATGCTGGCAAAAAGTTATTAAAAGCTTTTTGATAAACTCAACCATTCTTGAATAACACGCAAATTAATTTAACGTAGCGCACCCCAAATTGGACTCAAGGCTATATCTCCGCAACGCTTTATCAAATTCAGACCAAACTTGGTACATGTCATACCAAGCATGACCAGAGGCTACATGAAGCGTTTTGATGCAGCACCTACTACTGGTCCGGATATACGAAAAATGGCTATTTTTGCTTATAACTTCATATATGCTCATAACATCATGATGAGTTGAACGATATCCAATTTTCCCACATCAGCCATTTTGGGTGTCGACCATTTTGAATTTTGTGCTAAAATGCTGTATTTTATGAACGCATTAGCGTATCATTACGAAACATCAGCACGATGCCCTGAAGAAGCCAGCGCCACCTAGTGGTAAAATCAAATATTCAAATGCTTATAACTTTGGGTGTGGTCAACTTATTTTCACAGGAGTCATCTCCTTAGACTCCTGAATCCTTGCCGAGTCCAACAATACCAAACATGCCAGGTTTTGACTTATGGTTTGTGCAAACTGGTGATTTAGCGCTTAAAAAACAATTGCTAATATCTTCGAAACCGTTACTCCGATCGAGACGAAACCACCGTAGGAAACACGGAACCTTAGCTGGTTAACTAAATGTTAACTAAAATGTCCAAATGTCAAAATTTTGATAGGAAGTGGCAAAAAAATCAAAACAAAGTCATCCATGGTTCATTTTTTATGTTCTCATACATATAAATGTCAATAACTCCAAAACGAAATGAGATACTTTCACCAAATTATGGTGGGATTGTGGCTCTTGGTGGCGCTATAATTGAACAAAACATGAAATTGCCATTAATTACAATACAGTATTATGATATAAAATGCTATATTATTGCATTGGTGTACCATTACAAACCTCAGTATGTGACATCGGCACACTGCTCTGAAGGTTCTCAAAGACACCTTGTGGTCAAACGTTGTAATAACATTTTTAAAAAATGCTAATAGCTTTATATAAATGTGGCCTATTGTACTGAGACTGGTCTTAATAGATTCCGTGGTTCATGCTGAGAACATTAATGTCAATTTTGCCATAGTCAGCCAAACTTCCTGTCCGCCAGTTTGATTTTCTTTAAAAACATACTTTTTCGAACTACTCCTAGACCGTTGGTCCAATTTTCACCAAAATCGAATCGTATCATCTTCAGACCATGTAGGTAAAATGTTATGGATTTCGTGTTGATAGACGAAACCCTTTTTGTATATCACAGCAACAAATTTGAGGCTTGATGCCAAAATGACTCTTGAGGCTGTATCTCTGCAAGGCTTTGACATATTGACACCAAACTTTGCGACTGTCATTGTCACCTCAGTCTGACCATACCACATTAATTTGGTCACAGCACCACCTATTGGTCGAAAGTGATAAACCAGTAAATCTTTATTACTGACCGTATTTTTGATTTTTCAGCTCTTTTGCCTAAAATGATCTTAATAGGTCTTTAATTGCTCACTGCTGCAGTTGGTCTGATGCTCACAGCCATGTTGGCTGGCTTGTTGTGCCGCCTTTGTGCTTGGCCCCGTAAATTCTGCTTGCAGCTTTAATTATTATTATTATTATTATTATTATTATTATACCACATTATATAGACCATCATTTTTTAATAAGTCTCTTATAATCACCAAGGCTGCATTTACTTGATCAAAATATGATAAAAAACAGTAATATTGTGAGAAAGAACGGTTTTCTATTTTATATAATAAAAATGTAATTTATTCCTGTGGTGGCAAAGCTGAATGTTCAGCAGCCACTACTCCAGTCTTCAGTGTCACATGATCCTTCAGAAATCATTCTAATATGCTGATTTGGTGCTCAAGAAACTTTGGTGCTCAAGAAAAAAAAAATTATTATTATTTTTTTTTAATTGCACCATAGATTTTAGACTTATTTTGTGTTGGGGTAGACTACTCATTTATTTTGCAGTAGAGCTGTATCTAGAGGTTTAATTTGACTCTGGCTCCATCTAGTGGAAACCCTTATATTATGAAACACTTTTGCACACGTGACATTCATTAATTATGACTCACAACAGATATTTTATTTCTAATGGCATTGGCAAATGAAAACTCTACGCCTTTTTCTCTTTCTTTTCTTTTAATAATGGATAGTTTCATCAAAATATTCACTTCTTTTGCTGCCTTGCACGCTCTGGTATTTCCTTCAGGAAATCCAATATCTAACCTGGTCAGGTGTATCTCTGGAAGAAGTCAACAGTGGTTGTTAAAGATGGGGGTGGTCGGTGGGAGGAGTCTTTTCTGCTGCAACCTCAGTATGCAAATAAACATTTTGTGATGGTTTTCAGTGGAGCTACTAATTATGAAAAGTATGGACTCGCCGTCCTCTGTGCCTTGTACTGGCATTAAATAAACAGACTACAAATTCATCGGATGGGACGCGACTTTGGCTCGTATATACCTGTACGCAGAATAAAAAAAAACTTTTTGGAGTGGGGCAGAAAGATTTTGGGTCGCATTCATGGCGGAGAATCCAAACTCTCGACCTGTAATAACCACTGCGAGCAGTTCTTACCTGGAATGCGGGAATTCAAGTACAAGGACCCCGTGGTACGACAAAGAGTCCATGCTGAGCGTGCCTTATTATCTCATCCTTGTTGAAGTTGTGAGTAAACTTTACTTTGGCTTTATTAAAACTCGACTCGAACTTTATTAATCAAACTTTATTAAAACTCGACTAAAATGGGCAATTGATGAACAAATCCAACAGGCTTGTTAGTGGTAAGGGAAACTTTTATACGGTTTGTCTGTTCTGTTCTGTTATCTTTCCTTTTGCTTTTCCACTTGAATCTACGCGAGCAGAATAGAGCTTTGTTAAGAGCCATTACGTGCGCTGGACGGCGTGGTTGCTAAGCAACCGAATGTAGGCTACTCTCATCTCCAAAACGAAGTTATGCAGCAGTAAATCATAAACCGTCAATTCAAAGTAGTTCGTGATTTAAGAAATTGAAATGTTAAACTTTATTTTCACGGTGTAATTCGTTAACTTTAAAACCAACGAATCAGTTTATCAACAATTGGTTGCGTGTTGATTTTAGATTATCATATTTCTAACTCATTAAAAGGCAAATGTGCACTGTAAAACTCCTGCCTTTGTATTCAGGAGGAAATAGTAATGACTGGAGGGCTTCTAGGTTACACTGCGTGCGTGCATATTAAGGCTATGTAATTTTGTTTTGCTATTAAAGATTAGGACAACCTACTCCGTATGTAGGCTATTGCATATGTGCTCTGCAAAATCGCCATAATAACTTATATGGAGAGATTTCGTTTTTCGTGTACGTGTTCCTTAATGAGAAGCCCAACCTATAACTTTTTTTTTTCTTTTTTCACATTGTTCTCAACTCATTTGTGTGTGTGTGTGTGTGTGTACTTGTTTTGGCTATACTTGTGAGGACCAAATGTCCTCATATTGTGAAATACTTTCACAACCCACTAGTGAGGACATTGACTGGTCCTCACTATTTTAAAAGGCTTATAAATCAACCAAAAGAGGTTTTTAAATAAATCTAGTTTGTACAGTATAAAAACCATTACACCTATGGAGGTCCTCACAAGTATAGCAAAACAAACATTAATGTGTATGTGTGTGTGTGTGTTATTGTGGTCGGTATAAATGTTCCTCTTTCTGTCTCAATGCCGGTAAGATAAGGCCTTGTTGCAGAGGAAGTAAGATTGTGATAGAGTTATGTATTTAAATGTAAAGTGCTAATGGCTGGTTTAATTCAATGACCCAATAACCCAGTTTTGGAAAAGTAGAGGACTCTGCTTTTATAGTCTGCTTTATCTCTTTAGCAAATACACGTTTTAAATTTATAAAGCTGTCACTTTAATGACGCAACTAAGGCTTTTTTTTCTGTATTTTATACTTATTTGTGTTTCTGTTAATCTGAACAGAAACTACTACAAATTTAGATATTTAACAACAACTAAAATCAAGATATTTCTTATTTTAATTCACCTCCTAAACAACAGAGTTCCTGTTGTCTAGAAAAATCTGGATATGGTAGAAGTCATGTAAAATAAATAAAAATCTTATAGCTCCATGGCCATTTTTATAATGAGTATACATTTCTTTAGTTATGTCTATAGAAATTTTGAGCAAAAAAAAAAAAAAGAATTAATCCTTATCCCTGTAAATCACAACGACTTGAAAATCGAGGGCCTTCAAATACAGTTATGGAGACTAGGGGGTTTAAAAAGGTTGAGAACCACTGTCCTACAACATCCCCATTTAGTTTTTCCAGAGGATGAAATAATTCAACGCAACAGGAATTCTTCTATTCTTCAGATTTTGGGTCTGCTGGTATGGGCACTGATTGCAACCACAGAGTATTTCCACTTTTCCCCATTCGGATGGGTGATGTTTGTGACTGTCTTCTACTGGCTTCTCACCCTCTTCCTCTTCATCATCAACCTGGCCAATGGAAAAATCCGACACATGCCTTGGACAACAGTGGTGAGTGCACTTATATACAGTTTGATTCTTCTCTACAAAGCTGGGATTAAATCAAAAAGGATTGTATGTGACAATAGTTCCACATTTTGATTTAGAAAAAAACAGTCTAAACTTAGTCAATTATCATTCCAATGACTTTCATAAACAACATGGCTTAATGGTTTTGAAGGAACATATTGTTGTGCTAATTTGTCTCAAATAATTGTAGTTCCGTCCCTGCTCTAGGTTCTCGTTTTTAACTGCAGTGCAGCTATATTGTACACTTCGGCTGCTATTGTTGAGGCAACTTTGGTCAATCGGGGGGTCAAAGGTCATCATGATTTTAACTGCTGGGCAGCGTCAACGGTAATAATCATTTTGAAGTAGTTAGACAATTGTGTGCAAAGCTGTAACCAACATAGCACTGAGGGGAATATACTGTACATCAGTGGTCGACTGGTTTTCAGTAGTTTTAAATTCTTAAATGATTACAATTGATCTCCTCAGCCCAGAATATGTGGTTACATTCTTAAATGTGTGAAATACATGTTTTTCATTTACTTTGCATAAAATGATTACAATTTTTAATGCTTGCCTTTCTTTCTTTCTCTGTTCTAGTTTTTTGCATTCCTAGTATCTCTGAGTTACGCTGGTAGTGCGTTCTTCAGTTACAAATCCTGGCACAGAGGAGATGAATAAAGTGAGATGGGTAGACTGTAGTTTTAAAATTTCAAAAATATGACTCATCCTTACATTGTTCAGGAATGGACTAAACTTGAAAAATATTTAATATTGATGACTGTCTATTTTATTAAAAATGAAGAAATTAACCTTTTGCTCTGTATGTATTTGCAGTCATTCCACAAATACACAGATTTGTCTAATGTACAAGAGATGTTTTGATATCTTTTTCATAATTTAAATGGATATTATTTACATTATTTTAACTTTATTGAATGCAGTATAATCCCAAGGCTTATTGACTGGTTGTGAATGAATAGGCATTTAATGTTTCACCTGTGTGAATGTTGATTACCATTTGCATGATCTAAAAGTATGTTGGAAAAAAAAACTATTTTTGGACTTACTTGACTGACTTTTTATGAGCCTCGTTGTATTTCAAGAAGCATGCGCAACTCTGTTCTCACAAAACATTTTCCTTTTCCATCAAGGTCTAAGTCACTTGAGTTTTATATTTGCAAATGTCAAACTATATTATGGTGGCACACAATAAAGCAGCTCACATTTGGCAAACCAGAAAAGGAAGTTTACAAAAAAAGTGCATTCCTAAACAACACCACAAACAAAAAGATGTGCTTGTCGAATATGTGCCCACTATTACAGGAATGTGATGAGATAGGCCTACATACTGAGCTCATCTATTATGTCATTACTGTGTTCCACTGAACTGTGTTTCATGCTTTCAGATATTAAGAGAATGTTAACTGTATGACTCTGAATCATGATGTGAAATTGAGCAACGCGACTTAACCACGTCAGATGCGGTTTCCTGGCCACTACACGCGCGGGCTTTGTTCGTTTTAAGTGTATGTTGTTTGATACATAAACCACCGAACGATGATGGGGATTTTATCTCTGGACTACTTACTATCAAAACAAGGAATTCTGAAGATCGCTCAGCTCGTAAGTATTTCAAATCAACACCCATGTAACACGATAGTATAATACTGAATACACTTTTCCGTGTTTCATTTCTGTGAATTATAAATCTGTCAGTTATAATGTCGCTTTAGTCGTGAATGTGAATCTTTATAGTACGAGAGGAAACAGAGCATTTTATGTGTGTGCAGGTGATTCTCCTGGTAGCGTTCGCTTGCGTTCGCTCGACGTGGTACAACAGCTTTTACGCGTACGGTTTCTATGAAGGGGTTACGCTGGGTTACTCCGTCACAATTATCCTTTACGTGTTCCTGACTGTCTTTGGGCTTCCGAAAAGGGCACCATTTGTGAACTGGCTCATAGCCGTGAGTATTGTGCTCCACATGATATGTGCTACTCTATTTCAGACCACTATTCTTACCTAAAGCTCCCATCTACCTATTTAGTAAATTATCAGTACATGGGTAGTTCACACATAACGTCCATGGACTATATTATGTTATTATATTAGGCTGGCTCCAGCAAACCAGCAAAGCTGTTTTTTGGAACAAAGCTAGTTACCAGCTTAAACGGTATTTTCCAACCAGGAAAATCGAGATTTTAGTTGAGCATGTATATAAACTTATATATAAAGGGAAACGTAACCATTTTAATAACCTTTTTTTGTCTTCATTTTAAATGGTATTATGGTGTGGCAAATTACAAATATTCTGTGTAGTCTATCAGTTAATGTCAGATCATAAAACTTTGATGTGTAACAAGGTGATAATCAAAAAGTGCTGTTTAAAATGATTTATTTATATGGATTATAGCATGTCAAACTATGTTATACATACATGTCAACTTTCCATAGTTCTTACCCCATTTTCATGTCAACTGCTACCCACATTATAATCATGTATTAGTATAACAGTATATGATTATGGACGTTATGATGAAGAATGTGTTTCTGTTTGCTCTTCAAGGAGTTGGTGCTCGATACACTGGGATTCATCTTCATCTCCACTGGGTCCATTGTAGCTGCTGTTAAGTCTTATGGAGTCCCCATTCTGATTGCTGCCTCAGTAAGGGCTTAATGTTCAGCAGTTTTAATATAGCCAGCTGAGTTTTATTACTTCTAATCAAACTTGTGATGAAGTAAAAGTCCTTCTTTTGTGAAATTAAAAATACATGTAAAAGACAGGATTTTGTATGAGAGTTTGCTGGTTTGGAGGTGTTCTCATTTTGCAGTATTTCATTTCCATAACTGCTCACCTTCCTATATATGTTTTAGTTCTGTCAGACTGATAATATCCTAAGCTATTCTGGTGTTTGTTTTTCAGGTATGTGGTATTCTGGCCTCATATCTCTTAGTTGGTAGTATGATACTGTCGTTTGTTGCTGTTCACCGCCCTCAACCTGCGGGTAAGTTAAGAGCTGTGTGTATTTTCTGTTCTGTTCTGTATTTCAGCATATTAAGATAAACTGAACATAGCTGGATCTGAAAAGTGTGTTCATGCGCTTCTGGATCCTGAACTGTTAATCTAAAAAAAATGTATTTCTATTCCAGATCCACCAGTATAAAACAGTGTCTTGATATTTATAGTGCTCCTGAAATATCTAATTGTTCTCAACACATGACAGCATGGATGGGGAATTGTGATAAAGGGTATGGATGTTTTAATAAATTTACATGGAATATAAAAGACTATCACAATATCACTTATTGCACTCATTTTTTATTGCAGTGTCTATTTACACTAAGTGCAAATAGCGTCCCTTGTTGGCAAACGCTATTTACACTAGCTCCGCTCACCAATATCTGGTTGGGCCACTTAAGTTTTAAGAAAGACGCACAGAATTCAACGTCTTCAGTGGCTAGAAAGTAAGGCTCGCAGACCTGGCTTTTAATGCGATCGATGTGGGTTTGAATCCGCCATTTGCTGAGCAATAAAAATGAAAATAATGTACTAAAAGTGGAAATAAACTAAAAAATAAAAAAAAGAGTGTTTAATAATATTAAAAGTGTTTACTGGGTAAGGTTAGGGTAAGGTGTAGGGAGGGTTTTTATTCTCCCAATATGGCAGCATCCATTTAATAATTTTAATAAATAAAATAATTTACACTATGATATTATTGCATCCTGTTAATGATAGCATCTAGCAAGGCTACTATTTACTCTAATTGTAAAGAACTGATACTTTTACATGGTGTAAATAGAATCTATCACTATTTTCACCTAGTGTAAATAGCATATTGCTAAGAAAATGCTGCTATTGTCACTTAGTGTAAATAGCATCTAATTGCTATTTACACAGTGTAAATAGCATCTATCGCTATTTGCACTTAGTGCAAATAGCCGCGGCCATAATTTAATACTATAATAGTTATTATAAATCATTTAACATTATAAAAAGGTATTATAATACCCTGCCAATAATTTACTGGTGCATAAAATCATAAAAAAATGGCCTTTATTTTGATCAAATTAATGTTATAGTCTCAACATTGTTTTGTTAATCACTTGTTTACCAATTTATTATTAGTATGTTGAGGTCATTTCAAGCATTGAGTAAACTGTTCCAAATAAGAGGGTTTTTTTTTTTTGCTCAGACTTCCTGTGTCGTAATGCCGTTTCCTCTCCACCCACACAAAAGACAGCAACCAGTCCCAATAAATACAACTTTAATAGAATGATTACAGACCTGATCCAGAGAAACATCACTACATCTTGTGAAATTACAGGACCATAATAGCGTATGTTTATTTCCCCCCTCCCTCTTGTAAGAAGTTCGGTTGATGACTGTACATGCAGGTGAGGGTGATCTGAGATCTCACCTGCCCTGCCCTGCCACCTCTGCCTAGCACCCTCCCTTCCCTTCCCACTACTAATTTCTAGCCGTTAAAGTCTCTAAACAGAAAAATCTGTCTGAATTTACTCATTTTGCTTAAACACACACACACACACACACACTCAGACACACACCAATGTAAAGACAGTAATACTGATCTTGTTTGCATGATCTCTAGTGCATCCATTAATAAACAGTGCCATAACTGGCTGTAGTTGAGAGATGAAAACACACATAAACATCCAATTTTCAAGCTCTTAAGAACATAGAAAACAAACAAACAGACAAAAATTTTTTTTTACACCGGACATAGTTGTCAGTCCCATCAATAGTCTTGCTCAGCAGTTACACAGACGACTTCATAAACCATGTCTAAGCTAAAAACTCTCTCGCTGTCCAGTTAAGTGTACTACTTTGCTACAATCAGCATTGTAAGAGATTATTTTCAGTGTCATGGCCTAATATTGTGTAATAGTGCAATATTTAGATACTTTTATTGTATGCAACAGATCACAGATGATGAATCTGACTTTGTGACTCTGTTGACAGTTTCTCAGCAGCAAAAAAGGGGTTATGAATATTATAAAGCATTGAACTCATGTCAGTATGTTTGTTCTGGTCCTGTGATTGATACACTTGAGAATAGGGCAGTTATTAAGAATGCTAAAGATAACCATTTAATGAAAACACCAACACAAGGTGAACATATCCATTGAATCATTTGATCGAATCCCGCTCTGACTGAAATGTGATGCTTCCCTTTATTTTTATGTATTCATGTTTTTTGTTCAGATGAGGCTTAGTAAGACATTTACATAAGTAAAAATGTTTTGTTTTTTTTTTAATCAGAAGCTGACTGACTTTTACTCTAGATGAACAGGATCCTTCATATAACAATTCACTACCGAAAGCCATAGAAAAGTCTAACTTGCATACAGATACATGTTCACAAACCCCCTTCACTTTCTAATTCAGACTTGACTCTACATCTCCATTTTCTCTCTAAGCCTCTCTTTTAGTGTTCAACGCTGATCTAGTGTCCTCCTTTTTTATAACAACCCTGCCTCTGTGGTTATTTACGGACCTGTCCGCTGTACATGTGTGCGTGTATGGAGACAGACATAGCAATCGCAATTTGCCCGACATGCAGCTTCAAGTCACTGGCCTTACAAGTAATAAACAGGAATAAATCCCCCTTCTGAACAAGATCAAGAGAAAGAGTGAGTGAGAGGAAGGGAGGAGAGGTGGCAGAAAGGAGGCAGGTTCAGGGGGGGCAGAGAGAGCAGTGTAAATGGGGAGGGGCTTGCCGGTGAATAATCCCCGCCTCTCGTTCAGGATTCGTCATTTTCGGCAGGGGGTGTGGTGGCATTAGGGGCTGAGGAGTCCAGGTCAGATTTATTGGAGATCCGGTCCAGCTCAGCCTGGACATCTGTCAACCCCAACTTGGAGCCTGAGAATGAACAAGATAAAATCAGATAGAATTAGAATGAGTACGCTGACCACATTTCATATCACGTTATTTGGAAACAATATTAACCAAAGCTTTAAAGGAATATTCTGGGTTCAATACAAGTTAAGCTCAATCTGCAGCATTTGTGGCATAATGTCAATTACAACAAAAAATAAACATACAATTTTATTTCGACTTTTGTAATTTAATTCCTTGTACCCCCTGTACTTAAAAAAAGGCAAAAGAATTCATAAATCGAGGTTACTGTGAGGATCTTATAATGGAAGTAAATGGGGCCAATTCTTGGGAGAATTTAAAGGTATAAATGTTAAAACTTGTAATATTTTAGCCATAAAGCTGTTTAAATAATTTATGGTTTTAGGCGTTACATTGTTATGACAACATTGAAAAATTGGATATAACTTTACAGAAAAACTTGGTAAGATGTTTTTTATGTTAACATGCATATTGTTTACATCTTTTGACTACTACACATCAGCCACATTCACTTGCATTGTAAGTGCCTCAGTGTATCCCAGATTTTGCCTTGAAGAGGAGGGAACACGTCAAAATAAATTTTTGTGGTAATAAACATTGTGCCACAAGTGTTGCCAATTTAGATTAACTTGTTTTGTACCCATAATATTCCTAAGTCAGTGACAAGGGATGGCAATACGTGTCAGTGTTTGTGAGTCTGTGAGTGAACGATTTAGCACAAGAGCAAGTGGGAAGCCTAAATGAGAAGAAGCCATTGTTTCTCGATTGATCGATGTTAAGCAGAAAGATCAGAAATTAGAATTAGGAATTAAAATATTTTTGGAGCTTGAAAGAGAAAAGTAAATACATAAAGATGGAATGAATGGAGATGAAATACTGTCAATAAATCAATGAACCTTCACACAGACTCACACGCATTCAGCCTGAAAGCTGAAATGAAAAAAAGGAACGTTCAGCCAACACAATAAAATTAAGCATGCAGTGAAAACTTTTACAAATGGACTTATTTTGAATAGAAATTGAGCTGTGAATGAGAACCATCTGTGTATCTAGGGGTTTAAAAAGGTACAATTCATAATGCTGTTGATTTAAAAAGTATCCCTGAAGCCAAACACAAAGATTTGATCTGAAGTCGTTATCACTGTTTGAAGGCTTATTGTGTTTTAAGCCCAAAGTATACTTAGGTTTTTATGCATATGCGAGGGTCTGCGTACAGTATGCATGACGCAAATTTCGTCACCAGAATAGTATGCACGTACTGTACACGCGCCGCCCAATTTTTGTAACTATGCAGGACGCACATGCACACTGAATTTATTCTGCACTGATCAGTTGTTCCACGAGGTGGCAAAACTGACAACAACAGACGCCTGCAGGGGGTTATGAGAGAGCCTCAACTTTAAAGGAATACAAAGACATTTTTATTGGTCATAACTTCTGGAGAAAAATAGAACAGACACTGGACAAATATGAGCGCATGTGTCAACTGCCTGCGTTCGCGCATGCTATCAAATGGAGTTTACTTTGAAGGGCTACAAGTTCAACTGTGCACATACGCTAGCGTCCGCGTAAAAACACGAAGTATATTTTGGGCTTTAAGTTCGCTAATTATGTGCTAGCAATTAGCCCTGCAGCGATTGTGAATGGTACCTTAAAGGATATGGGACATGCTTTTTTTGGGCGGTAAATAATGGCACAAATACCAGTAAATTGACTAGCGTAAACCTTAGTAAGATTCATTTAAATACTCTCCTCTCATAAATTTTGAAACTCCTACAAATGCATATGCAGTAAGCTCAGCCGCAAAAATAACTGTCCATGCCTTTTCAGTGCTAATTTTTCTCTGCCAGGGCTCTACAGTGCGAGCATTTCGCTCGCATTTGCGCCTGAAAATAACTGCGTGCGAGTGTGAAAAAATATTTAGGCGCACTGGTGCGAGTGAGCCGATCAATTCTCATGAATAGAACTGTAATACAATCGGAACAAAAAGTACACCTCCTAAAATCTACACTGAACAAGAGTTATGTTTCGCACGGCAATGGGCTGCTTTTCATGCTTTCATTCAAAGACGCTGCTTCAGTCAGCAGAGCAAGTGCAAAAGACGTGCGCGACAGTCTACACTTCAAAGATTGTTCACAAAGTGAAACGAGACAATCTCATGCTGCTGATGTTTCAGCCAAATTAACTGGAAATACTACATTTGGATTATCAAAAGCAAGGTTGGAAATTAATGGGGGCTTGAGGGCAAAAATGCCACCAAAAATTAATAAAAACATTTCACTTTCGCTTTTAAAGTAGCGGTAACTCGGAGGCGGCAATTGCTTGAATGGTGGGTGGGTTCATTATTCTTCTTAATGAAAAAACACAACAAAAAAACAGTACAGTGACAAACTCGCTTAAATATGCTTTTACATTTCGCTTTGCAACCAAATCTTCATCCATCTTCATTCAGAGAAGTGAGGCGAAATGGGCGAAGTGAGGTGAAATCTGACTCCTGCTGCGACTCTCGTTCAGCTCTCACTGAATTGAGCAGACGCGTTCAGTTTTTAACTGTATCTGTTCTCTAACTAAACTAAATTATTTTTATTACTATAAAAAAAATCAAAACGGAGGTGGGGGTGGTGCCGCGGTCACGGTGGGCAAGTGATATAACCAGTGTTGCGGCTGAACACCAGTAACACCGTCGATTGCAGCTAGCCTAATATGTGTAAGTTAAGTAATATCACACGAGTATACTCCTGTTTCTCCGAGTATTGGCATGATTGCAAATGTGATACTTACTGATCTTATTGAAGGCCAATAAACAAGTTGATATTAAGTGATTTAAAATTAGACACAATAATGTCTGTTTTTGCTCTATTTCGTGAAAACAGTTTCAAACAAAGCCACACCAAAACTGTTGCGCATCTCCAAGCAACGGTGAATGAATGAATCTGCGTTTTGAAGGACTGAATGAATGACTCGCACATTAAGATTTACCGCCACCTACTGGCGGTAAATGTATTACATTTATTTTTATATTTACACTTTACGTAGACTATTTTTACTTAATATGGCTATTTTACTTACGATATGGCTAGGAACTATACTCTCATTCCGGCGTAATAATCAAGGAACTTTGCTGCCGTACCATGGGTGCAGCAGGCGCAATGATATTACGCAGCGCCTCTCACAAATGTCTCCATGGTTGCAAGGCACGCTCCCTGTGCAAGCAGGGGGTCACAGGCGCTGCGTAATATTGCGCCTGCTACACCCATGGTACGGCAGCAAAGTTCCTTAAATATTACGCCAGAATGAAAGTATAGTTCCTAGCCATATCGGCCTAGAAAATCGCAACTTTTCATTTTCCGTCGGTCTTAGTACACGATGTAACTACAGAAGAGTCAAATTTTAAATAGGAAAAATATTGAAACTCTTTGGTCATTTTTAAGCGAGATGCTAACGGTCTAATCAGATTCAATGAACTATGCTAAGCTATGCTAAAAGTGGTACCGCCAGACCCGGAGATCGGCTGAATGGATTCGAAAACGGTAAAACTCAACTGTTTAACTCTAGGGGAGTTGGAAAATGAACCTATTTTCAAAAAAAAGTGGAGTGTTCCTTTAAGCAGTCTATGTAAATGTGTCTAAAAACCACTTAAGATGGAGCTTCTGTGCCACCTCTGCAGTGCAAAGATTTTTGATGATTTATTTTGATAGGTAACAGCCTGATTGGGTCTTATTGTTTTAACTGAATTTATTGTTTAACATTTAAAAACAAATTTTCTATTTTAATTTAAGAAAATGACGAAATATGATGCATACATTTAATAAAATTAGAAAAAAAAAAAATTGCTCTTATAATGGTAAAAATGCCTGTGAAAATTAATTTAAAAGGGGCAAATATCGCCCTGTAATAGGAAAGTTAGTGTCTGTTATTGAACAGAATGTGCTCCTAAATTATTGACTGTGCTCCTAAATTTTTTTCATTAGGAGCACTTGTGTTAGCGTAGAGCCCTGTCTGCATGTCTTTAGTAAATCCTGACAATAGTTTTTTTTAAAGCCAAAAGAGGGTTTGCGCTGGCGGAAGCTGTTAGTAAATCTGGCCATTAGTTGCTAGATTTTAGTTTTGACATGATTCTCCGCCTTTACAGTGCAGGCACCTAACAAACCCAACATTTAATTATTGTCATCTACATTTACACAAAATTGTTGCTAAAGGAAATATACACTACCATTTAAAAGTGTGGGGTCAATAATATATATATATATATATATATATATATAAAAAAAAAATATATATATATTTTTTTTTTTTTTACAGAAATTAATACTTTAATTCTGCAAGAATGCAATAAATTGATCAAAAGTGACAGTGAGTACATTTATAACATTACAAAAGATTTCTGTTTCAAATAAATGCTGTTTTTTAAACTTTAAACTAATAATCAAAGAATCCTGAAAAAAATAATCATGGTTTCCACAAAAATATTTAGTAGCACAACTGTGTTCAACATTGATAATAATAAGAAATGTTTCTTGAGCAACAAATTGGCATATTAAAATGATTTCAGCAGGATCATGTGACACTGGAGTAGTGGTGCTGAAAATTCAGCTTTGATTTCACAATATTACTGCATTTTTAAACAAACATTTTTAAAAAAATCTCAGACGGCAAACTAGTTATTATATTGCATATAATTTACTTTTCAATTAGATACACAGAGTTGTAGCAGTAGTACCAGAAAATGTGAAAAATTCTGCAGATCTGGAACTTGTAATAAGGACATAGAAAATCATGCAAAATTTAAAGATGACCTATGGATTTAATGAAGCTTCATGCAGTGATTATTAGGCGGCCTTACATTGTGCAATTTGAAACTCAGCGTGAGACGGACAGCGTTAATAACAAAGGAGGAAGACGAGGGGCGAGTGGGCCCAGGACAGTGTTGTATTACACATGCCAAACTTAAACATGCACAAGTGTGTAAATATGCTAAAAGAAATTCATAGCAGTTTTAAAAAGAAAGATGCAGCACTGGTTAAAGTAAAAGGATTCAAGTGAGGGAAATTCGCCTAACACACACCTTAGCGTGGCCAACATCCCCTGGCTAACACACATGATGAAAGACAGTTTGAAGGGGTTAAATATCATGACTGATGAACATAGTGCACACGAATGTTGTTGCTCACTCATTCATACATATGTCAGAAAGGGGAAAAAAGGGTCAAAAAAACTATTCACACATGGTAACAAAGAAAATCAGGGCACAGGATGATGATTGAGAGAGGTCACTGTTACCAAACAGGTACTTTACCTTTAATACATTCCCATAAAATCAAGCTGCATTATGGGTTAAAAAACAAACGAAGATGCAAAAGCATAATATGAAAGGACACAATAAAGTGTGCCGTAAAACCACTGCGTTAGCTGTGTTAGTTTTAAAGCTTGAAAGTTGAATACTAAATCTGTACAAACCCTTAGTAAGCATGTTTAACATATGCGGTTACTGTCAATAATTCAGCCCAAACACTTTATTTTTTAACTTATATTACTGTTAAGTTCTTGTTTTAACTTTTAAAGCGAAAAATGAAAAAAATAAAAAAAATGTTTCAATCCTGTATGACATCTTTGGCACACAAAATAAGACATTTTAGAAGAGTATTTCAGCTGTTTTTGTCCATATAATAAAGTCAGTTGGGTCCAAATTAACAATGACCCTGTCTGATCTGTTAAAGCGGTTCCATTTACACTTGGCCACATAAATGTGTCACCACAAAACAAATATAAATCTGATTTTTAATTTGCACGCTATATGCAAATTTAATGGAGTTCACATCAACGAAAGCAATAGATATGCGCTGCATTTTATTTATCATCAGCTAATCTCAAGATCAAAAACCTCAATTGGAGAGAGAGCAACATCAGCACTGGTAAGATCATTAAGGCCACATCGACATGAAGCCAGAGCTTTCCCTATCCAATCTTTTTTTTTCCCTCGTCTCAAGAAATATCTGCGTGCACCCGAAACCACTGAAACAGACTCAAAACGATGTAGTATACATGCCAGATCAGTATGTGGCACTGTAATTCTGCCACAGAGATACACTAAAAACGAAGAATAAGACTTGGAGAATGCGCATAAACCTTGCCAAAGTCCCTTTAAGACAAGCCATTTCATTTGGCGGCCATCTTTGAAACGCCTTTCAGGCATGCAAGTGCAGGTCCTATCTCTTTGAATAGGGAAACATCAAATTCTCCAAAGCTGTTTGCCAAGCTTTCGATTAAATTTCATATTTGAAATCACCAATGAAATCTGACAACAACGGTCTCATAAACTTTGTTTTTAAATGCTCAAATCATGACAAAAAAAAAAAAAAAAAAAAAAAAAAAAAAAAAAAGGTATTTTTCAGGCTGGATCAAGCTAATGCGCATGCACAGTCCTAAGTGCGCGTCTCTATAGGAAGCGCGCATCTGACTGTTTCTATAGAATCCAGAGCTTCTAACGGCTGCTGCAGTGACACGATGACTTTACCAATCGGCGATTGGCTCTTATTTAGAAGGCGGGACTTATTCCACCATATTGCGCATTGCACTTTCTCCCATTCAAGACAATACGAGTGACTCGTCTTGTGTTATTCTATAGTCTTTGACCTTGTGCGCTGTATACAAACTTTAGTAAAGCTTAGAAATAAAGCATTATTTTAGCAAAGCTTATAAGCTCAGTAGCTTCTGCAACATGAACACAAGCATGTAGTCCGCTGTTGTTCATGTTGCTGTTACGTGACGTAGCGGTGTCTGACTAGGGTTGAGACGTGGGGTGATGACATTATCGTTTCACAAAATATACGGATTGGCTGTACACACGAAAACGCAAGGGTGTCATTTTCAGATTTATCCACTCTGGGACCCAGTTTCAAAAAAATATCGGTTTCAGGCTCCCAAAACGCCGAAACCGTCTGGACGAAACGCCTATATGATACAAAATATTTGCGTATACAGCTAAACGCATCTCCGTGTGGACGGGCTCTAAGTCTCACTACTTTTAATAAAGATGACTGTGTGTTGACCGTTTGAGACTTACTTTCATTTGCAGCAGTTTGCGTGTTGGCTTGCTAAAGAGATATTCAGCTACTCTGTGGCGGTGTGTGTTACATAGCACTGTAATATCTGGCTAAAATATGTCATATAGCCAATAACACTGTGATGTGTTTTCAACTACCAGATGCATTTACACTAGTCCAGTTTCGCCTGAAATGCGTCTCAGACCACCTCCTGAAGTGGTTCGAGTTATCGGCTTTAAATCAAGTCTCAAAAGCATTTCGGAATGCATTTAGACCTGGTCTTTTCTCAATCGGATAGCTATCCGATCAGAGAAAACACATGAAGTGACCAGGTGTAAACAGACTCAGAGACATTTCAAAGAAATTTCCACAGAAGAAAGTATGTCATACAGGTTTGGAACCACATGAGGGTAAGTGATTAAAAATTATCGCTTTAAGGAGGTTGCGCTAATTTGTGTTAATTTGCGCTGTTGCGTTTTGTGATAAATTACTGGGTTATTAGTAATCGGATGCAATGTGAACAATGAGGGTGACATTTCAACTTGAATTATTAGCTGGGTTTTTAGCTGCACATGCAGAGGAGATTTTATCAAGTATATTTATTTTACCGTCGCTGATGTCAGAGATCTGGGGTGGGAGGATAAAAAGGTGCAGGAGAGTAGGATGATGAGGACAATATAATGACAAACAAACATAAAGGGAGAACAGGGGACAAACTTCAGTGACCTCACACATGTACAGTACAACATGAACAAGACAAGATTTGAAGTGTTTTGAAGATAATAATCTCACAGACCTGCTCCTTCATTTGCAACATCAAGATTCTGTCATCTACTGTGTCAACATAACTCTTTCTGAGGGCTGAGTTTCATATGAGGTGGGTGATATTTTTAATTTTGAATACAATGAATTGCAATCTTAAAAGACTAAGATGACAAAAATGCACTCCAAGGCTCTCAGTCCACAGAAACAGGGTGTTTTCATATGTTGACATGGTCACACTATGGCTTTTTATGAAATTGATGTTGAAAAATGGTGGAGAGTCTCAAAAACAGGCTAGAGTACAATTTGTATCATATTATAGTGAATTTCATCAGATTAAGTAGTTGTAAAGGTCATTTTACATGGTATGTGATGAGATTCACCACTGAGGCATTGTTGAAAATCTCAATGCCTGCACAACGATGCCCACTACTGCTTTAGCTGAATTCTAGCATCTTTTAGGTGATCCAATAGGTGATTTCTATGTATACCGTATTCTGTGTTACATGTAAGTGAAAGTTAAAAAACAAGATTAATGAAATAAAACAACATTTTCTTCTCCATAATATATTATTTATGTTCCCCTCCATGTTCATGACCACGTTCAATCTTATGGTACGGTCACATTTACTGTTGTTTTGTGAATTTTTGTGAACGAAATCCAGTCATTTCGATAAAAAAAAACATGCAATCTGGAATTTCGCATGAGCACGAAAGACTTCCCCATGCAGATTTCAAAACGGGTTCACCCCTGGATCTGCCGCATTGATCAACAGAAAGCTGCTTGGTTTGAAAGTGACTTCTGTGCGAGCTGTGTTTCATACATCACTACACTATTGGAAATAGACAGCGGGTCTTCAAAATTTCACCAAAATGTTTCTAATGTGACTGCATTTGGATTCTGATTTTGCAAACAATAAAGAAGACTAGGGTTTAGGAATGTATAGTGTGACATCAGATTATGAATAACCAGGATTAATTGTTAACTCTGGGTAAAGTATGAGCAGTGTGAAACATAAATTAGATAACCCAGGATTCCAAATATAGAATCTTATGAACAGATACTGAGAGCAAGTTAATGTGCCACAACTTATGTTCTATACAATTGTTTTAATAAAGGGAAACCAGCTACATTTCTAGTTTTTAACATTATTTATTCTTCAGACATTCCTCTTTAAATTCAGAAAGTATCAGATGTGTGCAAGGGTGACCCACATTTTTGACCACTGAAAATGGGTAATATTCAACAATTTGGACATGGAGCCGCTTTGAGATCCTCATATCTATGGGATTGAACCATTATGCGGCCTTAAAAATTAGCATACCAAAAGAAAAGTTTGCTAAGAATCAGAATGTCAAATCATATTGAGATCTTTAATACTTCTTGAGCTACAGGCACACAAACTTAGGAAAAAGAATAGAGGGAAATAAGATACATTTCTAGTTTCAACATTATTTGTTATTTCAGACATTCCTCTTTAAAAGAAAAAAGTATCAGCTGTAAGAGACTGAGATTTAGTTTTTGACCATTGAAAATGTGTAGGATTTAACAATTTATGCTTGGAGCCATATTGAGTTCCCAATATATCTGGAATTAAACCATATAAGGCCTTCAAAATGAAGATACCAAAAGAAAAGCTGGTTAAGAATGTTTCATCTGCGTGCTCTGAGGCGCAAGTCATTTATGATGTAGGACAAAAATGACTTCACTGATTGCAGCAACTTACATTTTTAATACAGACATTTTGCACCAATTTCCCAGGAAGTTAAGATTAAGTTCTCTTGAACATGGGATAGAAATAGTGCTTTATTTGCAATTGTTTTATGAGATATTCCAATTTTGCGCAAAAGTTAAATTTGCAACTTTGGATGAAAACGTAGCTAATGATGTCGCGAAAATATAAAATCGTTTTAATCCTGCATGGTGGTACCGCTAGGAGTCACGCAAGACAACACGTGCCGCTTCGTACCATGTAAAACAGGTTTTATACAGAATTTTCTGTTGTTGAAATACAAATTCAAGCCCTTCAAGTCAAAACACTTCAAATACACTATGATAGTGGACATATATGAATGTCTGAGTGACAGTGTCAAGAAGGATCTCTCACCTGACTTGCGGACTGTTCCTGGTGTGTTGCTCCCTCCTCCTGTAGGTTGGCCGCCTGGGCCAGGTGAGCCTGCTTTCTTAGTCAACAGACTGTTGAAGAAATTAGCCAGCACGCCCTCACTGGTCTGACCTCCTGCCATGAAAAATTACAATAATTAGCACAATTATACAAGCTGAAACTCACCTGACTGCCTAAACTAGTTTCAGATCAATGCAAAACAGTAATATGTACCAGACCCTAAGCTAGAATTAAAAATGTGTGTAAAGGAGGAAGTCAAAATGAAAGTCTAAGAGAAATTCAGCAAGGAAACAAGCTTTAATCCCAACAAGCTTTGCTAATCCTCTATAAACATGGCAGCAATTTTTCTATAAACCCATGAGAGTCCTCATCTGCATACAGGAAGAGATCCTGAAACACAATCTCTGGAGACACTGAAAGTGTATTCATGATCACTGCAGCCTTAAAGTTTTTCCCATAAAGCTAAATAAATAAGCTTTGTCACAAAAAGAGGATGGGATCTCATGTTGAAGGTCAAATGTTACATTCTTCCCAAGATGAGAGGGTGGTGAAAACCAGGAAACCAGATCCAGAGACTTGAAAAAAATAAATCCCCAGGAAGTAGTTGTGACTCCAAAAGCTGTTGCTCCCAAAGTTGGAAAGATGCAGCCGAGGAGAGAAAATAGAGAGAGGGATACAGAAGGAAAGAGAAAGGTGGAGAGAAGACGCAGGCATGCATCCTGAATAAGGCGCACTTATACACACCTTTCATGTTGGGATCAATCTTCTTGGTACCTGATTGCATGGGCATGACGTTGGCTACATTAGCCGCCGCTGAACGGTTGGTCGTCCTTGGTGAGCCAGTGGGAGCTCTGTTCGTTGGGTCCTGTTACACACATATACAGAAATGTTTTAGGATTATACAACTTAAAAAGAAAAAAAAAACAAAAAACAACAGATACATGAATTTAAATGTATAAAAATTGTGCGATAATTAGTATTGATCTTTACTTAAATCGCTTCGGATAAAAGTGTCTGCAAAATTAATACATGTAAATGTCTTGCAGCAGAAAAGGTCTCCACCCAAAACATGATTCATCAGTGAGTAACACTGCAGGCTGAAATGTAAATCAAACATGTAAAACACTCACCACTGGTCTTCCTGCAGTAACTGGAGGCTGTTTAGATAACAGAGACTGAGAGCAGAACAAAGACAGAAAAATTATTCAGAGATTATTTCCTTCCTGTATGGTAATGATTTGTTTGACAAACAAGTTTCATTAAATCACTAACAAAACTTTTTAGGTTAGACTTATAAATAGAGAGCTGCAGTCTCACGGAATCTCACTTTATCCCACATTTAGTTTTAGACTGGAAAATGAAACCTTTGGGTAACATTTTTGTTGTTGTTGTGTGTATGTATATATATTTAAAGAAATATATATACACACATTTAAAGAAATTAATACTTTTTATTAAATGGATCAAAAGTTGCAGGAAAGACATTGTTTAAAATATTATATTAATGTAGAAGGATTTCTATTTCAAATAAAAACTTTTTTTTGTTTGTTTGTTTTTTTTTTTACTTTCCATTCATCTTTGTATTCATTCTGGTTTGCCATAACAGGAATAAATCATATATATTCTTAAATATATTAAAATTTTAAATTGAAATAACACTAATATATATATATATATATATATATACACACATACACACACACTAGAGCTGCACGATTCTGGATAAAATGAGAATCACGATTTTTTGGTTTCAAATAGAGATCACGATTCTCCCACGATTCTGAATATACAACCAAACAAAATAACATGTGATTAAATAGAGGTTCTGACAAAATATAAATTGCTGACTAATTGCTGGAAAATGTTTGAATGAATTATTTAAAAAATGGTTTTGAATGAATTCAATGACTCATTAATAAATACTTGTTTCATTGCTGGATGAATCAGTGTTTTTGAACGAATCTTTTGAATGAACGATTCAATGACAAATACATTTTTTAACAGTCAGTTGTCGCCACATAGTGGAATTAGATGTAATTGATACAACCGTTATTTGACATGCCAAGTTCGTTTCAAAATGTAGTTTGCTCTATTTTGATCGCTATCGTAGACATCGGTGTTAAATACTAACTTAAAACTTATATCTCAGTACTTCTGTGATAATGTGAATATTTGTAACACAGAAATAACTAATGTGTGATTCAAAACGGCTCTCTCTGGATCTGGCAGCACGAACACAGATTTGAACGTTCCGGTATGATTTTGTCAAAGGTTTAATAGACGTGGGAGAATCGTTGTCATTAATAAAGCAGGATCGCGTGGGTGCTTGAATCGAGATCGCGATCTTTTTACGATTAATCGTGCAGCTCTAACACACACCATAGCAAGTTTAAGAATAAAACAAAATGATGATGATATTATACAATATTTAGCAATTACCTGCAACTTTAGTAGAAAAACTTGGTCATCTTCAGCTTGAACTTCCTTCTCATGTACAAACTGGAAAGACATGTCAGAAATGAGCAGTCGCTAGGAAAGAGAGACTCTATAGCTAATTGCACATACACTGGCAAAGGTCTAATTAGGAGCGAGTCTTTACCTTTCTAACTGGAGGTTTCACTATTACATCTTCAAAGTTGTCGTCTGCTTTTACTGTCTGGAAATTTTCATGCAGAATGGCAATCTTTTTTTCATTGTCCCATCCTGACGGACTGAAAGTGGGACACAGATAATATGAATACATTTACCATTTAAAGAAACATTTTAATGATCAATTTTACACCAATAATCGGACATATTCCAGGTGAATGAAAATATATATTTAGAAAAAGTATGGCGGGAAACAATTAATTCCTCGTTTCAGTTGTGGAGTGAGTTATTACATTGTTTTCTACATAAAGATAGATATGGAATTGATTTGGATTTCACGTGCTTTAGTAGTAAAATAAAAAATTAACATGTTTCTTGACATCCAAACACTTACATAAACACAGAGTCTTTCTCCACCACCTGAGCTGGGATGTTGAAGGGAAAACCATATAACCTGTGAACGAGGTATTTATATAACAAATCTAGATTTTTGTTCTCCTTCATGGATGTGTAGAGTAGTGCTGCCCCATCTGAAAGGTCACTTGTGAAGGAGAAAAACAAGATGAGGTTACATTTAAGCAGAAACATGTGAGCTCTCCACTTTGACTCTCCCTGCTTGTACAGATTTTTGGAAAGCAGCCATTATGGCAGGTCAGCAGATCATGTTACCACCTTCTACTGTTAAACAAGACATTAAAGTCGGCATGAAACGGAAGTTGCCATAGTCTGTTCTTCCCTATTGTGACGTATATCCGAGTGGAACAACTTCTGAAATGCGAAAAATGTAGGGCGGAATTTGATTTCATCCTTTGGGAACTGATTGTATCATAGGAAGTTGGGTGTTGCTAACTAAATTGAGGCAGATCTGAATGTCAGTTTGCAGTCAGTTGTGGAGGATATATAGATCCACCCTGAGAGGGAAAGGGGAATTTGATGTTTTAGATTAAAGAAGGGCATATAAATAAAAAATATATATATATAATGATATGCACAGATAAATCATTTATAATAAGCAATGCAACATTCTGTATTCAGATGCACACAAAAGTACTGACTAGGGCTGCTCGATTATAGCAAAATCATAATTACGATTACTTTTGGTCATTATTGATATCACAATTATTTAACACGATTATTGGTGGGCGATATGATCAATTCTTATTTCACGATATGAGTAATTTTAAATATCAGTGAAATTTCACAATTATCGATAATTCAGCAAAAACTAGTACTAGGTTAACTAATGTAAGATAAAATGTCCTCAAAATAATTACATAATACAAGTGAACAGTTAGCAATGCAATACGAAGAAAGAAACTACTTACAAACAAAACAGACAAATACAAACAGTGTTTTAAATTTTCAGGAAGATGTACAGTGGGGAAAATAATTATCTGATCCCCTGCTGATTTTGTAAGTTTGACCACTTACAAAGAAATGAAGGGTCTATAATTTTTATGGTAGGTTTATTTTAACGGAATATCAAGCAAAAAATCCATTAAAAAAAAAAAAAAAAAAACTGTACAAATGTTATAAATTGATTTGCATTTCAGTGAGTGAAATAAGTATTTGATCCCCAAGCAAAACTTGGTGGAGAAACTCTTGTTGGCAAGCACAGAGGTAAGACATTTTTTGTAGTTGGTCACTAGGTTTGCACACATCTCAGGAGGGATTTTGGTCCACTCCTCTTTACAGATCCTCTCTAAATCCTTAAGGTTTCTTGGCTGTCACTTGGCAACTCGAAGTTTCAGCTCCCTCCACAGATTTTCTATAGAATTAAGGTCTGGAGACTGGCTAGGCCACTCCATGACCTTAATGTGCTTCTTCTTGAGCCACTGCTTTGTTGCTTTGGTGGTATATTTTGGGTCATTGTCATGCTGGAAGACCCATCCATGACCCATCTTCAGTGTTCTGGCTGAGGGAAGGAGGTTCTCATCCAGAATTTTATGGTACATGGCCCCGCCCATCGGCCCCTCAATGCGGTGAAGTCATTCTGTACGCTTATCAGAGAAACAGCCCCAAAGCATAATGTTTCCACCTCCATGCTTGACTGTAGTGATGATGTTTTTGGGGTAATAGTCAGCATTTCTCTCCCTCCAAACACAGCGAGTCGAGTTGATGTCAAAGAGCTCTATTTTGGTCTCATGTGACCACAGCACTTTCTCCCAAGCCTTCTCTGAATCATTTAGATGTTCAGACGGGCTTGTCCATGTGCCTTCTTGAGCAGGGGGACCTTGCGGGCACTGCAGGATTTCAATCCATTGCAACGTAGTGTGTTACCAATGGTTTGCGTGGGGACTGTGGTCCCAACCGCCTTGAAATCGTTAACAAGCTCCTCCTGTGAAGTTCTGGGCTGATCCCTCACCTTTCTCATGACCATCCTTTCCTCATAAAGGCGAGATCTTGCATGGAGCACCAGACAGAGGGCGATTGATGGTTATTTTGTATTTCTTCCATTTCCGAATAATCGCACCAACAGTTGTCTCCTTCTCACCAAGCTTCTTGCTGATGGTCTTGTGGCCCATTCCAGCCTTGTGAAGGTCTACAATCTTGTCCCTGACGTCCTTTAACAACTCTTTGGTCTTGCCCATGGTGGTGGAGAGGTTGGAATGGAAGATACAGATTCTGTGGACTGGTTTCTTTTATACTCGTAACAAGATGACATTAGGAGTACTTTCTTAAAGTGACAGGACTAATCTGTGTTCCACTTGGGCACATAACCAATCTGTGGGAGCCAGAATTCTTGCTGGTTGGTAGGGGATCAAATACTTATTTCACTCACTGAAATGCAAATCAATTTAAAACATTTATATAATGTGTTTTTTCTGGATTTTTTGGTTGATATTCTGTCTCTATCTGTTAAAATAAACCTACCATAAAAATTATAGACCTTTCATTTCTTTGTAAGTGGTCAAACTTACAAAATCAGCAGGGGATCAAATAATTATTTTCCCCACTGTACTAACAGTATTCAGATAAGTAATAGCCTACAACAAAAAAATTGAATATTAAAATGTAAATTATTACACGGCTCTGTGGAATACTTGATTCTGATTGGTCAATCATGCCATCCAGCAGTATGTTATTCCCCGATAACAACCGCTGAAAACAGATAACACAACGCTCACCCAGGTTACTGACATTTAGGGTTACTGAAGTCAGCAGCGCTATATGTTTGCTAGGAACAGTTTTTCTTTGTTGAAGTTTTGTGTTTGGTGAGTTAATAAAATATTAAAACTCAATCAAATCAATATTTTGTGTACAGTTATTTAATTATGTCAACCGGTATCGTGGACTCACTCTCTCATTTCATACAAACGCAGCTGCTGCCATTTTGCAACTATTGTTTTGTACACTGTTGGATTACAAGATAACAAACAGGTACGATTTTAAAACGGTTTCATCTCAGATCAATATCTCTTATCCCCATAATTATTTATGTGGTGAAATGCCGTTTAATAAGTGGTATGACTGGACCATATCCCTTAAATGTCCATCTAGTTTGAACTTGAGCAACTGCTCTCTCCACAGAAGCTTTGCACTTAAAGAGCTAATAAAATATTTTGACTCAGATCAATATTTCTATGTGGCAAGTAGCCGTGTAATAAGCGGGATAATGTACATCCAGCCAGTTATCATCTCAGAATAAACCCCGACAGTGTGATCAGGACCCCGACACGAAGCGGAGGGGTTTATTCTGAGATAACAACCAGCTGGATGTACATATCCCATACAGCATAGACTTACTGTACACATTAAATATAGATTAATCCTTATATAATTAATAAATAATTTAATAGTTATTCATTCAAGATCAGTGAGTGAATTTCCTTTGTCATTTGATGTTTGAATATCATTAATGACAGAATGTGCAGCAGGTTTATTAGGCTGCTGCCACTTTAAGAGCTAATGCATGGATCCAATATACTGCTACACACGCGATTTCTCTCTCAATAGCGTACCTTTACTTTAAGACATAATCGTCTGTGTTTACATGAATACTCTCAGGCATTTTGACATTTTTGTGCTTTTGGGCTTGCATATCCGAAGCCCATTTTCTTATCCGCGTTCGGCTCCGACTCAGAGCGCGCACACAGAAATCCGCCTGGGGAACAGTGTCTCTTTTCACTTTTAATAACACGGTTTAATATCAAACACGTCCCGTAGTTTAGCAACAGTAGACTGCATTTTGCAAGACTCACTTATTTGGCTGATTTGGATGTTAAGTTTAGGTTTTAGGGAGGAACGAAAGCGCACCGCTGTGAGGGAAAGGAAGGTGCACTCGACGGATTGCGGCAGTGGCACAATAATCCTTTTATCTCGATTATCTTGTTTTCATAATCGTTGGAAGCCCCAAATCGAAATCAAACGTGGAAATAACCTGGCCACCAGATGACTAAGATGTGCAGGGTGAAATATAATTGTCATTACATCTTTTGGTTCAGATGTGCTGATGTGTAAGGATACACTGCAAGCAGAAACGTCGAATGTGAGACTGGATGAAGTCTAAGTGCTCATCTTTATAATCATGCTCCTTCTCCAAAGTGCTGATCGCATCACACTACAGAGAGAGAGAGAGAATTATGAAAGGGAGACTCCATTAATATATTATTATATTAGAGAGCACATTAACAAAATCTGAGGAAATAAACTAAAGGCTTTATGATTCTAAATATTTTAAAATAATGTAAAAAAGTAAAAGATTAAGAAATATACAGAATTCTTCACTATTTTTAGTTTACCAATCATGTGCAAAAGGTCAGATGTTAACTTTTCACTTAAACTGCTAATAATATAAATGCAACATTGTTCAAGTTTGGGGTCAGTAAGATTTTATATTTTATATATATATATATATATATTTAAATCTATATTTTTAGTCAGCAAGGATGCATTTAATTCACCAAAAGTGGCATTAAAGACATTTATAAGGTTGTTATAAATGCTGTTCTTTTGAAATTTCTATTCATAGACTCCTGGAAAAAAAACGTATCATGGTTTCCACAAAAGTATTAAAAAGCACAACTGTTTTGAACATCAATAATAATAAGAAATGTTTCTTGAGCACTGAAGACTGATGCTGAAAATTCAGCTTTGTATCACAGGAATAAATTACATTTTAAAATATATTCAAATATAAAACATTTTAAATTGCAATAATATTTCACAATATTACTGCTTTCACTGTATTTTAATCAAATAAATTCAACCTTGGTTAGCATAAGAGACTTCTTTCAAAACCATTAAAAAAAATCTTACCGCCCCCAAACTTTTGAATGGTAGTGTATAAATGCACTCAGTGTTATAGCTTCTCTTTTAAATACATTTTAAGTACATGTCAGGAGTAGTTTGAGGCAGCAGGTATACCTTAGTGCAGACCACCACTATAGGCAGGCCCAGGTTGTGTGTGAGTGTGTTGTCTCCCAGCGGCAGCAGGACACCCTCTTCCTCCGACTCAGGATTCCTTCTCTGTGGCACAGCGTCCAGGTCACTTCCTGGTTCCACATACTCCTGGAACTGCTTTGTCACTGCATGCACACACAGTCACATTCTAACTGCATTTACTAAAGGTTATTTACTAACTGGAAACTCATTCATGCAAGTATAAGAAATGTCAGCACCGCCTGCAGTGATCTATAGGACTATCACAGATCAAAATGCATCACCACACTAGAGCATTCCTTCAGGGTACTTAGCATGCGAACACGCTCACAATCTAAACGCACACACAAAGACGCTACTCACATCTGTGCTCCAGCTCTCTCATGGTTTCAGGGGGAACTCTGAGCTTGTCCACAAAATCCCTCACCACGCTGCCCCATTTCTGCAGTGAATCGATGGCCAACCAGGGCCGGGACAGATCGACCACAAACAGAACCAGCGAGTCCTCCAGGTTCTCTGTCGATATGGCGAACTTCTGCAGGCCTTTGTGGTACAGGTCCCCATCCAACACCCAAGCATTACACCGTGCATCATCTGCCAAAAAGAGAGTTTCATTAGCTTTAGCATGCCTGTATTGAATTACCTAATGTTGGTCATTAGGCTGCCTCTATACTAACAGATTACTGATAATGTCTTGGATAATTCAGAAATAATATCTTTAAAACAGTAACAGTATTTATGCTTCAGACTGACTTAAAACGCACATCAAAATTAATAAATTGCAAATGACATTCAATAGCTTTGAAATCTCAATGCTCAATTATGGCATCTATTATTGTTTACAACCAACACTTTCCCATTTTAATAAAGGACTAATTACTTACCAACTACTAAAATATTTGCTTCAAAATACTGCAGTGTTAAAAGCAACTGATTGTTTGTTGTGGATCACAACCAAAAATGGTCTATATTATATTGTCAATATCAAACTGTACTGTCTAATTCTTACCATCAATATCATCATCATGAACATTGAAATACAGGTACTCTAACCCCCGGCCCTTCATGTACTCTTCTACACCTTGTAGTTTGGCCACCAGGGTGGTCTTACCAGACCCCACCTCACCTGTAAAACAAGTCAGATTAACACACAGACTATTATATTAAACACTTAGAGGAGCTTAGATATTTTTGGTTTCTGAAAAACATATATAAGCATGCATGCTGCACTTCTCTCACCTGTTGTTACAATAACATGCAGAGAAATGCAAATAAAAAACAGGTTAATTGAAAAATGTACATATGGCTGCAGTGCTTTTTAATGGCTGATTTAATTGTATAGATTTTGCAACAACATAAATCCGAAACAGAGACATGTAACTCTGGAATGCTAAATAATTATTTTATAGACATTTATAGACTCCTTAATTAAATACACAACAACAACATACAAAAAGGGTCTTAAACTAACCAGAGATTTAGGCAAAAATGCCACTGAAAGTGATTTTTAGTACATCTGGTACTATATTTCTTAAATATCTTAACATATTTTTATTATTATTATTAATAATAATATTATTATATTTAGATTGAGAATTTATGGAATAAATGTGAATTCAGATTCAGATTTGTCAAAGACAAAAAAAAGTGTGATTTTATATGGTGGGAAAAAAAACACCTGACTGACTGCACAATGAAATTACAGCTCTAGAAACTATATTAATAAAACATTATCATCTTAATATGGTAAGAAAAACACATGCCCAGAACATAGTTAAAACAGTCCTGGAAATAATAAATTATACTAACAAAAATATTTTTTGAAGATATTCAACAGAGTTGCATGACAGTATCGTGTCTGACGCCCTATGAGTAAAGCGCACCCACTGGGGCAGCAAACATGAGCCATTCACTCATGGGTGCGTCTCAAAAACTAGTGAGCTGCCTACCTAGACAGCATTTTTAGTCATCATAGACGCCTATACAGCACTTTCTATAGACCATACCCACCCATACAGCCTTTTTAGTATCTCATACAGTTCGAGTGCAGCATTTTGTTCATTGGAACACGTCTATGATGCTGTCTAGGTAGGCTGCACGGTAGGGTTGGAGACATAGCCCGTGTCTGAGAGTGCGGATTATGTCTATTCACCAAACTCGACAGTCTGTAACATATATAAATCGTTGAAACGGAATAAATGTCCGTTTATATAAAATTCACGCGACAGACACTAATGTCTTTTGTGCGCGCGGTGTCTGACAGCGATGACTGGAGACAATGACGTGCGCTCATTAAACAATAACAGCACACTTACAAAAACATCAGTGCACATATAGAGCGAGCGATAGGCACCGTCAAATCCTTGAATTCAGTCAGCATTGTACGTTTTTTAATAACAATGAACCATATGATGCAGGTAAATAGGATGCACGGCAGACATGAAACAGCATTTATGTGTGACAGAGAGAAAAAACACCCACCCATAACCACCACATTCTTTCCTGACGGCAATTTTGATCGAGAGCGCGTCGACACCTCACTCAATATCGATGACCTGAACGTAAAGGAACACAGAGTGGCGTTAGCTTTTAAATCACGTTGCTTTATAGAATATGCATCCCTGGGATCATTGATTCAGGCTGGCCTGTGTGTACCTGCCCGGCTGGGGCAATTTGCAAGTTAGCGGCTAACAACTGTCACATGCGGCTCTGGGCCACCTAAAGCCGCGTTCTGCACATATATCCGAGATTGAATGGGGGATAAAAGAACAGGCTAGGCCTACCATAAATTCTGTCCGTCATCCTCCTCGGGGTTTTGGCTTTCGGATATGCTGTTATTTACATTTGTGCTAACCGATAGGAGTGTATTTCTGCCCGTCGTCGCCATCTTCGCAGGCTTGAGTGACACCCCTGAATGAGCCCCGGATGTGTCGCGCAGAGCCGAGCTTTGCTTTTCTGTTGGGCGTGGACCACTGCGAGCCGCAATCACAGCCCCAAAGCCCCAAAGGTTAACAGAATAGAATACATTTTTTTTTAAAAAAAGCTTCTTTATGAGCATCCATGGCTACATGAAGAACATTTAATATTCATGGATCATATCAACTGCACAAAAAGATTCTTTAAAATAGAAAAATGGTTCTTTACATTATGAAAAATGTTCTTCATAGTAAGAAAAAAAATTGGTCTTTTATGAACTTTTCACTGAAAGGTTCTGAGGGGAACCCAAAATGATTCTTCTCTGGCATGCTTTAAGGAACCTTTGGAATCTTTATTTTTAAGAGTGTAGAATAATAGAATTAAATATGATTTCTTCTGAAGGATCATGTGACACTGAAGACTGGAGTAATGGCTGATGAAAATTCAGCTTTGCATCACAGAAATAAATCATATTTTAAAGTATATTAAAATAGAAAACCATAATGTTAAATTGTAATAATATTTCACAATATTACTGTTTTTTTCTGTATTTTTGATCAAATAAATGCAGGCATGGAGAGCATAAGAGACTTCTTTCAAACACATTAAAAATAGTATTTTTTCCGAACTTTTGACCAGTACTGTATACTATAAATAATATTGTTATTGATTAGATTAGAATTGGTTATTATTTAGAATAGAACAGAAAAGAAAATAACAAACCATAATAAAGTTTATTAATTATTATTAGCCTTTGTCCATGTTAGTTTACAGTGCATTAACTAATGTTAACAAATACAACTTTTGATCTTAATAATATATTAGTAAATGTTGAAATTAACATTAATATTTACTAAGATTAATAAATGCTTTAAAAAGAAAGAAAGAAAGAAAGAAAGAAAGAAAGAAAGAAAGAGACTGAGAGTGCTGAGTGAGATTACCATGCTTCAATCACAGCCTTGATTCAAGCTTAGACAGGATACTGAAATAGAATAGAATAGAATAGAATAGAATAGAATAGAATAGAATAGAATAGAAAGTCAATGCCTAATTTTATATTCATCTTATCCTAGGCTGTATCTGAGCCCCTTCACTCTGGATCCCTTATCTTTTATTTAAATACATTTTACACATGAAAATAGATTGATGGATGTGTTGGCAATTGTTTTGTTTAATTAACAAAGTTGAAAAAGAAATGAATCATATACACTCAAAATGAACATGGTTGTTATATCAGTAGCCCAACAAATGCTATTTTAGTTTGTATGGAGTGGTCATGGGGTCAGCCATGTTGAGATCAGACATGGGATTTGCTTGGGTCCCTAGAACCATTTCAACATATTAGCTAAGGCCCTTCTCGTATTCATCAAAATACAGTCACAAGATCTCACACCAATTGTAATTTACTTAACCTACCGCCAGAGTGCAGGGTTTCACTGTGTTCGGACCCTGCACTTCCTCTCCAGCTCTCATGGTGGAGGATTAAACAGTGAAGTTAACTAGAGTGCGCGCGCCTGCCCTGCTCTTATGTTGAGAGAGGAGACTGCGGGTCGGACTATCCATCACCTTTAACGCTCAACCCGATGGAGCTGCTTTTATCACCGTAGACAATCTGGACATGGAATCGAATGGAAAATGATTCCAGTGCGCAAACTGCACTGAGGAACTTTTTCTGGCATCGCTTGGAATTTGTTCTTATACTTAAACAGTGGGTAAGTTTTATCAATTTAATATCAAAACATCAAAACGCGCAGAATTTGGTGATGTTTTACGCATTGATGGAATAACCATTTTAACTCACAATTTAATGCTTACATGGCCAAATATGTACATGTATGGACACAATTTGCATTTTATGTCTACAGAAGAAATATTAGTCTGTCAACAGTGTTTTTGGGGGGGAAAAAATAAAGTGCAGTTCAGACTTGTACTGTTCGAATCCCATTGTGGCACCACTAATTACGCGCATAGTTCGTAGTAAATGTAATCTAATATTATTTATAATAGGAAATAGATTACAAGATCCTAGGTGATCAGTATTTGATATTTCATTTGGTGTATATAGGTCGTTAAAATAAGAAAATATCAAAAATGCAATTGTGCAAACAGCATATCTGAATGCACCTCTTCTATGATGAACATGTCATCTCTTTCTGAATTAAAAGTAATTCTAGTATTTTTCGTGAAGCTAAAAGTCAAACATTGCTACGTGGTGTAACTTGCCAGAAAACTAAACAAGAAAGAAGGCGCACTGATAGGCTGTAAGTCTTGAAAAAGGAAATGATGGCATAAGTTGTTTGGAATATATATATATATATATATATATATATATATATATATATATTTTAAAAAAAAAAAAAAGATAATGAGGGAATCAGTTTTGTTTTAAAATTGCTTTAATATATCGGAAACTTTTGCCTGCCAAGTAAGTGGCGTAACCAAGGTGCAGGAAGCCATTTTGTCATGTGACATGACTATGCGTAAATGCCATGTTTTTCTAATATATATATATATATATAAATTTATTCTTCATCCACATAAAAACAGAGCACCAAGTAGTTGCACAAGTTTTGGACAGCCCTTGGTGAAAAACTATTTATTGATTACTTCATTGGATTCATTCCACTGTTGTAGCGTAGAATAAAGTTACTGCAGAGATTAGTCGCTTGTAGTATTCCTCATTTGTGAGTGGCTTTGGATACAATTGTCTGCTAAATGAAAAATGTAAATATTTACATATTTAGTATATGTAGCAGATCTGCATCTGTTGTCCATGAACTTTTAGAACACAAATTAACACCATGAAAACTAGGCCATGGTGCACATGAGGCTGTCCAGCAGCACGGCCCATGTGAGCCCTTGATTATTCATCATATTTCAGTAAACTCCATGCTTTCCAGGATTATTTCAATACATGCAATGCAAATAGGCTACACAGGAGCACAACAGTGCACTTGCCCAGAGCAAACACCTGCACGGGGACTATTCACACGCAGTCACTTCAATTAATCTGGCCAGGTGCATTAAAATACTGCATCAAAGTGGGACATGCTTAGGATTGCTTACTGTAAGAACTGCTAGAGGTTGCTTGCAATAGTTTTGTCCATCTTGCAGAGCTAGAAAGCTCGGGAGGGTTTTAGCAGCCCGTAACGGCACGTCGGCCTCTTTTATCTAAAAATAACAATAATGATAACAAAAATGTGGCACTCAAAGGAAGCAGAGGGCATGAATAATTGAGTAACACAGAGAGATACACGTTCTCTGTGGTATGGTCTCAGAGTATTGGGGTCAGCTCCTCGCTCTGTGTTCCAGGGAATCTCTCCCATGGGGACGACGCTGAGCTCATTCCACACGATGCCTGACTGAAGTGCAATTTCATTATAAAGCAACGTTATCGGAGTCTCTGACTTAACAAGTCACCCGTTTTCTGTTTTAATCAACACACACTTATCGTGCTCGAACTTGTCCATTCAAAAGTGTAACATGATTAATTCAAATTATTTCAAGGACTGCTTTCCTCTAGGGACTACAGTGTAAAAATGTTTTGTCAGCTAACCTATAAAACGTACTTCATCTTCACATAACTGGATTTATTTGTGTTCAAAACTTTTCTTTAACATGACTGAATCAACCACAGGAGGTTACACTAATGAAAGTATTTTTTAAGGGTCAGGTCAGGTAGCAATAGCTTCTTAAGGTAACCGTCGTCGAGTGAATGAACAAAAAGTGGGGCATTTTTGGTAGATTCAAAATAGTGCACTCATAAAAAAATTAAAAAAAAAAAAAAACACTCTCAGTGTTTGAGGTTTTTTGTGATTCCACTATCATAAATTAATTTAAATATATTAAAAGTGTAATAATAATATTAAAATAATATTTCATGTAATTCCTATTTGCTAGTTATAGACCTTTGAACACATGCAGTTAGGCACTGCATTTCACTTTTTTCAGAAAATATTTACAGTAAACTACTATAAAAAGTGAAAAAAGTTTTGTCGATTGTTTCTGCTGGAAAAGCATGTCACCTTCTCTTAATGTGGTCAAGGTGACTTTTTGAAAATTGTAGCTGGTTCATTTTGATCATGGTACCAGGTCAGTCTCTGCCTCACTGTGATGATTCATTATCTTGGTCCAGCTAGAAATTGCGTAAAACCAGCTACAATATCACTATAAAGTTTGGGGTTGTAAGATTTTTTTTAAATGTTTTTGAAAGACATCTATTATGCTCATCAAGACTGCGTTTATTTGATCAAAAATACAGTAAAAACTGTAATAGAACAATTATTAAAATTTAAAATAACAGTTTTCTATTTTTATATAATTTATTTCTGTGATGGCAAAGCTGAATTTTCAGCAGCCATTACTCCAGTTTTCAGTGTCACATGATCCTTCAGAAATCATTTTAATATGCTGATTTGCTGCTCAGGTAACATTTCTTATTATTATTAGAGATGCACCGATATATATCGGCCAATAATCGGTATCGGCCGATAGCCGATAGTGTGAAATTTTGCTTTTATCGGCCGATACCGATTATCTACAATAATGATAAGAAATGTTACCTTATGTTATAATTTAAAAGCAGCTGATAGTCAGGGCCGATATATCCTCAGTCAAAAGAGGGCAGGAAAATGCACTGAATTTGTGCTTTGTGTAAAGAAAATGCTAAGAAACCAGTTTGATGTTCAATATTAATAGTAATTATATGAATTAATAACATTCAGAAAGTTAAAAAAATATTAATTTAATCTTCAGAATTTAGTTAATGTGTTAATATTAATTTGAGTAATGTGTTTGTTTATAAATTGATACCAGTTATTTTGAAACAAGTTGATAAAATGGAGAGAATAAAGTGTTTATTTGCATTTCTTTCAAAATATAATAATTAAAAATATAATGATTAATTATTAATTATAATGAAATTATCATTAATTTAAAAGAAGGTATAAAAGGCAGAACCCCCAAACTATCAGTATCGGCAGATATCACTCTGAATAATCAGCTATTGGTATCGGTGGAGAAATTTAGTATCGGTGCATCTCTAATTATTATCAATGATAAAAACAGTTGTGCTGCTTAATATTTTTTTATGAAAACCATGAGACATTTTTTTCTGGATACTTTGATGAATAGAACATTTAAAAAAAACAGCATTCATTTAAAAAATAGAATTTGTTTTGCAACAAAGTAAAAGTCTTTTCTTTCACTTTTAATCAGTTTAATGCTTTCTTGCTGAATACAAGTATGAATTGTTATTAAAGAAATCTTAATGGCCCCAGACTTTCGAAAGGTAGTGTATCTGTGCTATATTGCATGAGGAAATATACAGGTTCCAACTGTTGTATGACATTAGCTCATAATTAAATGATGATTAATGATCATAATCAATCAGAACAGTTTTAAAAAGTGTCCCACTTTATCAGATGTTTTAAGGAAAAGAAAGAAATCCAGACCCACATAAATTATTGAATGCAATTTTGCAACAGTTTGTTTTAATTGATCCAGTCAGCAAAAACACTTTAAACATAGGTGATTTTTATTATTATTATTTATAGAGATTTATATGTATCCACTAATGCTTTAGCTAAATATTTTATTTTCTT